>JANRGV010000087.1:6732-26827 GCA_024734035.1 Alethe castanea
TATATTTATAAATATTTTCTATATTTATATTTTTATATATTTATATATTTCTAATATTTGCTTATAAATATGTTATACATTTATATGCTGATTTGTGTTACGTGTTTGTTTCTTTAGTTTCACTGTGTAATTTTATGATTTTCTCTTGTTATGTTTTCTCTTATATGATTAAACTTTTCTCTGCCTTTTCTCTATACTTTCATTTTAATCTGTGTGTCTCATAGTGATTCTCTATTGATGTATCTTTATATGAACTTGGACTACTGTGGATGAACCATCCTGGTAACTAATGGAAGGTTTTCTCCTTGAGGCAGATCTACACGGGGTTTTTAGAGCAGGTACTTAGGTCAGTTCTTCCACAGCATCTCTTGTAACCCGCTCCTCTCTGCGTGGCAGAAGTTGTCTCACACAAAACCAGACTCCATCACTTTGCTGCTGCTCCAGGCTGAGGTACCTGACTCTTCACGTGGCTCCTGGCTCCTAAACTGGCTTTGCTGCTCCCTGGTGCTGTGGATCTTGGAGCAGAAATGTGTGTTCCTGCTTTGCTGCTCCGGGCCTGGGACCCAGGAGTTCCAGCCTGGCACAGAGACAGGAGGGTGATGGGCAGGTTTGGGTCTTTTTGAGAGACAGCAGCTCACCCCTCCTGCTGCCATTCTCTAGCCAAACTTAGCTTCTACTTTGGAAAAGAACAGTGCAGTCCAGCCCACTTCCCAGGAAAGCTTGAGAAATTCTGTGAAAATGAGCAGGGTTGCAGAGGTGAGGTATTTTGTCTGAGCAGAAGTGCAGACCTGTCCTACCTGCTGAGCCTGGGACAGCAGTGCACGGTTTGCTGGGGCTCTGTTGAATTCCCTGGGGGTATTGAAGCACAGCCCTTAGGTATGGTGCTAATGCTGGCGCTGGGGACTGCACCAGGTCGGTTTCAGTGGGATCACATCCATATTTTACAAATGAGTCACCGCAGTGAAGTCTGCTGTGCGCAGAGCAGTCCCTGTGCCAAAGCAGGGCAGCCGTGGGAGGGGGCACCGAGGGCTGCTCAGTGTGCTGCTCTGAGTCCCTAATTTAGCCGTGGAAGCAACACATTAGTGCCATCAGCCAGGGAAAAGCAAATGTGGCAATGATTTACATGCTGTGAGAGGAGGTTTCCACAGGTTCCTTTTGCTTAGTCACCCGCAGGATGCTCATTTAAAAAGGGACAAATATGGAGTCTGATGATTACTGCAGGTAAAGCCTGTTCAGAAGCTGTTAGGTACTAAAATCAAATACACATCTACAGCCGCCTCACACAGCACAAGTGGCCATCTTTTTGCATGGATATATGAATCCTCTTTTTTCCTCCTGCATATAGAAAAATATTACATAAATTTGCTTCTCCTCTGTTGTAGGAGAGGAGAACTAGGGATTTTTTACTTCTTTTCAGCAAATAAAGCCAGCATGATCACTCTCTTATTTGTACTATATCCAATTACAGTCCTATGTCCATTTACATACCAGAGATATGTCTTTATTAAGTTCTTCAGCATTAACTCTCACATGTAAAGAGCTTGAGAGGCCCGTGTGTGAGTCAAAATGTATTAGAACATTTGTAGTAAAGGCATCCCCTGTATTAAGGGAAAACTTTCAAACAATAAAGAAAACCTCTAAGCTTAACAAAGCCCCAAGAAACAACCTGGCAGGGATGGAGCAGCATGAGATTTGCCTGTTGTAGGCTGAATACCTTGTCTGGAGACAGAGGAGCAGCTGGTGACT
The DNA here is from genome assembly GCA_024734035.1 of Alethe castanea. Taxonomy (NCBI): domain Eukaryota; kingdom Metazoa; phylum Chordata; class Aves; order Passeriformes; family Muscicapidae; genus Alethe; species Alethe castanea. The sequence continues at coordinate 8,479 of JANRGV010000087.1, forward strand.
GATTGCCCTGGGCTCCAGTCAGCCAGCAGCCTCTGTAGGAAAATGGTCAGTGACAAAGGGATGTCCCTGGGAGGAAGCAAGTCACGTATAACACACAAGTAACAAAGTCTCGGGTGTAGAAGATTATTTTATCTGCAGATTGGCCTCTTACAGATGGGAAACTCTTCAGCTGCTGAGGACCAGAGGTGTGGTTCACATTTATTTGATAGGATATAGAGCAATATTTGCCTTCATATTACCCCATAATAACATGAAGGACAATAAAACCAGAGATGAGAAATGTGTGAAATGGAGACTGGATGTATGCAAATTCATCCATATATTTCCAAGTCTCTCCTGGGTTCTTTATTTCCTCACTTCTTTCTGGCCATGGAAAAACTCATTTGGGAAGGGCCTTGAAATTACTTAGCAAAATGGGATGCTCCCTTCAGTCATATTTACTGAATAAATGCTGCTTTCAGTCCTTAATGACATCAACTGTCCAAGTTCCTACCAACCAGTGTGAGTGCAGGCAGAGTTGGCAGAGGTATCCTGTCCCACTGAAGGCTTAATGAGGGAATAGAGGCTGACTGTTGGAGCACTGGTGTGGAGCAGAAGGCTATTTCCACACCTGCATTAGAGCAGCAAGGATGGAGCTGCTCAACGCACACAACTGCTCTGCTTTCACACAAGAGGTGCAATTAATGCTTTTTAATGGAAATTAAATTCTATAGCAGCTGGTGATCCAAAATGTTGACCAAAAAAATGGACCCTAATGAACTGTGCAATCCTCTTAATTCAGTTAGTTTACATAATTACATTTCTACCTCCTACTCAGCTCAGTAATTGCACCAATGTCCTATCTGGAAAACCCATCTTTTTGCCTTAATGGAAAGGTTTAAATTATGCTGACCCACTCTGCTAATAACAGTGATCAATAGCACTGCTTCATCTCAGTTTGTTTTTAAAGAAGTATCTGTGTTGCTGTGTTGTTGTCACATTAATTGGGATTTGCAGTTACAATCAGCTCTTCCAGGTGTTGCAAAAGTGGGGAGGATTTTTTCTGTTCTGGCTGCTTGGGATAGTTAGATGTTGGTTTTCTGTGTTTTTCCTTTTGCTTCTTCAGTGTCTGAGAAATCAGTGAGCAATCCACTGTTGTTCTGTAAACAATTTCTTGGGAGCAGCTTAAGTTTACAAAATAGAAGCTTGATGCCAACCAGCTAGTGAGAGCAGCTCTTCTCATGCCATGTGGTGACATGTGAACTCCATGTCAGGTCACAGTCTGTACCAGCTGAGGGTCTGGCCTTACAAACCTCCTGATCTACCTGGGATTTCTCTCCTGACATCAGGCCTACAACCAAAATCAGTGCACAAGAACAGACAATGGTTCTGAGAATTGCAAGGTCACAAAAATGTCCCTCCCATTAAAAAAGAAAAAAAAAAAATTACTTCTGACCTTGAATATGTGTTTTTGTTGGGTTTGGGGTTGTTTTTTTCTTTTTTTCAGACTGTTTCAAAATGAGTGATTAAAATATGGAATCTGAAAAGCATTTATGAACCTGCAGACCTAATGTGCTCTGCAGGAAGTGTTTATAATTGGGTGTCTTCTTGAGCCACTCTGCATATATTATTGTTCTTGCTGCCTTCACAAACACCACCACCCCTTCTGCTCAAGCAGCACACACTCAGAAGTGGTGACCTCATAGGCTGCAGCAGCTTTGTCTATTTATTTAATTTAGAAATTAAACAGATTTTATTATTTATTATTTATATTTATTATTATTTTTTATTTTTAGTGTTGCAAAGCTTTGAAAAACTAGACAAACAATGGTTGAGTTACAAAAAAACAAAGCGGGGGCTTTTGCTCTTAAACCCCAGAAAGGTTTTTCCTTGATGTTATTTTTCATTGTTATCCCTGGTCATCCTGTGGTTTTATTGAAGTTATCACTCTAAAGGAAGACAGGAAAAAATCCTGCTAATGATAAATCAGTATGCCACAAATCCTGTCAAATACCCTTCATATTAATGATACTTTTGTCACTGCCACTGAAGCTTTGTTTTGCTGCTGGTGTTTGGCCACAGTCTCTCTGTCTTTCAGGGGTCATTTCAAGTCATTCCCTTTTGGCTTCTTCACCATGCATGGTGAGCCATGCAAAGGTATCTGCTAAAAATCCTATCAGCTTTCTTGTCAGATGTATCTGCAGTTGTCTCTACAGACTTCAGACACAGTGGTTCAATCAGTTCACACTCCCTGTGTCTGAGAGATGTTTCAGTAGCATACAGAAATTTCATCAACCTAAAACTTGGCTTTGTGGGATACAGTGAATACTCTGTATATACTGCCACAGCAAACAGGTTGAGGTTTGGTTTTTGAGTTTTCCTTTCCTGCAACAAATCTGGTGGTCACTACTGGATAGCAGTGTAGTGGTGCTGCAGTTCCTTGTGTGGCTGTGAGCTTCTATCAGTGGACACCTCACATATGAAGCTGGGCTATCAAACCCAACTGCATATGGAGGACTTCCAGTTTCAGAAGGAAAAACCGTTTCAGCAAGCTCTGGGACAGTCCAAGGTAGCTGCAGGCAGTGGCAAATCACTTCTCTGGGAGAGGCAATCTACAAGGCATGAGGAATAGGCAGGGCTCCTAATTCAGAAAACAATTGCCTTGAGACATCCCCAGGAAAAACAATAGCTTTATTTTTTTTAGCATTTCAATGGATGGAGACGGGCATAAGTGAGTTTTCTGTGTCTTTATTTGGTGTGACCAGGCAGTGTGCAGGAGATGCTGACTTCTACACCAATGATAATTCCTCAGCTTTTAAGTGTGAACACCAGGGAGGCAGAACATCTCAGGGGCTCACCTTGTTGGTGCAAATGCCTAGAAACAGGCTTAAAAAGGTTCTATGAACATGGCAAAACAAAGAAGCTCCAAAAGCAGCCCCACCTATGCCAGATCATCAGAAATATGCAAAGTATAGTTTAGGGGAAAAGAAAAAAAATATGTAATGTTCTCATTAGTAAGTGAAGCCCTGGTGGTATGAAGAGGATTGTGTTGACTTTGTTTTATAGAAGGATTTAGTTTTGCAGTGTGTGTGCTTGGATGCTAAAAAAAGCAGCAGGTTTCTTCACAGAGTACATAATTTTGCAAGTTTTATACTTACTTCAGGCTGATGATTTCCTGATTATACTGTGTCCTTTTGCTGCAGAAGCTGTTGATCTTTGCAGAAAAAAAAAAAAAAGAAAATAAGACAAGACTGAAATGTAGAAACTGTAGTGCTGTTATTTCGTGCTGACAGGAAAGATGCACCAGCATGCAGGTTTATTCTTATGTGACATATAATTGCTCAGAAACTATTTTTAAAACCAGGCTGAAAGAAATCACAAGGATGGCATAGATAAGCTGTCATTTGACAGACCTGCTTAGGTTGCATGCAGAGAAAATTTTGAGGGGTGTAGGTACCAAGACTGCAGCTACCATGAAAGGAGGAGAGAGGGGAGCAGAGCATCCCTCTCCCTGCCCGCTCAGCTCATATCAGTGACCACATCACCCAGCTTGTAATGCCCACTGCTTCCCCTCTGCAGCATGTAATGGGCTCACCATCCCAGGGAAATTCTGGCTGAACAAAAGCTTTTTGGATGCTCTGCAGACCCATCTCATTTTTTTTTTATCTAACTGCAGTTTGCTGGCACTATAAGCATTTATAAATCTCCATAATGCCAAACATTGCCTCCACTTATAAACCTTCCATCACTAATGTTCTTAGACTATTGCAACTGCAGCAACATTACCCCCACTGTATCTTTAGTTTTTGCAATGCTTTGTGCTAACAGAAAGTTTTGAATGCCCAGCTTTCGGAGAAGCCAAGCATGTTTTCTTTTATGCTTAAGAAACACTTTTCAGCTTTTCATCTGAATCAAGCACCCGCTACATTGTGTTATTGTGTTCCCCATTTCCTGCAGAAACCCTTGATGTGCAGCTCCAGGTATGCAGGATTCAAAGGCATTCTACTTTACTTTTCAGCCCTAACCCAGTCCCAGTGAGAATTGATAATATCTGAATAAGATTACTTCTGTGTCCTGCATTCTGTGGGTATCTGTCATGACAGTCAAACATCCTTGTTAGCCCCTTTAGCCCTCAAGAGAGTGAAATATGTTCCCTCACCAAAACAGGAATGAAGCTCAGTTGCAGCTGAACATTCAGGCTTAGGTTTGCTCAGGGTGAGAGTGAGCAGCTCCAACTCCAAGAGTCACCAACCACACTGACAAGGATCTCCCCATGACAAAGCTCATTTTACTGAGTCTCTTGGTGCTGGCAAGGACAGAAGGATTTTGAATAAACTGTTGATATGATATTTTAAAAGAAAAGATTTTGGGTTGCATTATGTCCAGCCTGGTACTCAAAGTCCCTTTAAGCAATCCTAGATTGCTTTAAAGCACAAAGCACTGAGAGTGCACCACTGCTACTGTGCCTTTCACAGAGTGACCCAGAGAGGCAAAAACCCATCTTAGATTGAAAGCTGCAGTCCTTGAGCTGCAATGTGAGACAAGAGACCTTTGCCAGAGACGTGACATTCCTGGGGGAAGGTCATTTCATGGGCCACCTAGGTAACCATGCTGATTCCATAGACATAGCACAAACAATGTGTCCTGTTTCAGAATGATAAGGTCCATAAAACACTTATTAGCCTTTATAAGAACTAAAGATGCTGCCAGAAGGGCTGCCTTTTAGTGTATGTGCAGGTTGGCCATGCTCAGTCAGCCATGTTAAACCATCCATCTTGGAGCTCATCTGGCAGCCAGCAGCTGATCAAATATGTTTATACATAAGGCACAGAACCTTGGTGATGTAACCAAGAAACTGAATTATTACTTCTGTCCCTGAAGGCTGACTGTTGTTTAAAATTCCAAGTTATTGGGTTTTATACACTTTGCAATGCAATTTATTCACTATTCTCCTTGTAAATTTTCAAATACAAGTATCAGAACATGATCAAGGGTACTATGGAAACACACTGATTCAATTTAAAGAGCAAGCAACTAATCCTTATAGAGTTGTTCTTCTGTAATTATGTACTTATGGTTTCAGAGAGTCACAAGTATACTTGAGGAAAATGTTCAGTTAATGTGAATTTATCATTAGTAGTAGTAGGACAATCCCTAGAAACTGTGAAGGATAGGTGGTAACTCAATGTGTCCTGCAGAAAATAGCAAGAGAATGCCTATCTAAAACATCTTGTCTCTACAGCTAACACTCAAAGAAAAATGGATGAAAAAACATTATCTTATCTACTTTCAAATATGCTGCTGGGATGGAGAGATGATGTGACTTGGCCAGAGAAATTAAGAAAATCTGAGGAATAACTTTCTACTAAAACAAAGAACTCTTCTGAGAAATTTTCTATTGAAACTACCTTGTACTAGAAAATGGGGAGGGGGGGTGTTTGCATTTTTTGTCCTTATAACAAGGGTGTCCTTTCCACATCTTTTTTCTATGAATTAAAAATGGAAAAATCTGGCATAATTAGTGTTCCAGCTAAAATATTTCAGATTTCAGACTCTCTTCTTGGAAAATTTACAGAAGAACTTATAAAAGCTTGTTTTATGTCATTGATATTCTCCAATAAATATTGTTAATTTTCAGTTAGCTCAGGTGTTGAGGACCCCAGCATTTCAGTAGTCACCAGACTATCTGTATGCTCCTTGAAAAGTAGCCACAATTGCTTCAACAACAGCATCCATGCAAATCAAAAATTACTCAAACTTAATTCCTGCCCCATGTGTGTGATCTGAGAAACAACAGAGAATGTTTGTGGAGTCTCTTCTGTGCAGTCTAAGAGAAATAACATGCCTGAAGTTAATATATCTATTTTTTTTTAATCTAGGTTGAATATCTGATTGTGGAATATGCAATCCACTAGGGAAGAGGATAAAGAAAATCCTCCTTAACCTTATAATTAGCACAAATGAGTACAGTGGCCTAGGGACAAAAGCACTGTGCCAAGTTCTTGTGCCAGTAAAGCTTCTGGCACAGGGGCAGTTCCCCAAGAGAAGACCTTGTGAAAGAAAAAGAAATTAAGATATTTGTATCTCTTAGTCCAGTCCTTTTCTCCTTATAGCTGTTAGAATCCCTTCTAGAGTGCAGTAACCCAGTTTTTCCTGGCATGCAGATGAACTATTCCAAGCTCTGCTCCAGCAGAGCTGGGCATTCCCTGTGGCTCTGGACACCAAGGACACAGTGCTGGGCTGCTACACTGGCTTTGGGCTGTCCAGCATTTGACCCATTGCTGGAGGGGTCCTGCAGGAGATGGCTCACAGAGAAATGGGGCCACAGGGGCTGGGATACAACTGAGAACTGGGCCAACAGTGACCTGGAGCACAGTCAGGCAGAAACTGTCGGGTTTTATGCTTATATACAGCTGTTTCTTGTAGCTCTGGGAGTTAAAAAATATGCTCTGCTTTTGCTGTCAAAGACCCTAATTTAGAACTGTGTTTTTTAGGACCTAGAGAAGCTGGGGGGAAAAAAAAAAAAAAAAGGTGACAAAAAACTCCAACCACCACCAAAACAAACCAGACTAAGAGAAAGTAATTTGTGACTGTGTACTCTTTCTCATCAAGTTAATAACTCATTCTCATAGTTCAAAAGGACACGGCATCTCAGAGATTATAGCAAATAAGGATTTAAATGGCTAGCTACAAGGGAGAGGGCTACCCCTTGTAATGCAATAGTTCACATTTAATGGGCTCTAGAAGATCATTTTTTTCAGATTTGTAGGAATTTTCTGCATTCTTGAAGAGGCACAGGCAATGCCCTCATTTAAAAATAATGTAGAAGAAGAGAGGATCTATGCTTTTTAAAGAAATATATTTTGCATGCACAAAATGGTCATTAAGTGATTTAGTTCTTTTAGTCAACTTATGCTTGCTGTAAGAATACAGCCTGCCTTTGGGCTTGTCATCTAGGAATTTGTGACAGAATAAAATGCTAACACAGAAGGAGTCAGGAGGACAAAAACTCCAGCTTATATCAATTTCCATGCTGCTAACACACCAGAGGATCAGCTCATTGCTAGAAAAAGATAAGGGTTTAAGCAGAACAGAAACTTTTTCCTCGAAACTGCCTGAAACCCGAGCTGCATGTACACCCTGACAGGACTGAGCACTTGTATTTCCTCTCGTCTTCTGTGGTGCTGTTGCTTATGAGACCAGTGCCTTCTGCAAGGTAGAATTGTGGTGCAGGGAAGCCAGTCTGTCCCAGTCTGTGTGCTTACCCTGCAACAATTCTTGGCCTTTCTGTACTGACACCTCCTCAAAGCTCTGCATGTGGTGGTTTTCAACCACCTCGCTGGTTGGAGATGTGCTGCTTTTGTGCATTTTGAGGTAGCTGAGTACAGAATTCTGTGTTTTGCTACTCCCAGCAGAATTGGGTAGCTTTCTCATGGCTCTTCTCTGAGACGCATGACACAGGATTCTAGGGATTTTTAAAAAAATATGTATTATTTTATTATTTACACCCTTGCTGCATAAAAACTTTCCAGTACCTGATTGATTAGATGAAATTATGAGACAAATCTGGAATCTCTTTTGACAGCATGGAAAGTCCCACAAACAAAAGTGGATGCTGGAGAGGAAACTTGTCCTGAGTGAGACTGCTGAGTTTGTTAATGCTTATTTAGCTTAAAATGATTAATGACAAAACCAGTTTGGGCCAAAGAAGATGCTGATAAAGATTCACATACTTAATGTCTCAAGCGGGGTCTGGTGTTAAACCCTGCAAAGGCCACTGTGAGCTTCGAAACCGAAGCTACATTTGGTGTCTCTGTTATTTCTATCAGCCACAAGCTGTGACAAGCAAACAAAACCACCACTTTCCTTAAACACGAAATAACAGGAGACACAATTTCAGTAGCTTAGCATGGCTTATCCAAGTCAGCTTTAAATATCTTAAAAAGTGCTGCAACTTAGGTATTTATGTTTTCATTGCTCACCTCAACACAGTGATTGGCTGTAGAGAGCACCACAGCTGGCACAGCTCGGAGGAACATATGTTAAGAAAATATCAGTTTGACTGGAAGCTGGTTTTAATGGGCTAGTTTTGTGGTGGCTGCTAGCAAAATGGGGAAATGAGTCAGAGCTCTCCTTTTGGGGGGCTATTTTTTGAATTGCAAAACAAATTTCCTGTTTTATGCTTTATAAAAGGTAGATAGAAACCTGTGATAGTGCAGAGGAAAATGCAATTTAATAAGATTACTTAATGTTCTCTGGTAAAGGAGAGCTCCTAGCAATTTTATTCTTTGTCAGGGCTGTAAGGGAAGACTGAAGAGATGTGAGAGGAAAACCAAAAAGACTAGGCAACTATATAGGCAATCTATCTACCTACAAATAAAGAGAAGTGATCTCTTATTCTCAGTGAAAGGGAAGGGGTGACAACTGAAGCCTTAGAGGTGATAGACTGAAGACACTCCAGCAAAATATTTGGAGAAAACGTTGTTATTTAGAAGTGAAAGGAACTTCTGGCAATGCCATTTATCAGCAATTTGTGGAACAGGCGGATCATCTTTGTCTGCTGTAGGCTAACCCTTGCTGAGGTACTTTGTCTTTCTGAGAAAGTGTGGGTTGAATTTGTAGTGTCATAGAGGGGAGCACCAGCCCTTCCTGAGAGGTGTGTTTCTGACTCAGAAATATTTCAGAAAGTGATTTTCTTTTTGGGGGGGGTTAGTCTTTCTACTGCTTTTATTTTTTTCTCTATACCCTGCTTTTGAATATCCTAATGAAAATGCGCTTAGTCCTTCTCAAGTAGCTTTACCATTGCGTTAAGATTGCTGTTGGATAAGATAACAAGGATGGCAAGGATAGCTGTCTCACTGTCTTCACTGGCCCACTCCACTCTACAGCTGTAAAATCTGGCATTCTGGTTTAAAAGGACAAAAGATACTTCATCAATTACTAGTTAGCACCAAGTACTTATGATACAATGAGTGCCAGAACTAGGGAACTAGTTAAAAAAATTGTGTCTTCTTCTTTTAATTCCAGAGTTTGAGTTTAGTTTTTTAGCTAGACATTAAACCCTCTTTCAGCTTGGCAAATGATTGAAAAAGTACCTTCCTGAACAAAAGTGATTTAAGGATATAAAATGTTTCCAGATACGTTTAGGAGATTTGGAGATTATCATTAAGTAAGAAACCTGAGCAGAATGCCTGTGAATAGCCCTAGTTTGCAGTCACTTGTGCAGTGTAAGAGAGGGAATACTCTGTCCCTGTGCTTAATTTAATTTCTAGAAGGATCCTGGGTTCTCAGAAGTGTTTGCTGAGCCTACTGGCAGTGAAAACAGAAATAGGCAGTGACTGATTTAATTAAATGATTAAAATCTATCACCACCCTGCCAGAAAAACGTGTTGAAGGTAAAGAGCATGCTGAGAAAGAGGCAGATGGGCAGCTGTCATTTCTGCCTTTGACAGGGGCCCCTGGGCTCACTCTGGGGCTGAGGGAAGGAAACTCCAAGGGGCAGTAACATGAAGGGGAAAGTGATTTATTCTTCTTGCTCTGAAGATCTTTTCATGTGTGAGAACTGACCCTCACAGGGACAATGAATGGAGGGAGGTCACCAACACTGAGCTGGATGGACACTTCTTCCTGTGTGGTGTGGAGTCCATAGGCTGCTGCTGTACTCTCACATACTTCATGGTTATGGCAGAGCTCTTTCAGACGGGAAAGAGAAAAATAATCCTGACAAACCTAGGGTAAGCCTAAGGTTGTAGGCAGGCAAAACAAAACACTGAAAATACCTTGGTCCAGACTTCAGACAAGCAAGAAAACAGGGGGATTCCCAAAGCTGATGAGTCTGAATGAACAAGCCTCCACTGACCTATGAGGTGTCTCTAACCCTTGTACAGTATGAGGTGATGGAGACTGAGCTGCTCTGTTGCTGATGTGAGGACCCCATGTGGGGTCCACTTACCATGATAATCACACAAAAAAAGAAAATAATAAAAAAAGCTTGTAAAGCAGCAGGACTTTTCAGTATCTCATGAAGGTAGTCAATTACATGAACATATTCAATAACTGGAAAGAAAATTGCCACTTGCTAGTTTCTGGCTGCAATCTAATATTATCCCTTTAAAATACTTTTGGCAGTATTCTAGTTAATTTTAGCTGTTTATTTTAACTTTTCCTCCTGAATGAATTTGACAGTGCACACTTTTTTTTTCCTTTTAGAAGTAGAATTTATTTCTTTTCTTCCTCTGAAAAAACGAAATATGATTACTGCAGTAAAATTTCATTATTGGGAAAGGTATGTCTTGACGGGAGAATTTAGAGTTTATCAGTAGGCCTTGAACAACTTAATCCCCTTCCATCCCACTGCTTTCAGAACTTACTTTTTAATGTGAACTTTGATTGATTTGATATGCATATTGTATATACATACATATGCATATACCTAGCCCAGAAACCTGCAGTACTTTTTGGAATTATTTTTCCAAAGGTGGCACTCTTAGGGTGGTTGTGGGATTTTATTTTAGCTGCAAAACGGTTAAGAAAGGTTGGGCTGTGAAGAAATTAATAAGTAGAGTAAAGCAGTGTGAAATTTTACACCAGCTGAAGTGAAAGTTGACCCTTTGGGAGAATTTAGCAGAGCCAGAGAGTTATCTTTTCACTGAGCCTGTGTGTGAAGAAACAGCAGTGATGAGCTCCAGCTGTCTCTCTCACTAGAGGCAATTACAGGTGTACTTCCCCACACTTGACATCTCATTTTCTGGATGTGTTCAGCTAGGATAGCACTTAGTTCATTAGCTCCCAGTGGTAGTGTATATATAATTTTTTAGGTTTTAATGAAAGCTAACCATAAAGCCATAATACATTCTGAGCTTCTCCAGCTCAAGGAAACAGGAATTGCTTTTGACAGATCTCATGCATGTTAGATTTTAATATACTGGAATAAACACTACTGTCGCCTATACGAGCACTAAGAGGGAAAAAAAAGTTGGCATCTCTGTGAGAAAGTATAGGATAATTTGGCTTTATAAGTTTATGGCAGTCATTCATGAAGGAACCTGTCAGGATTGGTGTCTTGTTGTGTTTAGACATGATATGCAAAGAATATCAAGAAGGAGGAATGTCTTGGTGAGAAGTGATCATCCTGTCTGGGTCACAGTGGCAAGAAGGAGGATACAAAAAGACAATTCCCTTGGTACAGCTATTCAGTCTTCTTCCTGCCCCACCCCCCCCCTTTTATTAAGTCTCCTCTATCCTGTTAAACAGTGGTTTTCCCCAAAAAGTAGCAAAAATATGACATACTCACTCATTCTCTTCCTGGGAAGGATGCAATATTATTCACAATATATGGAAACAAATCTGAACAGTGTTATTTTATTATTTTCTTTAATGTCCTCAACCTGTTTTTTGTTGTTGTTTTGTTTTTTGGGGTTTTGGGGGGTTTTTTGTTTTGTTTTGTTTTGTTGGGGTTTTTTTTTTGGTTTTTGTTTTGTTTGTTTCTTCTGCAAATTCAAAAAATTTATTAAAATCATAATTTTAGTATCCCTTTCTACAACGCTTACCTAGTCCTAGAAGAAGGCCTGGGAAAAGGGACATATAGGAAGACAAGGTAGACAAGTAGACTAAAAATTAGAATAAAGAAAAGTAACTTAAATACAGTTGGGACCTTCTTAGAACTTCTCTCAAACAGAAATTTCTCACTGGATTACAAAAAAGTTCAGTTCAGTTTGGTAAAGATTTTAAAGCTTCTTTTGTGGCAAGTGATTTGTGGATGTCAAGGATTCTTCCCAGTCAGAGGAACTGCAAATATGTTAATAGCACCAATTTAATCTCACACAGTTCAAATTGCCTCCAAAAGTGGTAGTTAATTCTCATATATGTTAAATAAATCCTCTGTATCATGATGAACTTTTTATCAACCAGAAATGTTAAATTGTAAAAACGGTGGGAAATTAGAATACAATAACAGAGCTGAGACTAAGGAAACATGTTCTTCAATTAGTGAACTCATGCATGTCCTGCTTTTCTACTAAAATGCTATTGATTGAAAAATACTCTGCTCTGGAGGTTATTCTACACCTCAGTGAAGTTGTTCATGAGTCAGAGATTAAAACCTTAAAGGATGGGAGAGCAGCACAGTTCAAACCACTGCTGATGGATAGATCAGTCACTGAATGCAGTTTGGTCTCTATCAATAACATCACTTTAAGTAATGTGAAAATTGCATGTTATCCCAGCAGGTACAGGTGAAACAAACAACTTCAATGAATGTATGACTGGGTTTCTTTGCTGAAAAACATGCAAGAGATTACGCAGCAAAAAATGTAACATGCTCCTGAACTTCCAGCAGCACTGTCTGCTGGCTCTGGTTGTGCTGTATCAGGAGTGGGTTTAGTGCAGGCAATAGATCAATACCATTGAATATTAGGTACCAGACCTTTCCCAGTGTGCTCTCTGCTGGCATGGATGTCAGCAACCACAGCCTAGGATGTCTGTGACTTGGTCACACAGGCCAGGTAAAACCTTGGTATGGAATGTGCCCTGCACGGAGCTGTTTGGCACTAAACAACATATCAAGCCTGGAAATGGCACGTACCTTTCTTTAGATCTTCATGTCTTCTCAGTGCTTGGCACTGAATGTCCCATCCTGGTTTATTCTCCAGCTGACATTTCTAGTTTTCACATGGGCTGTGCCTAAGCTCTCACCTACATCTTCCCATCTCTTTCTTCTGCCACCCCTCTGCAGGAACCACTGCTCTCATCCCACATCCTCCACCCTGGCTTTGGTACTGGCCAGGGACTTTGATCTGTGTGGGAGGTGTTTGTTCTGTGTCTCCTGAAGAAATCTAGTTTCTACACTAGGATAGTCGTAACCCCTTCACAGGACATTTTCTCCTCATAACTGAGAAAGGCATGAATTATTTCTACATCCATAGAGGTACCCCAGACCCCCACATCCCAGAACTTCTCCAGATATGTGAGGAAGAACAGTTTTCCAGACATTTAGAAAGTTCTTTTAGAAAGTGTGCAGATCTTTCTGTGCTACGTGCCATGATATCTGACAAAATTCACACAGCAACTGCCTGAATTCCTAAAATTTTTATTTTATCTACAGCTGAGAACTCTCTTGTATTGATTTTTGGGTCTCATCATCACAACCTGAAGGTCTGGATGTACCTGTTAAATTCAGACAGCTGGGAGTGTGCTCGGTGGTGTGTGCCTGGCTGGCCAGCAGGTGGGAACCAGCAGCTGCTCTTCCCAGAGGAGACACCCTTGTCTCCAAGGGATGCACTGTGAGCTACTGATACTCAGTGGGAAGGAGGAGCATGGAAATCAGTAATACTGAAAAAAAAGAGCTAGAAATAACCAGCAGTAAATTAGATCTGATTCTGTTAGATGGTATACTGGGGGGAAAAAAGCCCAGCAGGATTTTAGGCTTCTCAACACACAGCTGTGACATACTTACTCCTCTTGCTCTAGCTCCAGGGGTGACACTATGTTCCAACAATGAAATATACATACACACCCAAAGGAAAAAAACAGACAGCCCTGAAGAGATCATGGACAAGTGTATTGCTCAGACAGTCTGCAAATAAAAGGCTAACAGAAGCCCATGGATTTGTAGTCGAATTATGAGTGGACAGAAAAAGGCTAAGGGATGAAAATGTAAATTTATGTCAGAAAGGTGTGAACAAGCCTAATAAGGAAAATGAGTAGAATAAAGTTGTTAGTCAAACTGGACAAGATCTTTTCAAAGTAAGAAGTCAACAGTCCCTAAGTGGAATTATTGGAGGTATCCAACACATTAAACAATTGCAAAAATCTTTAATGTAGAGGAATACAGAGATGGACAAACTACCAGAAACCCAGGCAAAGAAGAGCTGAAGGTATGATGTCCAGTTCCTTTGTTTGCCTTCGTCTGGTAAAGCAGCAAGATGCAGCAATGCTTTGCTTTTCACACATACTCTGGGAGTGTAGTGTCATGAAGCAGTGCAGTAGCTCAAACCTCTGTGCCCAAGTTCAGAAACAACTGTGCCTGACTCCTGAAATTGCCAAGTAAGCTAATTTTCTCCTAAAACATCAAAATCTTTATAGCTGAGACTTAATAGTCCAGGAGCTACCACTAAAATTAGAACCGTGAGATATTCTTGGAGTTTAATCATCCAAGTAATCACTGAAAAGATGGCATTGCCCTGTCTGTACACAGACATGGTTCTCCTCTTCTCTGAATGTTTAAATGACCAATTTAAGGATGATGCCTGTTAAATGTCATCAAATGGAACAATTTAAAGGCTGACAGAATAATTGAATAATTTAGATTGAATAAGACTTTAGAATAACGTCTTTCTATTTCTTTCCTTGAGCTATGGTCAACATTAAATTCAGATCATAACAAGTTGGGGTTTTTTCCTACAAATGTTTAAGTATAAAGTATCCACACTACCAAGCACAAGTACTTCTGTAAACAATTGAGCAGCAAGTCTGTCTAAAACACACTGAGAAATCTGGTCTTAATAAAAACATTCTCCTAAACTCGCAATTATTTGATTTTAAATAGAAAGAGAAAACATTTCTGAAAACTGTTAGCACTCACCTTCACCTTCTGCTGAAAGTGCATTTTTTCCTAAACTAGCACTGTTAGATACTGATGCCTAGATAAGAGGTTGCTTCAGTATCCCTTGTGTGCAGACATATCCTTTTTTCCTGAGATGGGAGAATTTTGACCCCAGTTAAACATGGTGAGGACTGTCCCTGATCCCTTAGGAAGAGTGTACAAAACCACAGTTCAGGTTGTCATACAGGAGTTTGCAAACCCCAGAGTTTGTAGAAACAGAATCCAGGGAGTTTGTGTTTTTCCTGGTGTCTCTGCACCAATAACCTGCACTTCAAAGTGTTCCCACTATAATGCTTTAGGACCTTCTCCTGTGTCCCCAGCTGCACTCTTTTCGGGTTTTGTATTGTTTGCCTTTTCTCTACCAGTTTTCTTCTTTCACTTTTCTTTTTGTCTTCTTAGCCCTTTTGTCCCTCAAGGCGCAGCGTTGCAGCCGCCAGCAGAGCCTGATTTAAGGCTACCATAGTACAGTGAATTGTTTAATTCTCCTAGACATTTCCCTATGGCAACTATCCATAAAAATTTGTTTTGCTGAGGGCAATTCATGTCATCTAATATAGAACCAAAACAGGAAATCTTATTTAAGGTAAGAAGGCTGTGCACTTCCCATATCATAAGCATGATGCTAAACTCATTTTGACTCTCACAGATTTTCAGTTTTCCTCTGAGATTATTTCTCCTTCTTATTTGAACAGAAATAACTTCTCATATTCTCCCACCCATGAAGTGAGGCAGTCAGTTCAAAGGAACCTTTATTCCTCCTGAGCAATGCTCAACAGTGATGTTCCTCTCCTCCTTGAACTGGACCCGTCAGGAAAACAGTTTGGACAATATCCTCTGAGACAGCTGTCTCAGTAAGAGAGAGCAGAGCAAGGACTTGCATTAATATGGGAACGGATCTCAGAAATCTTCCAGAATAAGGAAATCTAGTGTTAATGAATTTGCAAGGCCAGTGAAATCAGGCTCCATTTACAACTGATCAAGCCACAAAAAAAAAAAACATTCCCAAATTCTCTGCATGTGAATTTTTACATTTATTTTTGTTTGTTTGTTTTTTTCTTTTTTCTCTCTTGGAATACTCAGTAGTTCCCAGGGGCATTGTCTGCAGAAAGCAAGGACTACTGTATTATTTACCACCATAACTGCATACACCTACTGTGTACCTCACCTACCCATCTAGACCTTTATTTACAGGCATTGAATCAACATTTCCAAGGTATAATGTAGCCCATTCTGTACAGAGAGCTTTAGCTTTATACTTTTAATCTGCTTGGTTTGTGAATTTAAGGAATCATGGCACTTGAGGTTGCTTTTTTCAGTTTGTGTTTGGAAAAAATTAACCTGTGAGTTGAGATACCACAGGGATAAATGCTACAGTGTTCATTGCATAACAAATTCATCTTCTTTACAAGATGATTTTCCTTTACAGGGACAGATTACAGGCATTTTTCTTCAGCTGGGTAAGAGGAACAAAAATGTAAAACAGTTTCTTTCCTTCTTGCAAGAGAATAATCTTGAAACAAATCTGATATCATAGGAAGTACGGTTATCCCTCAAACACTTTATAATAACCTCATGGTCCTTTCTTAGGTTTTTTTTTGAGAATTGGACCAGAAAGTCAGGAATGAATGATTCTACCACTTCTAGTCTATACATAAAATATATCTCAGCTGGCACAGCTTCCCTTGCTTGCAGCCTAAGCTTTTGAAATCGGGTGGTTATCGTGAACTCTGTCTGTTTATTTTTATTTTAGCAACACCCCCTGATCCTCCATACATATTATTTTAACTTTTGCAAGTTTAAAGAAAGGCTTGGAAATATAAACCAGGCAGAGTGGAAAGCAGCTGCCTGAGCTTGCAGATGACAGAAATGCAGCTTTGGAATATGCAGCAGGCTTCCCAGGCAAGACAACCAGTGCAGTAGTACTTGGGAGTCCAACATGCTTAGGAGCAGTCCAGGTCTATATCTTGTAATGTATGGCCCCACTGTCCTCAAGATTTCCCTAAAATCAGACATTTTGTTCACCACAGCACACTCTGCTAGATTGCTGGGGCAGCAGCTACATGACCAGTGTGAAAATGTGAGAATTATTTGAACAGAGTACATTTTTCCAATAGATAATGGTTTTGATTAATGTAGCCTCTTCATCTCTGAATTGAATGTAATGTCCATCTGCAGATCACTGTCTGATTGAGTTAGGTTCTTACATTACTACCTATCATACAGCACATATACACATCATTTTCTCAATATTAAAATTTACTTGGCAATTTCTGTTAATATATTTTTCCATTTGCTTTGGCCTCATTATGAAGGAGTCATTGACTATACATAGCATTTTTAGCCATGAGGTCTATTAGAAGCTACTGAAGCTTTCTCAGGGAAGATTTATAACCAAACAAAATAACAGATTCTAATAAAATGTCTTCTTTTTATTCTTATCATCATGAATCTTGCAAAATACTGACCTGTACCCATATTGTAGCTATGTTAAGTGTAACATATATATTTATATTGTCCTTGATTGATTAGGTTTTTGATTGCGTTAATGATATATTGTTCAAGAATTTAACACAAAGTTTAGTAAAAATATCCTTTTAAATTAAATTGGCATCAAATAGTGTCAAATATACCATCACTTTCATTGCTCTGAAATAGCTGTAATCATTAAGAATTCTAACAATATTATGAATCTACCAGCCCTCCAAAACATCTTTATCAGAGTGTTGCTGTGTTTGCCCAAGTGGATGGGTATTCAGAAAGGCACAAAGAAATAACCCAAATGGTGATATTAGGTGTTATATAACTGCTCGCCCACACATCATCCTGCTCTGAAAAGCAAAGCTCTGTCTCTTTTTGTCATGCGTGATGTTTCATTTACAACTGACTTTCTGAAAATGTTTCCATCAGCAATTTTGGAATTTGCTCTTTCCTGATAATCATGCAGTAGAAAAATTATGGGTGTTGCCTGCAGAGCCAGTGTGGATAGAGGGCACACATAGCAGAATATAATTATGCTTCCCTGTGGAGAAGCATTCCCCAAGAACTGGTCACCTGGCACAGGGAGCCTGGCAGTGACTGCTCAGTTGTGTCCACTAGAACAAACCTCCAATTTGTTTTTGGTTGGTTAACAAACATCTGTTATAATCTTCTGCATCTTAAGAGCTCCTTTCCAGGTGCCATCTCCTGTTTATGACCCCTTATCTATGTAATTTATCTATTTTAAGCAGAGAGCAGTGTGACTTCACTAACATTTGTATGAGGCAGCTGCATATATTCCATAAGATTTCCCATTAATCCATCTCTGCTGTCATTAGGCATGAAGGGACGTTATTTCTGTCCTAGTATTTAAACAGTTTTGTGTCTCTTTGTGTCCCCCAGTGTTGACTGGAAGGTGAAAGGTGTTATCTGTGTGCTTTTCCTTTATTCTAGAAGGTAACATTAATAAGTACCCCTTGTGCACTGTGACATCCTTAAAGTTCTCCATTTGTGCATGGTTGGGGGGCATGAATAACTTGGGATACAATGCAAATGGTTTCATTGTTTTTAATGGTCTCTTTCGTCTTAGTCTCATTAAAAGGGGAGTGGTGATCCAAATCAGATTCCTTTTAAATGCTAAAACTTCTCAGATTATAATTTCTTTCACAATGATGTGCACTATTAATGCCTTACACTTAATGATATCTAGGCAAATTTAAAAAAAAAAAGTTCAAATTTCATCAATTTTTGGAAAATATTTAAGTATCAGAGAAAGTACCTGCTTCTGAAGAA
>JANRGV010000093.1:0-11422 GCA_024734035.1 Alethe castanea
ATAAGGGTCACTGCCCCACCCAGCTTCAACAGATGGTGATAGAATACACATTTCTGGCCACATCCTGTATTGCAACCTAACACATCCACTTAACTGAATCTTGGGGCTTATAGTTACCAGTTGGTCACAAGCACTGCACTGAGAACTAAATTTGGGGTTTTCCTTTCAGTTTCTGAATACCTGTAGTAATGATAAAAATGTTCTGCAAGTACCTAGAGTTTTGCTTGCCTTTTTGTTTTATGCAGTTTTTCTATCTCTGAAATCAACATAACAAACAAGCTATTAAATAGAAAGCAGGAAGAATGGTGGGCCTTCAGTGTAGTGAATGTGAATGCAGATTTCAAATACGTGATCACTTTACAAAGTGAATTTGATGTTAATTGATTTGGGTTAGGGGAGCAGAAACATATAACAGGAAAGACAGTCTTTATGAACCAAAATAAACATGTGTGAATAGTTGAGAGTAGTCACTATTAATGAAGGTCATGGGCTACAAAAACTATGACGCAGTGCTGCTGACCCCTCTGAAATAGTGATTGTAGAGCTGAAACGAGATTCCAGTGGAAAGGTGTTGCGGAATCTCATTTGGATAAACCTTCAAGCAAAGACAAAGAAAACCACAGAGAAAGAAAAAAAATCCTCAAAAGAGAAAGGATGCAAATCTTACAGTGGCAGGACAGAGGCCAAAAAATACTCTTCAATCACACTCACTTGCCAATTAAAAATACACTGGAATTAAAGCCTTACGTTTTAAAAATGGCAAAATCACAGATACTAGAACTGGTTACAATATACTAATAGATTTCTTTGCTGTGAGTGTATATAACAGTTTGAAATTAGTTACCAGGGACTGTGTCATCAACTGTTTTCCAGTGATAAAAAAAACCTACTCTCTTTAACAGCTGAGAGATTATATCTTTTAAAATGAACATTTAAACATTCAATTAGACAGAGATAAAAATGACTGTTTTGAGGAAAATATTCTTGAAAATGCTTATTTTGGACATCTGAAGCAGGATGTCAGCAGCTAACAAATCCAAATGAAAATGAAAATAATCTGGAATAAACCAGTCAAGATATAACCTAATAACCTACCTACCAACCAACCAAGAACCCACAAATAGACAAACTGAAGACACTGAGATATCTGAAGCTGTTTTCAGGGCTTTGCCAGCTGTCCCTGGCTAGTTGGTGCCCCCCGGTGACCCTTCCAAGTCTGTCTCCATGGCTGTGACTGCTCCTGGGACTGGTCCTGCTTCTCAGAATGAATTTTGATTCCTTATTTTAAGCAGGATTTCTGCCTACAGATCTGCTGATCCTCACTCAGTTTGATTTCTGCTTTGTCCAAATCCATCTCTCTCTCATTGAGGAGAGGGATCTTGCGGGGGGAAACTGTGTCAAAAACCTTACAGAATTTCAGGTAAGTCAGCAGGCAGCTTTGACACATCTTCCAGCATAACCATGCGGTGCACAGCACCCACTTTCTCAGAAGCTCTTCCACCATCACAGCTGCAGCAGGATTCCTGTGTGTGGAAATGCTGCCAAAATGGTACTGGGGCTCCAGGGTCCCTCAGTGGTGGGGTATTGGCATCAAGCAAAGACATTAGAAGGGGGAGAAAGCAGAACCTAGGGAGTTTGTCAGAGAAATAGAATTTATTTCCTTTTTCTGGGCTAAAGAGTTCCTGGAGTCTCACTAGTGCCACCAGCAGGGTGGCCTCTTGCTGGCCTTAAAAGACTCCTGGAATCTGGGGGCTCTCTTCTTTTGGGCATGCTGGGAATCCCTGAGAGAGTGATCCCTGCCCTGGCCAGGAGCAGAGGGGTTGCAGATGCTGCCCTGGGCAGACAGATCTGCCACTGCTGCCCACTCTGGCTCCTCCTGGGGCTTGTCCCACTCTGCAGTGTAAGGAACGGGTTGGGGACAGCTGTGACTCCCTTGGAGGCTGGCCTGTGACATTCCAGCTTCCTGCTCCACGTTGCAGCTTGTAGGGCCAGTGGCAGGAGTCCTCTCCTGGGAGCTAGTGCAGCTGGAGACGCTGAAGCTGGTGCTGGCCACAGGCCTGGTGTCCTCCCTGGTATGATGGAAGCACAGCAGCCTCTGCGCCTCCTCGCTGCGCTGGCCCACAATGGCGCTGATGATGCCATGGACCAGCAGTGCTGTGTGCTCGCTGAAGAGAGGCTGCAGCACCTCCAGCAAGGCCTCTGCATCCGGACTATGGGCACAAAGGCTGTGCAGGATGGAGGCCTCTACAGCCTCTGCCCTCCACCACTGGTCCCCATAGATTTCTGCCAGCCTCTGGCACAGCTGGGGCTGCACAGGATCCAAGAGGTGCTGTTGTTGTTGGAACAGTCCTGCCCACACCTCGGGCAGGAGGCCACCCACAGGCCCTGGCCCTGCAACCCCCTGCTCAGCTGGGGATAGTGTTCCCTGAGGAGAAGATGGAGGAGACATGAAAGGGCCATGGAGGCTATTTCCGCCAAGGTGGAGGGGAGGGGAGCTCTCCCTGCCTGGCTGTTGGTGTCTGGTGACTCTTCAGGGAAGCTGATGGCAAATTGTATGCAGTCCTGTCCACACTGCTCAGAAAACCCGACACTCTCTAGTGGACTGCTGCAGAGTGGGCACGAGGGATTTTTCTTTGCCCACCGCAGGGTGCAGCCCAGGCAGAACTGGTGGTGACAGGGCAGAGCAGCAGCCACGTCGTTCTGGTCGTTCTGAGTGTTCTGGCAGATGGGGCAGCTCCACTCTGTCCCCGTGGCCATGCCTGCCTGTCACAGGAGGAGGGGAGAGATGAGGACCAGCCATGCTTGGCAAGAGTCAAGGACCAATCCAGTCTGAACCCAGGCTCAGCTGGCACCAAAATTCAAGCAGAGAAGAACGAGACCTCATACCCATCCCCCGGTGATGTCACAATCCACCACTCAATGATGCCACAGAGGGACATCTAGCACCTGAATATAAACAGAGAAGAATGCAAGGTCACAAACCACTCCCTGGTGACATCACCAGCCAGCAGTGTCATCCCCACTATCCAGTGATGTCACAATGGGACGTCCATACCTTCCCTTCTCACACCTCGGTGCACAGGTCTGGGACTGCTGGCAGACATTGCCATGGAGACAGACATGGGAAGGGCACCAGAGGCCAGGCTGGGTCAGGGCCCTGAAAAGTCCCCACTGCCCTGTGCTCCTGGATGGCCTCATGCCCAGTGGCTTGGCAGGACTTATCCATTGAAAATGGCATCTTCCAGACTCTGTCTGGCCCTGGCTGAGACAGAGGCAGGAGGGAATATCCTGGGACTGGTAGTGGCTGGTGGGGGCCATGGAGAGCAGCATCCTGCACAGCCCAGTGGCAGAGGTGCAGAAAGAAGCCAGCACACTGGTGGCCACCCCCACCAGGGCTCCCAGCAAACCCCGTTCTGTGCCTGTTCCTGCAGGGCAGGACCAGCCCCAGGAGGAGAGGATTTTCTCCAGTTTCAAGATTATCTAGAGTTGACCACAGGCAAGATGGAAAAACAAATCAAAGGAAAGCAAAGTATAGTACAAGTTGGTTTCTACCAATGAGGCTTTGATTACACTCCTCCAGTCTCCAGTGTCTTTAAAAAACCACTTCTTTCATGCCATCAAGTCAGTTATTTCCATATCTAACTAACTCAATAACCAGTTAACCATTTACCAACCTTACAGCTCCCAGAACAAAATGACATTCAACCAAGCTATGATATCAAAGTTAATCATAGTCAAAGGCTTCAGTTACTTTTCACATTACACAGGAAACCATGTGTCTTAGTACTGTTAAAAATCTGCTCAAAGCTGCAACTTTGGATTGAGCATGTGCCAAATTTATCCAATGCATACTGGATATATTCAATGGACAATAAGAAGAAAAGGTATGTATGAAATAACCTGGTTAAAAGATGCATTATATCCAATATATATCAGTAATACATTCTGAAAGACGAAATTTACTGCTGCAATAATTCTGGAATTCATTTATTTGCCTACAATTTTCCGTTCTTAAAATGTAAAATTGTATTATTCTGGAAAGTAAGAACCTTCCTCAGGCTGCTAAGTAAAAAGATGTTTGCAACACATTACTTCAAAGAAGAAGTGTTTCTCTAACATTGTACAAAACTTAGGAAAAATTATCTCTTCTTGCAAAATTCACATTCCTGTACACTCCCAAGTCAATTGTGCCTAAGCAATCATTATCACTCATACTATGACTGTGTCCTACTACACTACAAGCTACATATTATTTAATGTCAGTAACTTCACTTTATAAGCTAAACTAAAACTTTAAGATTTTCCATTGGAAATCAAAGTGCATCTGACAGTATTTCCGAGATTAAAAGGTATTAAAACACTACATATATAAAACTGCAGTCCTAATCAGCAAACAGATTAAAATATCATGATCGTGATAGTTACATTTTTCCACTCTAATATTTTCCTGAAGCTTGGCATAGGTACCAGGTAACCAGGCTGGGCTGGGCATGTCCCTGCAGGGCCCTGGGGGCTGCAGACACTGCCCGGCCAGAGCAGGAGCATTGCTGTCCCCAGTCAGCTGAACGCCAGCACAAGGGCACCAGCCCTGGGCAGGAGCCAGTGTGGGGCCCTTCCTGCAGGAGAAGGGATCAGGTCCTGCTTGGTAACTTTCACTTTGGTCACTTCTGTTGAAATGTTAGGAAAGATCACAATGAAACTTTTTCCAGCCATTCCCTCTGGTTTACGCCTCTGGAAGCCAAAGTTCTATCTGCAGGTGGCCCGGGTGTGTGCAGAGCAATGCAGCCCCCACAAACCCCTCAGTTTTCCCACACGTGGTCATAACCTGTCCCCAGGTGTGCCCAGCTCTGGCAGCAGAAAGAGCCCGCAGCGCAGTGGGTGCCGTGCCCTGCCCAGCCGGGGCTCTGTGGCACAGAGCAGCAGCAGCGCCAGCACCTTTCAACCCACTCCTGCCTTGGCTTCACCCGGGAGACAGAAGCCTCTGGAAATCACGGCCAGTCATGTTCCCAGCTTGAAGCAGCTCCTGCTGGTGGGCAAATCCTGCCAGTTTGACTGCTTCCAAACAGGAATAAAGGCAGAGGTAAAGACATACATACAGAAAAGCCCTGGGCTTGTCCAAATAGACAAATGTGTGAGGGAATGTGTTAGGAATTATTTCAGCTGTTATGCCAATACTGCCTTCTCTCCTGCCCTTTTGTCTCTTCACGTTTCCTTTCCTTTTCCCTTTCACATTTCCACCAGTTCCCACTCGCAATTCTTACAGTTTTCTGGTCATGTTTTCCTCCCAGATTTTACTCATGTCCCCCACCCTTTTCTGGTCACTTTCCTCACACTTTTCATCTCACATTTCTGCACTCTCCCACTCATTTCCTGTTGTTTTTCTTCCCTCATGTTTCTCACAATGTTCCCCTCACATATCCTGCCCTTTGGTGCCCTCATGTTTCTTTCCTTTTCTCAGTCATGTTTCTCAAAGTTTTCTCCTCACGTTTCTCACTTTCCCCCTCATGTTTCCCACTCTTTTCCTCTCACATTTCTCACACTTTTCCCTTCACATTTATCATTCTTTCCTCTCACATTCCTTACAGTTTCTCTCTCAAATTTTGTGCCCTTTTATTACTCATTTTACTCATGTTTTCTGCCTTTCTCCGCCCTCAAGTTTCTCACTCTTTCCCCCTCAGGGTTCTCACAATGTTCCTCTCACATTTTCTGCCTTTTTCTCTCTCTTTCTCTCTCTAGTAAAGTTTCTCATTCTTTTCCCCTCACATTTCCCTCCATTTTTCCCCCTATGATTCTCACACTTTCCCACTCATGTTTCTCAGAGTTTTCCCATCCTATTTCCTGCCCTTTTCTCCTCTAACGTTCCTCTCCTATTTTCACTCACATTTCTCACCATTTCCTCCTCAGTTTTCTCACCCTTTTCCACTCAGGTTTCCTACCCTTTTCTTCCCTCACGCTTCTCTCCTACTTCCACTCACATTTCTCACATTTGTCACCTCACGTTTTCCGCCTTTTCCCCCCTCACATTTCTTCACCCACTGGTTCCTGTCAGTGACTGTTTCTCTTCAGTAGTTGATGGGCTTGTCTTCTTTTATTCCTGCAATCCCCTGCTCAAAATAATGGGTGCCAGAGCAGAGGCCCAAGAAGCCCCTGCCTGTGCTGCTGAACACAAAGTCTGTGCTCAACTTGAAGAATCTCATTAAGAACAACCTGAACCACAATGGACTTCTTGCTGCAGCTTTGGTTTGTATTTCAATTTTACAGAGTCTTCATAGTGTTCTAAATTAATAGTTACCCTGAGGTGAAATAAATAGGGCCAGGAGACCAGCTCCTTTGTAAGGCCTTTATTGAAAGATCAACTCTGGGGGAGAAGCTCGAGGGTACGCACACACCACCGCTGCTGCTCCCAATCGATGAGCTGGGCAAGGAGGAGTGCAGCTTTGTCCGTAGGCAGAGATGGGGCTTCCATCCTCACAGGAATCCCAGGGAAGACAGAAGTAGCTCATTGTCAGGAGGTGTCATTTTAGCCAGGCACTGTTTGATTATGATGACCGGACAAATCAGCTCAGGATGATAAATTCGTTTTTTCCACTGTTTTTCTTGACCTGGGAACACTATTTTCAGTTCCAGATGTTAGCTGTGCTCGTTGTTTTAAGGGTTTTAACTCTGAATAACGTCCCAGCGTCCTTTGCATCCCTCTTTATATGCATATATTTTGCTGCCATCACTCCTCTCCCAGTCACAGGCGCCATTTTAAGGAAGCAGTAGAGGCATTACCCAACAGGAAGGGAAGGGCATATGGGTAAGACAACTGGGGACTGAAACAGAGTGAGGCCAATAATTTAACATTAACAATTAACATTAATTAAGAACCAGAACAAAGTAAGGCTTGAAGGAAAGAACACACAACTGAGAGCATTTATAAAGACATACAACATTAACAACTGTAATTGACTGAGTGGACAGCTTGGCAGGAAAACTTTCACTGAGGGATTTATTCATCATGTGAGGGATACACATTCCAGATGAGCACCCACTGCACATTTTACTTCAAGTAGATCCCATCTCTGTCTTCATTACCACATGGTCACTAGGAATCCAGCATGGAGGAAACCGGCTGTGATGCCTCTTTGTGCTAAATGAAATCCATCTGCACAGGAAATGCTTTTAGCACTCTTGTGGGGAAAAAGAAAAAAAAAAAAAGGTTTTCTTTTAAAACATTTATACCCTTGCGTTTCTTCCTATTTTCATCTATTTGAATTGCCTTGACATCAAAATACTGCCAGCTGACGTTACAAACTGGCTGGTGTATGTTTGTGTGCACAGACCAAAGGTGCCACACTGTGTCTGTCCCCCGGCTGTCTGTTAATGTCCATTTACGCAGAGGGCTGGAATGGGGATTCTGCCCACCCTGGCTGCTCTGGGGCCGGGACTGGGCCAGCAGGGGCTGCAGAGCTCACTGGGAGGGACAGCCTCAGCCCCAGCCACCATCTTGTCTGTGACTGCCTCAGCCCCCGGCCACCATCTTGTCTGTGGTTGCCTCAGCTCCAGACTCCAACTTGTGTCTCCACCAAGTTCAGCTCTGAAGGGAATGGGTTGCTGTTTTGCTGGCAGGCAAGCACCGAATACAACAACAAGGGGAGTCCCTGTCACAGCAAAGGATTGGAGATGCACTCCCAGTAACTGGGAATTCCTATGCAGTTTGCCCACCTGCAGGCGAGGCTGCCAACATTGCTGTGAGAGGGCCCAGATTTTATACCATTGAATAAACAAGCCACCATGACTTCTAGTGTGGGAACATCTGGTTTCGTCCTCCTCTTGGCCAGGGCTCAGGAAGGAACCAAGGGAGTTTACTTTGACCATATAACTTCAAACAAAACCAGATAGAGATATCTGATTTTGTGGCCTTGTCTGACTTGTAAGTGTAGAAAGGTAAACGCTGGTTTCACTAATAAGCGGATTCATATATATGCTGGTAATGATCATGCATATTTTGTTAATAAGTGAATGTAAATACAATGTTTGGTTGGAAGGTTCATCAGGAGGTCAGCTTTGGCTTAGGGCTTGTTGTTGAGGCCTTAGTACTTTGCCGGAATTGTCCTTCTACAGGCAGGGATCCTGTCCCCTCAGCTGCAATGGAATCCTCAGCTGTTCCCACAGGGATTGCTCAAGCTCTGGTTGTGCTGAGCTCCTTGTGAGCAGAGTCATCAGTCTCTTGAATGAGTAGATTCTCTGTCACAGTGTCCAAAATTTTTCCCCGAGATCCACCAAGGTAAGAGGGAAGTTCTCTGCAGCTCTGACATGGAAATTGTCCAGCTGGGTGGCCTTCGCTGTGAGTCTGAAACACAGCAGCTCTTTGGCCACATGGTGCTGCTGGCAGAGCTGGCTGCTGCCACTCAAGGCTCAGGTAGGCACCTGAGCTGCCTTGCTGCACTGCAAAAACCATCTCAGTGCTCATGGCACCTCCCAGCCCCTCGTCTCAGTGAGAGTCCTGCTGGCAGTGTCAGAGCAGTGGCTCACTGGGATCGGTGCTGCCCGTGCTCTCTGCTCGCCCTGGCCCCGGCAGTCCTGGCCCTGCTGCCATGCACACACAGGGAATGGGAACTGCTGCCTGATGTTTCTTGAGCTGCACTGCTTCTGCTGCTGAAGACAGCTTGATGAATGAGCTAGTGGGATTATGGGCCATATTGGCCTGTAATAGCAAGGTCATGAAGGCAGAGGTGCAGATGTTCCTGTCAGTCCTATTTCTACATATTTCTGGAAACCAAGGAATCTCTCTTGATCCTGTGAGGCACTGAGCTTGCAAAGTAATGATTCCTTTGTTGTTCTTGTTTCCCTTTGGGCAGCATCCATATTTGAAGCCAGCTGAGCCTCTCTCCAGACTGGCATCTCTGATCATTGCAGTGAATCAATGGAGGGAGTTCAGGAGCTAAGGATGACCATTTCAGGATGACTCTCTCCAGTTCAAGTCCTTAGTGGGACTCAGAATAAAAACTGTACCAAACCGCAACTCCATTGTGAGGTTCCCTTCCTTGTCATCCTGTGAATGAGCTCTACATTAACTTTCTGAATTGTCCAAATTTTTTTTTCTATTTTTTTTCCTCATTTCTGGTGGTTTTAGTATGGTTAGGAATTGGTGAAGGGTCTCCTTCTGAGACAAGATTATTTTTGCTTTTTTATTTCCTTCATATATATTCATAAAAGCGTAGACTATTGTTGTATGGTTACATACTTCCTAGGTAACTTGAATACTTTTCCTCCCCTGATAGGCAAAAATACAAAACACGTTCCAAAGGCTCCTATCCAATCTTAGTTCCTCTGGGAACCAAGGTTAAAACATGTTCTCAAGACACTTTCTTATAAAGTAGTTCTAGCCTGTACATCTAGTACAACTAGTAGCAAGAAAGTGGGGCTCCAGAAAAGCTGGAATCAAAGGGGAGAAATTTCCTAATTATTGTGCTTCTAATTGGGAATTCTTATCAATTATGCTGATTTTCCAAATTTTTAAAACCACATTCACCCAATGTGGGATGGTCATTTTTCCATATCTACCCCAGGAGGCCTCCAGTTAGAGACCAGAATTGATATCACTTCCTACACTAATATTGTCTCAAAAGTATGTTGTTTTGTTTCTCAATCATTTACGACATGACCTCCTCCACACTGCAGTGCCTTTGGAATATGGCCCATTGCCCAAGTTTTGCACAACCATGGTACTTGTGCATGAGGCAGAAAGTGGAATTTCATTTCCAAATGCTAAATTCTGATGAGGAGTGGGGCAGCCAGAGCATCCTGTGCAGATACAGGCCTGCAGCTGTGACTCGAGAGCGTTTTGGTTCCTGCGCAGTGCAGCAGGGGCATCTCCTGTGTGACTGCTGCTTCTTCCCTGGTGCCCATGGATAGTAGGTACCGGGTTCTGCAAGGGGAATGGGACTGGGGGGGATGTCTGCCGGCAATAGAGTGCAGTGGAAAATGTTGGGAAAATGTTTGACTGTAACAAATTGTGAATTCCTTAAGTTTTACCAGACAGTGCTTAGTCCTGTATTCCCCCATTGCAGTGATTATTGTGTGCAAGTGGCTTTGTCTTGAGCATAAAGAGAGTGGTCCTGTTAAGAAGGTAGCTGGAATGCATTCAAGGGATGAAACTGGTTTTAGGAGGCTCTTGACCACCAAAGGAGAATTTGAGGAATGGGATGTTAACCAAACCACTGTGTCAGGGCCCAGAGTTGTATCTGAGGCCCGGTCATATTTGTGCCATGTTTGAGCAGGTCAACAAGACAATGAAGAAAACTGTATAATTTAACAGATGGGAACTTGACCCTTGAAAGGGAAACAATGTATTGGTGAATCGGTGGGCAGTCCACCTTTGGAAAAGGAACAATGCATGATGGAGCCATTGCTCACATGGAGTCAGTGTCATGAGCCATCGTGGCCTCATCTCACACGATGGCCATGTGTGAGCTGAGCTGTAACTGGGAAAATTCCAGTCCTGGGCAGGAGATAGAAGGCCTGGTTCAGAGGTGGAGGGGGTGAGAAGGACGAGATGCACACTGGTTTGATCCAGGAGATATCCTCAAAGTGCACTGCGTACCTGGCAGATCCTGCCAGTTTGACTGCTTCCAAAGTGGAATAATGGCAGAGATGTACATACACAGGAGCCCTGGGCATGTCCAATAAACATGCAAATACGTGGAGACATTTGTTCAGAACTATTTCAGCTGTTATTCCAACAGTGCCTTCTCTCCTAGTTCTGTGCAATGTTTGGGCCATTTTCTTGGTGTGGTTTCCTTTGTTTTGGTCCCATCTGAGTGCTCAGTTCAGGTACAGGCTGTAGGTGCTTGGGGCTCTCTTGGAGTTACTCTTGGATCCCTTGAACAACAGGGTTTGGCCCACCCAGGGAATTTGTGCTGCTTTGTGACAGAGGAGAACATCCCAAGCTATTTTGTGTTTGCTGTAGGGAAGGTTGGGCTGCTTTGCATAAATTCACAGACAGATGCAGAATGTTTGCTTTGTGATGTCAGGGGGTGGTTGCCACGTTGTTGTGGTGACATCAGAAGGTAGCCTTGGTGCACAAAGGGCCTCTGTGCCAGAGCTGCCTTTGGGCATGCTCAGCGCAGGAGCATCCCACAGTTTGTCAGTGGGCAATGGCACAATGACAAGAGCCTTATTTTCGTTTGTGTTCCAAACTTGCCAAACAATGCAACAATAATGGAGGATATCATTGCTGCAGTTTGTACAATTTATGGCATTGGTTATTCTAGCTATTACCTGACCAACCTGGGACGTAAGTAGATATTTTAATTGGGTGTAACCTAACCTGGCTTTTGTATGTCTTCCTGCTCTTTCTCAGTGACTGGGTTGATTTGGAAACAGAAAGACCATTAGGATGCCACTGGTTTGGTAAAGCTCCTGTCAACACGTTTCG
>JANRGV010000094.1:9927-29437 GCA_024734035.1 Alethe castanea
CACACTTTTGGGTATATCTTTACATAACCTAGGACACCAGCACATCAGAGAAGGGGCAGCCCTGAACAACACAGGTGACTCTCGGCATGAGCACAGAGCAAATGAGCTGTAATAATTGCAGCTCATGGAATGCACCCACGGCTTCAAACCTGCTCGTTTGAGCAAGAGTAGCACAGCAGAGAGCGAGCTCAGCCTTTGCCCAAAGTACTTGGTGAATGCCTGAGGGGCTGATCCGTGTGGATCCAACACAACTGCATTGGTGGCATTGCTTCCAACCTCAATCTCATTAGTCTCACACAGGGTACCATCCTACTTTGCCATAATGCAGACATATCCTTCAAACCTGTGAGGGATCCCTGTTTATTTTTTAACAATGGCATGTTCTAAACAAAACCTTTGGGTTTGAGGAAGTGTCCATTTTGCTACTTTGAACTTTGCTGATCCTTCAGGAAGGCCTTCTGCCTGTAGCTGTTTTCCAGTCTGTGGAAGACATATGTGACTTAGTAAAGGTTACCAAAATGTACATATGAAAATCTGTGGGTCTTAAAAATCTGTGGGTCTTAAGTACAACCTTCATTAGATTTTCAGCCTATTCAGGTTCCTGAAAGCAGGAATAGAAAGCATAGTTCCTGTGTCTGCTATACTGAGGGAATGGCTTCACAATAACAGATGGCAGAGTAGGATGAGATTTTAGGACTAAATTCTTGGTCGTGAGGATGATGAGGCCCTGGCACAGGCTACTCAGTGGCTGCCCTACCCCTGGAAGTGTCCCAGGCCAGGTTGGATGGGGCTTGGAGCAACCTGGGATAGTGGGAGGTCTCACTGCCCTTGGCAGAGGAGTTGGAACTAGGTGGTCTGGAAGGTCCCTTCCCACACAAATAGTTCTGTGATTTTATGTCACTTGCAGCTCCAGGACAGGAAAAGACAACAAGCATTTTCATAGGGACAGTACAGGCCCAAAACCTGGGAATCTCTCCAGGCATCTGAACACCTAGACACTGCAATAGCAAGAGCAATATATTTCTGAACGTTCTCCGTGGGGATCAGGAAGCTGCCAGCCTCCAGGGAGCCAGATGCCAGGCTGCCCTGCAGATGGCAATGCTGAGCTGTGGCTGCCTGGCACAGCTGCTCAGGGCTCGGACTCCGAAGTGGGAAGGGGTATGTGGGGTTACGCTGCCTCTGCTCTGAGGCAGACTGTGCTGCAGCATTTTATGGCTTCAGTAAAACATGCTCCAGAGAAGATTCATAGCTGTTATTTACTTTTGTAAAACAAACGTGCAGATTTACTGTGTTCCAGGGTCATTAATTTTGTGTTGAATACATGACAAAGCACACATCTCGGTAGTGACCAGATCACCTTTCAGACCCTGCTGACAGAAGCTTTGCCTGGTGGCCATTGCACCCATACTTTCACTTTGGTTCAGGTAGCAAAGACCAAGAAAATCAGTGTCACAAAAAGACACGCAGGTCTCTCTGAAATATTTGTCTAAAGATTTTCTAACATCTTTCCCTCAAAAAATATCCTGCTTGGGGACAGTCATGAGAAAGGTTGAGATAGGTGGGAAGGAAGAAAGGAAATTTCATGCCAATGTGTGTGTCGTATTATAATAACCATGTAGCCCTGTAACGTGGTATTGCTTTTGCTAATAACATGCCCTGAGCTCTGTACTGTTTGCCAGGCCTCATCACACCTGCTCTGCCCAAACTTGGTGTGACCTTCTTGCAGCTCCTTCTTATCCAGTTCAGCTGTGACTGCAATTTTCCTAAGTCACCATGTGTCTGTACAACCCAGGCTGTTTTAGCAGGAGTGTTGTCAGCAGGTCCAAGGCAGGTAGCACTTCTGTCCAGCACTGCATCTCGTGTTCATCCACAGATTTGTGGCTCCCAGTATGAAAACTTATCAAGGAACTGGGGAGAGCGTAATAAACAGGTTCCAAGGTGGGGCTGAACATTTGGAATGTGAAGAGCAGTGGAGGGAGCTGGGTTTGATTAGTTGGGTGACAAAGCTGCTAATGGACCATCTAAGTCTACAGGTACTTAAAAGTGAGGTAAGATTTTGTGACCTAGATAGCCAGTCAGCACAATATAGAAAATACAGAAACTCCCCATTTCTTGACCCATTGTTTCCTTGTTTCCCTTTGTTTGTCTGTCTGCTCCACTTACCTTATTCTCATGGTTAACATCTGCGCTGACGCTTCTGAGCAGAATCCTTTTTGATCTGTACTTGTGCAGCAAGTAGAAGAACAGGGCTGTAGTTCATGCCTGAATTTCCTAGATATCACACAATTAGAGCTGGCAGCAATAATAATAGACTGTTCTGCATGCAGTATAGGTAACTATGTATAAACAACAGCAAAGATGGGAAAAAGAACAGAAAGGATGGGAATTTTCACTTTACCTAGAGACAAGGTATGAGCTGATGTCTCTTGTATACAGCTGATTAACTGCAGCTGTCTGAGATGGAAAAAAGTGCATGAATGAGCTGTGATGTGTAAGGCATGTCCTGGCTGATGCTGGGCCTGCAAACTTGTGCACTGACTTCTTTTTCCATGTCAGTTGACACCATGATTTCTTTCTTTCACACCAGTTTACAAAGACAGCAAATTACCTTCTGGAGCAGATTTGCACAAGTGCTATATTCAGCCTTGAGAATAAGTTTTCAGGTTAAGCATTCAAAGATTAATGAATCCTAGATGATTCTTTCCTTCACCCCTTGGATACAGCTGATCATGGGAGAGATCCTGTTTAGACCATAAATGCAATCTGACTGGGAACAGGATTTTAAACAATTTCGAGGATCGAGTCACCAAGAGGTTAGGGGAGGAATTGTTACAAGAATGTCAGGATGGGGGCTAAGCCCTCTAATGGGTCTATCTGACAAAAGAGATTAAACCACTTTAAAATGAACCCTTTGCTTACATTTATGAGGAGGAGAAAATGGTGAAGTTATATTGTGTGTTTCTCTGCCATCTCAGTACTAGAGAACAGGCAGCCACAAAGAGCTTGGGCCCCTGACTCCATGTACCGGCAAATACATTAATCTTCTGATAAAATAAAATATTACAAAATGAAAGAAAGCAAAGTTTCTTTCCTTCAAATTAATTAAAACAAACAAAAAAATTCACCTTTTCCTGACCAATATCTAATTCCAAGTTTCAGAAAGAATCTTCAAACATGGTCCTAAAATTTCAAGTGAGTTTGTATGTGGTGACATGAGTGAATTGAAAACACTACTTTCAAAAGCAACCATAAGGGTGAATAAAAGCAGAAGCATCTTGAATGTAGAAAGATTCTGGAATAAATTACATCAAAAGAACTCATTTTTTTCTCTGAAAAATCTCCTGGATTAAAAAAAATTAGAAATGAACAAGTTACAAAAAAAATTTGATAAATTAATCTGCCATGTGTCTTGGGAGCATAGGGAGATTCCTGCTGACTGAAAGCTAGCCAATGATCTTTCAGTTTACAAGAAGGGCTTGAAGGAGGTCCCAGGAAACTGCAGACATGCTAATCTAACCTCAATTCCTGTGAGAATCATGGAAAAAATTATACTGGCCACTACTAAAAGGCATTTAAAGAATAATGGAAAATACACATCAAAAAACCCCTTAGCAATGAGTCCCTTGGAGTATTTTGGATACCAAAATAAATATGGATCTTCAGGGATTTTTATCTTAATACGAGAACTGATGGCAAGGGAAACATTTCTCTGATCAGAACCTCCTCTTTCAAAGAAATTATACTCCCTGTAGAAGTAGTATGCTCATAGCATTTTAGGAGACAGTTCACTTGAAACTAGTTGTGGAAGTTGAGATGATTAAAACTCAGGGAGACTGAAACTGCTACCGTAAGAACAGTGCTTTCCACTTCAATACACAGACACTAAAAAAACCCAGTGTTTTTCACTCCTTAATGCATTCTCTGATTCCAACAGCTGTCTTGGATTTCAGACCTGTCTCTGTTGCGAGAGAAAGGAAGAACATATGATCTGTGTACACAGGAAGAAAACAGGGTAAAGGTAGGGCTGGATCCCAAACTCACACTGGTGCCTCTGTCTCTGCCATAATCCTGTTGGGGCACAGGGCCTATGCTGTCTTTGATTATGGGATAGACACTACTGAGGAAGAGAAACAGGAAGAAGCGGCAGTTATACATAGAGTGGTCACTTGGGGGTAATAATGGGGACATACATATTCTCTGCATCTCCTATCAGAAAGATGAAGGACACTTACTGAACAAAGGCAAGAGTTTGAAATGAGTGCGAGGGACTTCATCAGGCAACAGACGATTACACTGAGATAATTGCTGCTGCAGGAGCTTCTAGAGGTCGAGCTACTAACAGCATTCAAAATGTGATTGACTATAGGGAATAAAACAGAGAGTACAATGAAACTAATAAAGGGACCTGATATCTTAGGCCTTATCGAACAGAAGCCATGGGAGAGACAGACACAAATAAATGCTCCCTGGGCAAGAAAAAAGTGGCCAGGACACATGTGGTGAAACTTTGTGATAAGATAAGGTTACCAGGTGATCTGATTTCATGAAGAATGTAACCAATGGGAAATGGTTACCAAAAACAGAACCCTATATAAGCGCCACACAAGTAAAATCCTATATAAATGTCTTGTGTACTCCATAAATTTGGCTTCTGATCCAAACTTGGATGTCCCTCTCTCTCCATTGCCGATACTTGGCTACTAAAAAGAATATTAAAAAATATGATCAAAAGTTGTAAAAATGTTGGAAAGTATATATATTTTTTTTAATGCCAAGCCATAACCTTTATGGGAGATGAAGACGAGCTAAAGATGAGTTAATTGTTTTTTCATCATAAATCATGGCACATGAAATTCTAAAGTTAAAGTTAATGCCTGGTATCTCAGAAATCTTTACTGGGCTAAAGCATTTCAGACTTTGGAACACCAGATGGAAAGCCACTGAAATCAGGGAAGGTTTCAACTGCAGCAATGTCTGAAGCCTCTGAAAATCCTGTGGAGTAAGTTAAGTGAAGGCTTGAGTATCCCTTGCTGCTGAACTGTGTAAATGAGCAAATGATAATCCCGAAGATGCCTGTCAAACAGACTAGGGTTAGAAGCTCCCTTCTTTAACAGGTCCAGGTGCACAGCACAGAGAGAGAAAAAGTGGGATCTTCACAACATGCAGGACAAATACTCGTGTCATTAACATCTCATCACCCACTGCAGTCAAGTACTGAAAATCCCAGGGCTGCAGAAGGAATTAGGTCTTTCTTCTCTCTTCCTACCTTAATTTCCTGGTTAACTGTACATCAAAGAACATGGGCTGTCCAGCTGAAGTGACGAATCTGACATAAGGCTGCAGCCATCGCCTCAATGTAGAGCTGAAAGTGTTATGCTCATGCCCATTAAGTGCTTCTGTGCAGACCCAGGCACTGGTGAAAAAGGGGCTCTGGCACAGCACAGGGGCCGAGACCAGAATGCACCGCTGGGACCATCTGTGCATAAAGGCTGACGCCTCCTTCAAGGAAATCCCCAGGGACAACCGTGGTGAGACATGGGGTGCTGGGGAAGACACCACTCTGGCTCCACTAGGTGGGACCAGAACCAAAAACACTTTCATTATTGTTACCAGGCAGAGCAGAATAGGGGGTCCTTTCCTTTTCCATGTTTTCTCCTGAAACTGGGCCCTGAGTTCAACTATCCAAGGATGTCCAGGGCATAATCTCACTGACTACAGAGAAACAGAAAACTTCACTGCCTTGCCATAAGCTCTGTCAAAGCAATGATCAACATCTGGAGAAGAGGAAATGGGCTACTTCATGTTGTCTGAAGTTAGTAGTTTAACATCTCTAGAGAAGCAATGGGGCTTATAAAGATAAGCTCCAGATTATATGCTCCGAAAGACTGGCTGGAAATTTTTTTGTGTAGGGGCATAAAAGTCACTCACCTTCACACTAGTCTGGTAGCTGCCTTGCACTTAAATCTGATGTTCAGGTATTTGTACCAATTAATTGTTAATGGATACTAATTTGTCTACAAATTATGTAAGTAAAAAAGAATTTAAAAATTAATTTGTATCAAAATAAATCACATTTTAATAAACCAGTAAGAACTTTTTTCTGCTAATTCTTCCCTTCTGATGAAGTTAGAAAGAAAAATCATGTGTCTGCAGAAGAATGAGTGTATAGACCATAGTACTTACTTTATGATTCTGCTTGTACAGACTTCCCCAGCCAATAGGGGAGCTTAGCAAAATGGCAGGTCAGCCTTCAGCGTAGAAGAGAAAACTCATGGGTTGAGATAAAGACTGTTTAACACTCCAAGCAAAAATTTCACATCCCAGCAGAGCAAACCAAGGAATTAATTCCCACTTCCCATCCCAGACAGGTGCTCAGCCATCCCTGAGACAGCCAGCCTCCAGCACACATGACAGCAACTTGGGAAGTCAAACACCGTCACTCCAAATGTCCTCCCGACTTCTTCCCCAGCTTTATATGCTGAGCACAGTATCCTGTGGGCTGGGACATCCCTTGGGGCAGTCAGGATCAGCTGTCCCAACTGTGTCCCCCCAGCTCCTTGTGCCCCACTTGCTGGTGGGGTGGGTGAGGAGCATTCATTGTAGATTTTTATAGCCTGATGAAGCCAAGCAATTGTGCTTCTCTGTTTAACAGGCTAAAGATCTGCATAAAACAGGAGTGCAAGTTTTAGAAGAGACAACCCAAACATTTCTAAAAACACGAGGGCTGGAAACAGCAAGTCCCAGCCATAGCATAACAACGGCTTCTTACTCTGGTTTTCTTGTTCTTCCCAAGTCTTATCTGATTTCTGTAATTCTTAGCAATTTCTTTTTTGCAAATAACGTCTCTTCATAGTTTCATTTTTATCTCTTTGTCACTATTTGAAGTGCAAAGAGATTATGTGAACCTGTCTTGTGACAGTTGAAAATTTCATCTATTAAAGCTGGTGTCTATAAGAATGGGAAGAGATAATAGGAAGGAACAGGTCAAAAATCTCAAACAAGTTGGAAATCTGAAAAAGATTCTCATAGGAGACAGAGCTAGAGGTGGATGGATGGTCCTGAATGCTTGGCCAGATTATAGGGGGTGAGGGTGCTTAACTGATTCAGAAACCAAACTGTGGACTCTGCATGTAAAGACAAATCTTGGTTCCATTCCTGCAGAAAGTACTATTGTGGCTTGACCATTAGCAAGATCTCTGTAAGACTGCAGTTCCAGAGGGTACCGGCAGAAAAACCTCAAATTAAGAGCTGCTGGGCTGAGGTTGCAGTCAAAGTCTATTGATGTTGGTATGAATCCAGGGAAGGTGAGGACTTCATCCAATTTAGCAAGAGCTGGATTTTCCATGTGGTAATATATCGCAACTCTGTAATACAAACTGTATAAATATCTGATTTTCATTGAGGGGAAGGGGGTGGTTAGGGGGTGTTGGGTATTTTATCACTTTATTTCCATCTGAGCTCATGCCGGAAAGAATGCTGGAACGAAAGATCTACGATGTTTTACTTCTTGACTTCAGTTTACTACCAAACAAATCAAACACTCAGCATGATTCTTGTTTTTGTCTTTTTTAAGGTTTCCTGTTTCACTGTCTCACTCACTGTTTCAAGGTTAAATTTTCTCCTAGAACTCTTGACCTGTTGAAAATGTGTTTTATAACTCATTTTTAGTTTCTCTGTACAGTGTGACTAAATCAGATTATCAGCTTTATTTGGTACAAATAAAATTCTGAATGAGGACAGTGACTTTCAAGAGAAAATTGCTGCCCTTTCATAGATGTTTTTTCCTAATTTATAAACTGAAACAAGGTAGAAGTTTATTTTCTATCACTTAATATACCATAAAACTATCTCAGTATGAACAGACTTAGCAGATATTTAATCTGACACCAGCCCAAATCACAGTTTGAGATTTTACTCAGATTTACTTCAGTTTGCAGGGTCCTGTGCAGACAGACACAGTGTTCTGCATCACAGCAGGGTGAGAAGCAGCGGAGGGTGGAGGGTGAAAGGTGCGAGAAGGAAATTGCTTTCATCAGTAATGATGATCATGAGTCTACAGACCTGGCAATGATTTTGAGTCCATGAGATCTATTTACTGCCAAAATGCCAGCAGTTGAGCAGTATGTGTTGGAGTGTGCTGAAATGGCCTGCAGCATCCTAGGGATGGCCTCTGTCACACCCCTTCTTCTCCGAGCCCATGGGCAGATTGCCATCACCCAAGCTGGCCAGGGCAGACAGAACACCTTGTGGCCCCACGGCTGCTGGAGTAGGAGCAAAGCTGGAAGGCAACATCAGCAACTGATCCTGTGCCCTAGGTCTGTGACCTTGCAGGGGAGCTCTGGAGTCTCCAGCAGCCATACCTCGGGTGACCAGGCGAGCCCAGCACACACTGCTGGCGTTTGGCATTTCCCAAAGGGCACAGAGCAGCCCCTCAGCCACCCCCAGAGCTGCTGTGTTTCTGGGCTCGTCAGTCCTTCCAGGTAGCACCTGGTTCCATGGCCGCTGCTTCCTCTCACACCTATGGCAGCTTGAGCTTCTGCAGGCTCCTGCTCTCATGTGGGTGGGAGCTGCCCTTCGGCATGCAGAACGCACTGTGCCCATCCCAGCTGCATCTCCACTGTGCACGGGCACAAGTGGGTGGAAACACCCTCACAAACACAGCAAACCTCACCCCCATAGCAAACACTCTGCCTGCTTTTCCACGAACACCTGTGCATGTCCTGCATGGGATAGGCCTTCTCTTGGATAAAACAGGTGGCACTGTCAGGATAAGGTACTGAGAAAAAGGAGGGGCAAGAGTCCTGCTTGGATACTTCATCATCATTTCAGATTTATGGACTAACACAATTCACTTTTTGGTGAAGGGTTGAGCTTCTGTGCTGAATCATAGAATCATAGAATCATAGAATCATAGAATCATAGAATCTAGATTCTGGATCCTGGATTCTGGAATCATAGAATCATCAAGTCATAGAATCATAGAATCATAGAATATACTTAGTTGGAAGGGACTCATAGGAAGCATCGAGACCAACACTTGTCCCTATGCAGGAAACCCCAAGAATTCCACCATGTGTCTGAGAGCATTGTCCAAACATATCTACCTTGTAAAGAACATGTTGAAGTAGCCTGTGAAGTACCATGTCAAAAACACTTCTCTAGAAAATAATATAGTGAGACTGAAGTACTTTTCAGTGAGGGAAATAGGGCTGATATTACTGGTTTGAGTTTGACATGCTGGCAGTGTAACAGTGGAATATTTTTTGCACTGGAAAGGATGCAGTGGATGGATCACCAAGAAAAACACAACAAAATGAATAATCTTCTTAGTGACTCAAAGTTTTAGAGAACCTGTCTTTAAACCTGGCATATGTTTAAATACAAGCGATCTCACAATGCAACAATGAAACAAAGTGTAGAAGCTCATCTTTCTACTTGTATATTTTCTAGGTTTTATTTTGTAGCTTCTTGTTGTTCCCCATAACTTCCATTTTCTAATTAATTTAAAAATAAATTCAGAATAGTTTTATGACTAAAAGGCTGTCACCAAAATAGTTTTGTGACTAAATGGCTGTCATCAGAACTTGTAATATCCCTGCTTTATGTGCTTGAATTTTCTTCAATGATGCTATGAACTTAATAATCAGAAAGATTTTGATTACCACAAAATGAATAGTAAATTTCCAGAGCAATAGTAGGGGGATTAATTTATTTTTTTAAAGAAAAGTCAAGCCTTTAAATTTTTAAGCTATTATAAATCTCCGCTGTCTGAAATGGACCTAACAAGATCAGCTTGCATGATTATTTTGCAAACAGTATTACTCATAATGAAAGCAATTACCCCCTGTCTGTAAAGCCATGCACTATACTCTAGGAAATTTTAAGTGCCCAAACAGGCAGAACTACACTGCAAATTTTATTACTCCAAAAGAGGCTAGTTATTCTATTAGGGAATCTCTTCAACTAAAATATAAATGACAGTCATTCTGCAATTCATTTGTATGAATAATTTGCAGCTAGATTGTAGAATCAGATTGTGGTGCTTCTCTATGAAGTATTTCTCAGCAAAAAATGTCCAGGGACAAGAGCTTAAAAAAATCTTCAAGTGTAAATATGTGCAAGAAGTATATTCTTAGAATAAGGGACGAAGCAGTAGTAAACTGAAATTTTAGTATTTGCTGCCTTTCCTATATTAGCAAGTTATACTGTTCATGTGAGGGTGCAGTTTTCAGGTCCTGTTCCCCTAGGTAGCCAGGCTACCACATGGGGTAGACTGTAAGTCAAGTGCCAGGGAACATTCCCAGGACTCAGTCCTTGACACTGCCATAATGCCACAGGCTTTCTGCACAGCAGTCATCTGTGAGATTCTGTGCATTATTCCAAATAACTCCTGGGCATGGGTCAGGAATTAGATCAGGGGGCATCATCCACAGCAGCTGTTCTGGAAAGAGAGGAATTTAGCATTGCAGAAGGGGTGGTTTGGAGCTGCAGCACGTGAGGACAGTGCTGGTCATGTTTAACTGGGCTCTTGAGAGGCAGCTGAAGCTGCCATGGCTTTGAGGGGACACAGAGGCGCTGGCACAGAGGGGCCCAGCCTGGGCAGGGGTGAGCTGTGGGCAGTGGACGAAGCGTTGATCCTTACAGCCCCTGAGCACGTGGTCCACGTGCAACACATGGCCATTGTTTTCCTGCTGGTACACTTTAGAACTGTTAATCCATCCTTAATCTTGGTTGAAATCTCTTTCTCAGCATGTACCTTCTGCTTTGGGATGGATTTCTAGGGATACCTGGTCCCAGAGCAAGTAACTGCAGTACCCCTACCCGTGCCAGTCATGGGTCAGTGGAGGACACACCCTTTTAAGCAGGGACTGAGATTTCTGCCTTGATGCAGAAGATTTGCTAGTAGGACACTGAGAGATATGGTTATTTTCCTTTCTTCGATTACTACGTTTTTCAATACAAGAAGCAGAGGAGAAAAGTTTTCATTTTCACAGCGACTTTTAAAGCATGAACTGTTATTGAAAGTAGTGTTGAGATAAATCAAGA
This sequence comes from Alethe castanea, assembly GCA_024734035.1. Lineage (NCBI taxonomy): Eukaryota > Metazoa > Chordata > Aves > Passeriformes > Muscicapidae > Alethe > Alethe castanea. Next base: position 20,974 of record JANRGV010000094.1, read on the forward strand.
TTTAATGGGAACTTTTTCCTGAACCTTGTTGTACAATTGTGTAGCATTTTCCCCTGCTTTGTCTTGTATTTTAATGTTCCCTAATACCGTTGCAGTGTAGACTATCAGAGTACTTCTAAACTACCTCAGCCAAACAAAGCTACTTTCATATTTCCTCACATAGTGTTCATAGGTGTTTTGTGATCAATTTTTGCTGTTTATTTACAACAAAACAAATAAAGCATTTAAACTTAAAGCTCAGAAATAGGAAATTCCAGCTTCCTGTCATCTCTGCTGTCTCAAGTATAAAATCTTCAGTATGTTTTCCTGAAGTTTGGCATGTCAATACTAAGAAAATACCGTCTATCTCTCTATAGTCTGTCTCTATACCTACTGGTTTCTCTTAGACATCTGTAAGGTTTGCATTGCTCTGGTACCCGCCAGTGAACAAATGCCACTGCTATGTATGGTGCCAATGGGAAATCCAACTTTGGCACAAAAACAGCCAGTCTCAGTGTAAAGGCTGTTCCTTCCTTTGGCTAATTGAATCAATTAATAAACTCTTTACTCTTAGATTTCTTCTTCCTTTGTCTTGTGCACTGTCGTAGGCTTAAGGCTGACTGGTCTGCTCAGTAGAGTCCTCAATCCAAAACTACTTAGTAACAACATCCTTCCTTAATTACAAAACAAGAGGCCTGTAAGCAAAATTGACTAATTCACACACTTCCATTGAAATTTAGGTATGATCCAACATTCGGGATCCATCACAGTGCACTTACTGGCACATGACTGGGAAATTATCCAACATGCTTTGATATCACAGTGGGGACAAAACAAAGGCAAGGATGAGAACGTGACACTGTGATATTAAAGTGCCATGACACAACTCTCTTATCAACCCCTTCCCTCTGATCCTGGGCTGTAGCCCCAGCCAGCTAAGTGGCATCTAGTGGGCTCAGTCTAGTATACCCAGGTCCATCTTGTACTGGGGAGCCCAGACTGCACCCAGTGACTGTTCCGAGCCTCGCCCTTGCCAGACAGAGAGAAGCACCAGCTCCTCAACAGGCTGGCTGTGCTCTTGCTGGCACAGCCCAAGGCACAGTTGGCTTTTTCTGCAAGGCATGGTGATGTCTCCTGCTTGACTGGTACACCAGGACCCTCAGACCCTTTTCTTCAGGGCTGCCTTCTTAGCAGCCAGCGCGTGTGTGTGTGGGGTTACTGCATCTCAGAGACTTAGATCTCTGTATTGCAGAACTCAAACAAGATCTAAGCTTATATTAGGATCAAGTTCAAAGACAGAATCAGACAATGTTTCTCCTTGGTGTTTTACAGGGGAGTGCTCAAATTCAGGGAGTGTCTGCAGCACTCTTGTGCTGTATGGGTGTGGCTTAGCCCTGGCCAGTAGTGAAGCACCACAGAGCTGCCCCCTCACCCCCAGTGGGGAGGAGAATCAAAGAGGAAAAATAAAACCTTGTGGGTTGAGATGATAACAGTTTAATGACTGAAATAAAATACTTTATGATAACACTAAGGATAATAATAATTAAAACAATGATATTAACAATTACTATGAAAAGGGGAGAGAGAGAGAGAGAGAGAGAGAGAAATAAAACCCAAGACACAAAATTGATGCCGAGTACAATCGCTCACCACTCACTGACCCATCCCCAGCCTGTCCCCTAGCAGTGATTGTCCTGTCCCCACCAATTCCCCGCAGTTTATATGCTGGGCATGGGGTTTTGTGGTGTGGAATATCCCTGTGGTCAGTCTGGATCCCTGTGGTCACCTACATCAGCTGTGCTCCATTCTGGCTTCTTGCCCCCCTTCTCACTAGCAGAGCTGGGAACGTTGAAAAGTCCTTGGCAAGGTGAGCACTGCTGAACAACAACGAAAACATCAGCGTATTATCAACATTATTCTCATCCTAAATCCAAAACACAGCCCTGAAATATGAACTGCTGACCTGAAAATTAACTCTATCCCAGCTGAAAGCAGGACACAGATGAATGTTCAGCTTCTGAGCTTTCAGCTCTGGGGAGAGGAACCAGATGTGCCGCAGTGCAGTTGCTGACTAATTGCCAAATACCAGAGACACATGATGAAAAATAATCCCCAAAGAATCAATGTCAAGAGTATTTTTGTAATATATTCTAAATATATTCTAAACTTGCAGCTTTAATTGGTTAAATTTTAACACAACGTGCTGTGGTATGTCTTCTACTGTGGCATCTTTCTTACAGTAATATTCCTCTCTCAGGTTTGTTTGTTATCTCAGTCCCTTTCTTCTCTCTCTATTCACTTTCCACAGAAAATGGAAAGCATGTTTTCATTCTCACAATCCAGTTTTCTTTGGGATATAACTGTTCCTATTAATCTCATTTTAATATTGTAATTAACTGTTTCATCAGATAATACATCCTCTTCATTTTGAAGGACTTCTGTTGAGTTCAGAAAGCAACTACATATCTTGTAATTCTGAGGTTCAAAGAAATCTTAATTAAAAAACTGACCAACCCAGCACCGTAAGTGTAATTTGCAATTCACTTTGCCTTCTCTAGTTCTGCCTAGGAAAATAATGCAAAACTGTATTACTCCTGAAGTGAACACATAATGTCTTCAAGGTAAAGAGTTCAGATATTAGGGATAAAAAGGATCCCAGAAGAGTAGTCACACACCCCTACATAATGTGTGACATCTAGGATAAAATTCTGTTTCAGTTAGAAACTCTTGAAGGGCATTATCCACAGGCAAATGAAAAAGAACAAGCTTTCATGAAGAGACTGTAACAGGCTGCTTGTCTCGTTCCTTCCTTACAGGAGCTGAGGACCATGTAATCCTCTCTCAACACCTTCTCACCTCCTGGACTGCCCGACGATCAACCCTCTCCTGTGCTGCTGTGCTCATTTCTGCACTGCTTGGGCTCTCCTCAGTGCCCCGTTCAGTGGTGCCATCAGTCCCTATTTGGTTGTGCATCAACAGTCATCTGAGAAGCCACTTTTGCTCTTTTTAGATCCATTAGTGATGTATCATTTTTGAGGTTGGCTTATTCTTTTTCAATTACTAAAGGTCTGGTCAGGAAAGCTGTCCAGTCTCTTATTAGCAGCTTGAGCATTAACATTGGTCTGTGGATTACTTTGTAGGCATTTAAACATTATTGCTTGACTGTTAGATCCACTTACTCTAGCAGTAGTTAAGCGTATGAACAATTAATGTTGCATAGAGAAGGAAAAGCTGTGAACTTGCATTAAAACTGTAGAATGTCTGTCATTCAAGGTAAATATATAAATTACTTCCCTTGAGGAAGAAAACCAACTAAAGTACTAGGCCAATTTTTGAGGGGAGGGGATGCTCAACAAAGCAAAGAATCTGTTCTACATGTGTGGGGTTTTTTGTTTGTTTTTGGTTTTGTTTTTTAACTTAGAATTATGATATTATTATTTGAGTATAACAGCTAGCAGAGGTCCATCAAAAAGAAATTGAGGACTATGCTTATTCTTCATTTGCCACCTTATAAATCCTGTCCAGAGATGCTGTATCCATCTGAAAACTCTCGAATTCTAAACCCAAATTGGAGTCCTTTGGGGGTTTTTGTCTTAGTTCTGGTTCAAATTTTTAGTAAACTGGGAAATAAATTCTTTCATTCTGTGGAAACTGGCAGGAAAGAGCTCACACTAGAGGGCAAACATCTGCAAATGTGTGTGACGGTGAGGCTGTAAATAGTGAGCCCCCAAAGCTTTGGGGAGGGGGTTGGATACAAGCTCCGAGTCCCTCAGGACAGGCTCGGTGCCCAGCCCAGTCCAGCCTAGCCTAGCCCAGCCCAGCCTGGCAGGGCAGCACTCTGGGAAGGAGCTGGGACGCTGCTCTGGGTGCAGGCTTTGCTGCCCTGCTCCAGCCGGAGTCTCTCGAGCAGGAGCCCGGGTATCACCAACCCCTGGATGTCCTCATGCCAGACAAGGCAAGGAGCATTCTTCACAGATGCTGGACTCTTAATCAACAATTAGCTTTTGACTCCACCATCGAATTAGATAAGAAGTTATCTGATTAGATTTCAGGACATTAATTCATGTTGTGTCTGGCTGAATTTAAATTCATTTGGCTTTATTCCACAACCGGAGAATCCTACCTAAGTTTCTGCACAGGATTAGAAACCAATGTAGTCTGCCAAGCAGGATTTTTTTAATAACTGACTTTCATGATCTTTTTTTTTTTGTTTTCTTTTGAGTGGTTTTTTTTGTTTGTTTTTTTGTTTGTTTTTTTTTTTTTGTTTGTTTTTTTGTTTGGGGTTTTTTGTTTGCTTTGTTTTGGTTTCTTCTTTGTTTTGAATTAATCTCGGAGAATTGAACTTAAAAAATCAGCTAGTTCAAGGCATTTTCTGTAGATCTTATTTGTGACTTTAAAAAAATTTGTAATACTACTTTAATAAGTATAGAGGTCTGATTTGAACCAAGTAATTCAGTGTCTGTATTTTGAGATATTGAGTCAAGTTCTGTTTGCTTTATTTGCAAAGAGAACACAAGAGATAAGGAAAAAAATAACTGTATAACAGTTAAAACTCTGGTGGAAGATCCAAGTTTCCTATGGGGCAGAGCTCTATATCAAGTGAGATCAGCTACTCTGTAAAGAGTTGTGCTCCCTCTACACCCACCTGGACTTTCACATCATCACATCACATCATCACATCACATCAATCACATCACATCACATCAATCACACCACATCAATCACACAGATCACACAGGTTTTTGCAGGAACCTGCCTTAGCACTTTTTATCTAGGAGCCACCAGAGCAGGGACCTTACCAAAACCCAAGTTCTCAGACACTAGCTCATAGTGTCAGCAATAATCGGAGCATCCAAAGGGCCTGGAGAGTTTGCATCACACTTTTATGTCTCCAAAACCACCAGAAGCATTTTGAGATGTACTTATGTGATTTTGAAAAGTAGACCTTTTCAAACTGAGGGGGCTCTCTGTGCATAGGAATGTCGTGAAATTTCAAATCCAATAAGACTCCAGTCCCCTGCTCCATTCCCAAGAGAGGAATTGTCATTTTACTGAGCCCAACCCCTTTACCACATGAATCTCCTGTTCTCACAGAACCCACCCCAATACAAAAGCAGCTTATTTCTGCTCACTTAGCTACTGCTGGGGACCAGCAGCAAAAATCTGGCATTTAGGTTTCAAAAGACCCTGACCATCTGTTACTTTAACAAAGCCTTTTCTGCCATGTTATTCTGTGCAGAATGTTGGGAAGATACAGTCTAGTCCTCCGCTTTACAAATACACTCTCACCTTTGAGTTAATATTATGCAAATATGTATAAACTTCTCAACAACTAAAAGTTGGGATCTTCTAGCAGTGTCTGACTTATGCCCACATTTAAAAATCAGAATGTTCCACGACAGCAACAACAATAGTAATACTAGCATTAATAGCTATTATTATTGTTAATATTATTTTTATTGTTGTTGCTGTTGTTATTGTTATTCAGAATGGAATGGAGATAGTACAACTCATTTCATGCAAATAGGCCCAGTGAGGTCACATAGGAAAACTGTATGGAATCAGGGTGGCTTCTTGTACAACTCGTTACATAAACAAGTTAACAATGCAAACATGAGTACTTAATGTAGACAGAAAATATGGAGACTAGCACTTGGCCTGCTGAATTTCAAAATACTACCTGATTCAGAGTGCTTCTCAGCCTATTTGCACATTTTAAAAGTTTATTTTTGAACAAGTTAAAATGATCTGTTTGGATCCTCAAAGAAGAGAGAAATGTAGTTTCAGTTTAATTAATTAGGAAAATTATAATATCTTGTAAAATTTTTGAATAATTGAATAATTTTCCCTTGCATTGAAAACATGATAATGAAACTAGAAGAAAGTCAAAAGGGATATATTCAGGCATTATGGGTTTTTATGTACCTTTAAGGCTTTGCACTGTCCATGTGAAGAGCCACAGGTATGTCAACCTTAGTGACTCTAAGGGATCATATCAAGAGCAATTTACAAAATTGTGTCTCTAGAATGGATTGACTAGCTCAAAAATCTTCACAGTTTTATTGACTGCTGGCAAGTACACTCTGGCTGATCTCTAAAGAGCTCCATGGAAGAAGTGCTCAGCAATTCTTTGAAAAACAGATAGAGACATAGGTGAATAAACTTGAAGTGTCAAATAGATACAAAAGAGCTCATTCTTACCTTGCTCCTCTTGACTAAAGTGCAAAGAAACCTTGTGGGAAGCTCTGAAGCCTCATAAAGGAGCTGCTGATCAGAGCACAAAGCTGGAGCCACAAGTAGCAGGACACACAGCATTAAATACTGGCTCATTCTGAAAGGTCCAGTCTGAATTATTTACGACATCACTGGTTTGGTTTTATTTTTACTGTAGGTCTTGTTCTTTGCCATCCCAAAGCAGGTTGTTGTTCTATGGTACTCTCTGATGCTTTGCTCTTGGATCCTGCAGCCCAACAAGGAGGGCAGAGCAGTGTTTGTTTGTCTGTGGGTGCCCAGAGAAGAAGGTGTGACATCATCCCCAGGATGAGCCCCTCACTGCAGCAGGACCTTGTCACTGGGCAAAGGCCACCAGCACAGTACTGAGCTGTCTAATTGTGCTGTATCACTGCTTGAAGAGGTGTTTTACCTCAGGTTTTACACGTGAAACTTCAGGGCTTGTGACGTTTAGCACAGAGGATTATATTGTCCAGTGAAACTGCCAATTTCCAATGGAAAAAAAAAAAGATATCTGAAGATATAAAAGATATAAGATATCTTGTATCTTAAAATACCTTGTTTTAGAAATGATTCATTGACAGGACAGGAAATTTGAAAGCAATGTCTTTTGTCTTTCTATATCTCCTTATCCAGTACCTTTCCACTGAACAAATTCACTTATTTATTTAATGAGTTTCCCTGTAACTTCAGGGGGTGTAAGTTCATAGCAGTGCTGAATAACTGCATCAAAATAAGAGTGGAGACTGATAAAAGCAAGTACTACCTCCCTGCCCCCAGATAATGACCCCTTGACACATGTGCAGGAGCACATGTCGGGCTGGGCTGTAGCTGCTGAGGCCATGGCCTGGGATGGATGCTGTGCTCCAGCCCTGCTGCCCAAACACTGCCAGCTCCTGGCAGAGCCATCTGTGCCCATCCTGCCACTCCCAGCAGCTGCATCCATGGGGCATGGACATTCTTGTTCCTTGGAAATAACCAGGGTTAGAGCTGATTGCTACATGGCATTGTTTTTCTGATAAAAGCACCTTGTCCTTGCTGGACTGTTGGCATTACATAGTTTTCAAGGGCCTACATTCATTTTCCACATGAGTGTTTCCAAGTGTAAATTTGAGATTCTACAGACACCAATGGAATTCTGCAGCTACAAAGTGTATTCTTTTCCATAGGCTTAAAAAGTGGATACCATCTATAAAACTCAGGCTGCCAAAATGAAATCACAAGTAATGCAAAGACATGCTGCTTGGAGCATGTCAAAATCTATTTGCTGTTTTGGGTGGCATTCAACTTCCAGCAGTAAGAATTTGATGGACTTTTATTTCACACCTTCAAGGAGCCTTACACAGCTCAAAACCCAACTGAAAAAAATGTCAGGGAGAAAAATATAAACAAGTGTGGGTACAAGTAAGGAAGGAACAGACATTGGGAAAGCAGGCATCTGTGAAGCTTTGTGGTGGGCAGGGAATAACTGTGGAAGTGCTTGGAACAAATCTTTTTGCCATCTGTATTACATTCAGCAATACTTACCTTGTAACTCTCTCGTCCTAGGATAATTCCTGTGGTAAAGCAAGTGCATATTGGTTCTTTTACTGAAGTGACAGAAATGAAAATGACTGTAAGAATTTAGCACTGAACATCAGTATTGGCATCTTAAGCTTCTCACTGAATCACTGTCACAAGTGAAGATTTTAATTCTGCTATATTGTTTTCCAGCCACAAGTGACAAAAAAAGAAAATATATATTTCTTTATTATAATATTTTTTGCAATAGGGGTTAATTTTTTCTGATTATTACTTCGTTGCATTATTTGTTGCAATGCTACTTTGGAAGAGAGGATGTACATGCAGGGAACCTGTGTGTACTAAGGGCCAGAGAACAGAAACATGGCATAACCACCTCTTGAGGTGTTTTACTGACATCACTCCAGCAAAAGGATGTCGCAACTCTTGTCGGTCACCTTTACTTCTTAGACAAATACTCACTGCTTGTGGACACTGTCACTCACCCCCCAAACCATACACTGGCGTCTGCTTAGAGTGTGACTCACTGTCCTAGTTTGGGACAAATTAGGGGAAAATTCCCAAAGGAAAACCCTCAGAGGATTAACCTCCAAACTCCTCCCCCTCCCCCCAATGGGTTCGGGAAAAGAACTTCTGTAGAGGAAAAGTGGAAAAAACCAGTTTATTACAGAAAGAAACTCCCCAACACAAGAAAAAAAACAGCCACAGATGGCACAGAGAACTTCACCCGTCC
>JANRGV010000094.1:30821-53091 GCA_024734035.1 Alethe castanea
TGCTTCCTGCCCAGGGACAGGGGCCTGGGATTCTTATATTTCATTCCTTCTGCCTCTAAATACTGAAATACAACAATTCTCTTTTCAGATAAGACCGAACTAGTTAGAACAAGAAAACTGTTTTCTATATGCCTTTTCCCATAGTCCCTAAAGACTAATTATATAGGAAAGAAATATTTATACAGAAGGTTTTCCTTAAAAAGAAGGTTTTCCTGTTTATAATTCTGCTTTCAGCAAAAGATATTCTATGTGATTTAACTAGTTTTCTGAGCCTTTTTCTTTAAAAAAATAACAACAAAAAGGCTCAAATTCAACTTCTACATACCAGCCTAAGTGGCTCTGTAGGCAGGTGATGTACTGAGAAGGGGATGTACTTCTGATGTCTCCTCAGAAGGCACAGCTCTTCAGAGGACCTGGCACAGCAGGTTTAGCCAGCCAGGAGCAATGTGGTGAGAGGCTGGTGCTGAGGCATCTCAGATCCCCCTGGATACAGCACATGACAAAGTCTAATGGGCTCCCAGGGGTCAGCAGACTATGGTCGCAGTCTGGAAAAGAGGAACACACCTGCTTGCCCTGAAAAAACTCAATTCCAGCTGCCCATCACACGGGGGCTTGCTGAAAGGGAGAAGGGATCATCAGTGTGTGATCTGAGACCAGCAAATAAGAAATTAAATGTGACCATTGTAGAGTGTGTAATCACTGCTCACATTTTGTGTTTACGTTTAAGTTATCTTTAAAGAGCCACTTGAGCTGCACTGAGTCAAGCCTCTGGCTTATGGACTCATGGCATCAGAGCAGCAGAACTTGACAGGTGCTACCTTCCCAGGTGTGGGGGGATATTTCTCAGTTATTTTCTGAAGTGCCTCATGGCCCAGCAGCATCAGAAGCATCAAGACTAAACTTTGTAGCCTCAGGTCTGAATCACTGGGACTAACTACCTTTATCTCAGATAAGGGAGGAGCTAGCTCATAGAAACGTGGGAAGGCAGTTCATTTTCTTTGTTCTAATTGCCCTTTCATAATGAAAAAACTGGTTTCTTCTCTTCTAAAATCTAAGATAGCTGGCAGCTATGTATCTATATATAGCAACCTTTCCATGGTACCTTCCAGACTTCCTTAGCTGCTTGAAGACTTTGGTTACAATAGCTGATATTTTTGTCATCTTTCCCTCTGCAGATTCTCAGAGCTGTCCTGTGCTTTGCCTCTGGAAAACAGAGGTGAATAAGAGTGTGATGGAAATTGCCAGCTGATAAACCAAATATAGGGAAAACATTGGCCCTTCTGGTGCTTTATTCAGAAATGAAACCTTTGCTTATCTTGGGTTCTTACATGAAAAACCTCATAGCTCCAGTGGGACAGTGTGAGGATCCAGGCACTGCTGCTGCAGGGAGGGTGCTGGGGTCTGCCAAGTGGGACAGCACCTATGCCAAGGAGGTGATCTCTGTCCACACAGGAAACAGCTCTGGGGAACTCAGAGAAATTCAGCAACACTCTCCTAAAGCAAGGAAGAACATGATAATCTGACCGATTTTGTTCTTCAACAGTTTATCACTGAAGAGAACTGACCCAGAGAAAGTGACAAATACCCTGAACGAGCCAAAGCCATGAGTTTGCCAAATACTGTGGGAGATTCCAGGTGCAGTGCAGGTCTCAGCTCTGCCCATTGAGAGCAGTTCTACTGTGCTCACAGCCCTGCAGTCCCCAGCTGGCTGTGGGGTGGTCCTGCAGTGGTGGCAGGGGTGTCAGCAGCCCACCCGTGACCCTGTCAGAGATGTCAGGAGCCCAGATGTGACCCTGTGAGATCAGGATTGTTTCCACAGTTGCCTGCTGTGGAAAGTTGCCCAGCTGATGTCCACAGGCACACTTGGCCTCAGCCTGCACTGCTGAGTGCTTTATCAGTTTGCCTCTTCTGAATTACCTCCCTGGGAGAAATTCTGGAACCAGGCCCACAGGTGCCATGATGCCACTGGTGCAAGTGGGACAGGTCAGGGACACCAAGGTCCCCATGTGTGAGGGGGACCTCTCCACTAGCCCTTGTGCACAGGGTCAGTGCCAACTACCTTTGAGCTGTGCTGGTAATAATAGCACAAAAAGTCTTCAGACCTGGTACAGGCAGTAATGTACATCTAAACATACATCTCCTTTTACACATTCAGAGTTACACTGATTGACAAATACAACAGCCTGTCGGTTGTTAAACAATCTGCAGTTAAATTCATACATCTTAAATTTTTTTCTTAATAGAAGAATACCAAAAGGTTAGGGTTACATCAATTTCAGTTTTGATGTAAAAAACAGAATTAATCTTTTACTAAAGATTCCAAAGCTTAAAAAATATAATTAAAAATTGTTTATTACCATATTTAATCCTAAATTTCAAAGAAGGTGATACAATGACTCACGGCTGCTTGTATTGTCTAGCATTATTCCCAGAAAGACTAATCAACAAATTTGATGCAAAGGATTAATTACAGTCCTCTAGGGAGACAGTTTGTTTGCTAAACAGCTATATGCAAATTCCTGACTTACCATGCCATGTTTAATGGCTTCTTGAGGGAGTGTAACAGTTTGTTTATGTTTTCACACAATTACTTCAGCTGAGAAGCTGCTTTTGGGGAAGTGGTCGAACTTGGAAATGGTTGAACTTTATTGCCCAATGCACTGAAGGAAGACGCTTTCTGTGTAAAGCAATGGAGCTGGCTTCTGCATTCACTTCCAGGATATAAAGCCAGGGCAACGCCCTTTTTTACACTGTTGCCAATGAGCACTTGCTGTGCAGACATTGTAAAAAAGCCCGTGAGAGGAATTGCAGCTGGGAAGGTGCACTCAGTGTGCACAGGGTGTGAACTGGCTCTGCAAACCAAACATGCAAAAAACAACACAAGTGAAAGATGGGGGGCTCAGCACAGTTTGGGGGGCTCAGCACAGTTTGAGGGGCTCAGCACAGTTTGGGGGGTTGCTTCCACACCCAGTTTAAGAGAGGGGACTAAGTGATCAGCAGGTGTTGAAGAACAGATGGATTTAGGTTGTGGGTGCTGGGAATGGGGGTCCTGCAGACCCCTGTGTGCAGACAAAGCCTGGAAAGTTTAGCCTTTCAGCAGAGCAAAGAGCCACCAAGGGGAGAGAGGTGTCAAGTCATCAGACATTTACAAAAATACTTTCCCCCAACTTCAGCTTTCTGTACAATTAATTTAAAATTAAATTTCATATAAAGCTCATGGGATAAAAATGGCCAAGAACTAATTCCCTGTAACAGTATAGGATTATGTAGCAGAATAACAGCTCATTTACAATTAACAGATTCAAAAACTGATGCATTATTCACTTGTTTTTATTTGTAATTCATGATGTTGCAAACCATTGTATGCTTCTGGTTTAGTTCATTGCACAAATGTTTGGTTGTACTTTTCAGCCTTCTGGAGAAAAGCAACACTCCAGTGTTTTCCCATGTGGAGATGTGGCACTGAGTGCTGATGAGATAATAGAATCACCCAGAATCTCCTGAGCTGGAAGGCACCCACAGGGATCATCTCAACCCCTGTCCCTGCCCAGATCCCCAACGATCCCACCCTGGCATCCCTGGTGTCCAAACTCTCCTGGAGCTCTGGCAGCCCCGGGGCTGTGCCTATTCCCTGGGCAGCCTGGGCAGTGCCAGCACCCTCTGAGGGAGGGAAGAACCTTTCCCAAAATCCAGCCTGAGCCTCCCTGACCCAGCTCCAGCTGTTCCCTGTCCCTGTCCCTGGAGCAGGGATTGGAGCTGCCCCTCTACTGTCCCTTGGGAGGAGCTGAAGCCTCCTGAACCCTCTTCTGTAGCTGAACAAAGCAAGAATCCTCAGCCTCTACTTCTATGGCCCCTTCACCGTGTCCTTCCTTTAGACACTCTCCAAGAGCTTTTTATCTTTCTTATACTGCCGTGCCCTGAACTGCACACAGTAATACTTGGATTAAGTGCTGATGTTCATTTTTGAGAAATAATTTGGGTTAATTATACTTAAAGCGTTACCTTGCCTAGTTTAGGAAACGTGACTGGAATGTGTTTTTTAAAAGCCTCTATGTCCTTGCACAACAAGCCTTTACTCAAATGCGTGCTAGAATATTTAAACTCTGAAAATCAGCCTGTGATTTTTTCAGTGCAGCATCCTTTTCGTTGCTTTGCATGCCTATACATACTCTTAAAAATGTGTAGTTTTGATGCTCTCTTCTAATTAACTTTTAATTGTTTCCTAGTTATTAGTATTTCAAATATATTTATTCTCCCAACATGACCCACCTTTTGGGGACATCTTGGCACTGCAGGGAAGCACTGCACCCTCTGTTCTTAGCCTGTACTTTGGTTCTCTGTGTGCTTCTTACTCCAGAGGATTCTCACACAGTTATAGCCTTAGCAGCTGGTACTCTGTCTTCTTGTCTTAATAAAATATAGATAAGGCTGGACACTTTTTTGAAAGCTAAATATATTATATGACTTACTGGAGCAGTTATACTGGCACTTTACATGGCAGTTTTATTGCCATCTCAGCAAGTGCCATTTTAGCATAATTGCTTCTCAATTAATATAGGATGGTTGCAGATATATATTACATAATCACAGAAAAATATTAACAAAGAGGCTTTTTCCAGCTTTTTGAGAGATTCCTTTTTCACCCTGTGAAGCCTCACTGGGGCTAAGCTAATTAATGTCAACTTTAATGTGGAAAATGTTTTCATCAGTTGCTTTGATACCAGGAAATATAGGATGATTTTTCTTTTTAACACTGAAGAAAAATAATTAGCAAACCAGTTAGTCAGAGGTATGGAGCTCTTGTACCAGTATCAGTATTTTGGATAACAGTTTATGAACCTGGGTATCTATAGGTGCCTTTTAGAGCCTTTGTTTGATATATTTCTCATTGTTCTCCCACATCCAGGAGACACTTGCCTCAGGATCTGCCCAGCTCAGTTCACTCTGCTGGAACAACCCATCACCTCAACAGGTCCTGGAGGAGGTGGGTCCCTCTCTGGGCTGCCAAGTTGTCCCCTTCCATGAGGGAAATTGATGAATTTTAACCACATCATCATCCCATTTAAACAGGTACCAACTAAAAAATACCGCCAATTGACAGAAACCCGGTGTTTTGCCAAGGTGTATTTATCTGTGTGTACAGATGCCAGGGAAACCCAGGCCTGAATAGATGGAATTGGTGATTCAGCATAATCCAGGTGTCAGGGAACAGCATTACTGAGTGAAAGGTAACAGTGACAGTAAGTTTGACATATTTATCAAGAACAAATTACTGCATAGTTTGTTATTATCATCAGCTTTACTCCCCTCTTTCATCATTTCTCACCAATCTCAGTGCAAAGTGACAGACAGCTAGGGGATCTGATGGCATTACATGAAAATTATACAAGCCACAGAGAGAATAAATGTTTTCCATTTATCTTTCTGTCAGTGGCCTTGGGAAAGATCAGCTGCAGATAAATAACATTCATGTCCACCAGGCATCACCACTTATATCTGAGGAACATGAATTCTAGGAGATAATGAAGTTTGGATTAAGCTCATTCAGTGCTCTGAGGTATTGAGGTAAGAGAGTTATTCACAGTGTTAGGACCTGGCCCATTGCCTCCACCGTCTAGCCCAGATCTAGCCCAGCTGTTGGGGAATTGCTGCTGGCCTCTCTGTTATGGAAATACTGAACCTTGTTACCAAAGTCTGGATGGCCTATCTTAACTGCACAGCAAGCATGTTTATGTGACTTGTGAAAATTGTTGGTGTGTGGACAGCAAAAAAATTTATATGAACTAATTTATATGAATTAATGCCGTGTATGAAGTTCAATAAACTAGATGACTGTTTTACCCATGGCAAAGGTAAGTTACACAACTAAAACAAGTAATTACTGTGGTAACTCGAGATCTCTCCAGATATAAGTCACAAACTGAATGGCAGAATTTGTGATTTCAGTAGCATTTAAGAAGAATCAGATGTTGAAAAGAACAAAAAATTTCCAAGTAAAGCCATAATTTTTCCAGTCTGTTAAACCTTTTTGTATAAAGAAAGAACTGACCATTTTGGGGATGAAGGAGTGGTTAGGGCAACCCAGTCCCACCACTCAGTATGTGGATGCTCTCATCTTTAAGGGTGAAATGTTGTGTATGCTCTGCTGCTTTATGCAGCTTATCAGAATCTCAGCTCCTTGCGCTGAGGATCCCCTGCGAGTCAGCAGGAATTAAATTGTACATGTGGGAGAGGATGAGTATGCTCCTGTGCCTATTACTAATTCTTATTTTTAGTCCTGCCAACGATGCTCCGTGGGTGCCCAGCAGTTTGAGCTGTCACTGCAGTGTCTGACCTGGCACCCTGGCCCTGCTGCACACAGGTCCTGGAGCAGGTGTTCTGTTTGTGCCAGCCACCTTTGGTGTGGGCACTGGGGTGTGAGAGGCACTGTGAATCACACACCTGTGGGCAGGTGCTCTGCCTGTGCCAGCCACCCTTGGTGTGGGCACTGGGGTGTGAGAGGCACTGTGAATCACACACCTGTGGGCAGGTGCTCTGCCTGTGCCAGCCGGGTCTGCCCGCCTGGGCACCGAGTGCTCCTTGGGGGCTGCAGGAGGAGCAGAACTCTGCAATTGTTCCCACTGCTGCACTGCCCATACCCTGAGGCAGAAGGAACCACCACAGAAAAAAGAAACGGTCAGAGGTCTCCCACTGACCATCTGCTCACATGGGAAAGGATTTGTTTTGATGGTCAGGGGACTGCAGATAATTTTAGATGGATCAGGAGGTTTGGCCTCTAGCCTGAATTTCTCTACTACTAGTAACATGAATTTGCTTTCTTCACTGTAAAAAAGAAGGGGAAAAAAATTGCCAAATGAAAAAGACCAAAGTTATTCAGGGGGAAAGTTTTGTGTTTTTTAAAGCCTCAGTTCAGGCCAAATAATGAAAATTTGAAAGCATGCTTTTGGGAGGAAAGGGTTAAATCCAGAAGATTTGGCAAGGAGAGAATAATTTCACTCAAAGTGGTATTGCAGCTGGGAATGCTAAGAATGCTGGTGTGGGAAAACTCTACTTATTATGGCTAAAGCTATTTATCCTCCGCCTGTTTTGAGAAGTAAAATTGCCATGTAGAGATACCACTCTCATAGACATGCTTGTCCCTGCTGGAAGAGAGAGACATCACAAAAGCACAGCCTTGTGATAAACTGTGTGAAGCCCTTTAATATATTTAATACATGGGCAGACAGCAGTTCCCCCTCCTGGGATGAGCTAGGCCTGAGAGAGCCCGAGTGCCTGTGTGTGTCTGTCCTGGGATAAGCTGAGCCTGACAGAGCCTGTGTCCTGTGTGTCTGTCCTGGGATAAGCTGAGCCTGACAGAGCCTGTGTCCTGTGTGTCTGTCCTGGGATAAATTGAGCCTGACAGAGCCTGTGTCCTGTGTGTCTGTGTCCCAGGGTAAGCTGAGCCTGACAGAGCCTGTGTCCTGTGTGTCTGTTCATGGCTAAGATGAGCCTGACAGAGCCTGTGTCCTGTGTGTCTGTGTCCCAGGATAAGCTGAGCCTGACAGAGCCAGTGTCCTGTGTGTCTGTCCTGGGATAAACTGAGCCTGACAGAGCCAGTGTCCTGTGTGTCTGTCCTAGGATAAACTGAGCCTGACAGAGCCTGTGTCCTGTGTGTCTCTGCCACCCAGCGTTGTTAGTGATTTTTCTATTGAAATAAATCTACTCCTCATTTCGGCTGTGATTTGCTGGTTTCCATGGTTACATGTATGTTAATTCACACACACACTGAGAATTCCCCTCTAGGTGTAAACTCTAAAAACATGTTAGTTTGTCTTTTGAGTTAACTAGAGAAGTCTCAAAAAATTACTGTGAAGATAATTTCTTAATTTCCTTTGACACAATTTATCATGTATTAGTTTTAAAAATAATTAATTACAGTACATTATGGAATGTTGGGTACAATGTGTGGTAACTGTCATCACAATCCCTTTAGAAAGGACCCACCAGTTGGTGGGAGTATCAGCTTCCTCTAACTTTAGCAGGGAAGCAAAATACAGATAATCTCAGAAATAAGATATATTTTCTTAAGTGTTTCCCTATGCAAAACCACTCCCATTGGTATTTTTAAATGTAAAAATATCTGTGATGCCTTGTTTGGCAACTGGGAGGGCATAAAAGGACGGTATCATAAGGAACACTTGTTCTGGCTTTTGTTAGCACTATCAAAATGAAAATCTCCCATTCTGCTTTGTCTTCTGTGGTTAATACTGTGCTTCGGAATAGCAAAGTTTTATTATCTCTTTTTTTTTTTCTTCTCCTATCTTTAAATGTTCTTTAAAGCCTGTGCATTAGTCCACTGTGTAAATTCCAGCTTCCTCAGCCATCAGGACGGCTGACCAAAGGGGATGCTGTGGGGGACAGCCAGGGAACTTTCACCCCCATCTTGTACCACCCTGAGAGTGTTCCTATGTGAGATGATTCATTTTTCTGGTTGGAAGAGCCTTTTTTCCTCCAGTCCCAGGGGAGGACAGTGAAGTGGTCACTGTGCCTCTCCTCGCACTCCCTGCTCTCCCTCCACACTGGAGTGGAGAAGGC
Organism: Alethe castanea; assembly: GCA_024734035.1. Taxonomy (NCBI): domain Eukaryota; kingdom Metazoa; phylum Chordata; class Aves; order Passeriformes; family Muscicapidae; genus Alethe; species Alethe castanea. Next base: position 39,396 of record JANRGV010000094.1, read on the forward strand.
AGGACTGGGTGGGCTGAGAGGACTCAGTCTCCAATGCTGAAATCCCACTTCTTCTCAAAGATGTGCAATGTCAAATCCTCAGTGGGCTCTGACATCCCCTGGAAATCACTTCAGTGTGTGCTCCAGAACACATAACATGCTTCTGGTGAGACACATGTGCCCTGAAAGATGCATAATGAATATATCTTCTAAAGGATGTGCAAGATTTATTCCTTCATTTATTTGCACGCATAAAAAGCATGACATTTACACTTGGAGCAGTTGGACAGAGAGCAAAGCTGCCCTGGATTTTTGTATTTTCTCCTGCTTTTACAGCATTACTGTTTTCTTTACAATGCAATTATATGAGCAAGCACTTGGATTACTGAGAGCATCCAGCTCACATTTCCTCTTTTGAAAAGAACTGTGAAAATCTTTATACCTGTGCCAGGAAAGGAATAGACATGTCACAGAGTAAGTGTCTAGCCTGCTATCTCTGCAATCTGATTATCCATGTAAGTGCACTTATGTTCAAAAGCACTGTATTTCCCATTTCTTTATCTAGTTGTTTCTCAGAAGGATCTATTTCATGTGTTTGAAATATCTACTGGTGGAGGATGTCCTTCATGGCAAGTTATCAGCTTTGTGGAATTCTCTTGTCAGAGCTTTGTCCCTGAGGTTTCCGTCAGAAATGTCACGTGTCCAAGGAGGAGCCCTCGCATCATCTTCTGTGTGCCAGGGACGAGCAGGGTCACTGCATGGACCACAGCTTCCAGTATCAGTGAGTTTGAGTGTGCTCATGCATGGCTGTGTGTGTCTGACTGTGGATTTTCCCACAAAAGACAGCAGAACAGCAACTCTGGTACATTTCTTGGAAATAAACTATTTTGAAGGATACTTGAATAAGAGAGACAAAATCCTACCAAATCCCTAGTCACACCCCAATATTATTTGAGAAAATAGTAGTTTATTGAGTTTGGGTTTTTTCATTTCTATTTTTTATTGTACAATCAGTTCTGCCCCAACACTAGTGGCTTCTTTATTCAAGAGAGAGCAGTGGGCAGCAGTAGCCAGGAAGGGCATTTGTGACTGAGGATAAGCAAGGGTGCTCTGTACCAAGGCTTCAAATGATGGGGCTGCTGTAAGCCAGCCACAGCCAATACAGGCAGGGGACTGCAAAACAGGGTAATGATAATCATGGGGTGGCACAAAAAGGTCCGAATCTTGAGTGGCAATACTACTGAAGGTGATAGGAGGTAAAGTTAGTGGCACAGTCAACAACACAAAAGATGTGCAGATGAACAAAAATATGTCTTAAAAAAAATGCTGCTTCCAAAACCCTGCTGAAAATTTTTAGCTTGCTGAAACAGAGAGCTGAGGAGCACATAATCATAAATGAACATAGTTTCAAATTTTTGGATTGATTCTTTGGCAAAGAGAAATGGGTATAAATCTTGTAGTTAACCAAAGGGAAGTATTGACCAAAGCTGAGCAGAATAGTGAGAAACGGAGGAAAATGTGTTTTCTAACAGGCAAAATACCAGAAGGAAGTAAAATCAATCACTTTTGCTCAGAGAGCTAAATAAACCTACATCCAAGACTCAGAATAAATCTGGAGCCCTTGATGGAAAATGTGTACCCAGCTGGAATGTGGAACAAAGTACTGCAAACAGTGGAAAGACCACAGGAAAAATGGACCTGATTCTTGTGGGTACAGCACTCAGGGAAGCAAAGAGGAAGCCTAGGCATCTGTGAGCAAGACAGCAGAGATGTTTGACTACTGCAAGAGATATTGGCTTTAACTGGTGATTATTATTGGCTTGCTTTATTTAATGTTTCAAGTGATAAACGATGTCATTTATTTATCTATGCCTAATTGAACAGGATTCAGTGAGCAGTACAGATAATGAGGCTTACTGGTCTGAGGTTATTGTGCTAATTATGGAACCGGTACTTTATAGCTATGGGGTTAGATTCGTTAACTGCCTCCACTTGAACAAAGCCAAAGTACATTTTATGCACGTGAATTGACTTAAAATGAATTCAAACTGGTACCTCAAATTCTTTGTCTTTCCTATACAGAAGGGGAATAAAATGGAATTAAGTATTTTTCCTTAAATGTTTGTTAAGATTCTGCTTTATCAGTCCCATGGATGAATTCCTTTCCACTTCAGATGTGTATATTTTCTATTTTGTCTCTGTTTCATCTTATTTTCCCCAGCAGGAATGAAACCAGAAACCAGATCTCTTCTCATATTAAACTGAACTGGAAACCAATAATGTTAATCACTCACTTGACTGCCAGTTTCTGCAGTGTTGCTCTGGAGAGCTGCTCTTGGCCCATGCTAGGGGGAGGAGGAAGGTGGTGGGTGTTTAACCTGCCCCATGATATATGAGCATATCAAATGGGCTCCTGAGGGAATCCTTTAGATAAATTGTGGCCAGCTGAATTCTGCTAACGGTATTCTTTTGTCTGAGTAAATTTGCTTAATATGAGTAACTAAAACTGAACTAAAGACTTAGACTGACGTTATCTTAGACTGAGCTTGTCTTGAGCTCTTGCCCAGTGATGTAAAATGCAGCCCTGAGCCCAGTGGAAACTGGGAGATAAGGAAGCCACAACTTAAAGTCAGCTACTAACCCACTGTGAGACAGAGGAAGAATCCAGGAAGGTGCTAGAAGACCTCAGGCCAAAAGTCAAGACCTTTGTCCAAAAGTTTGGACAAAGAGGTGTGTGCAGGGTGTGTGAGGAGTGGGTGAAGATCAGGTGCATGGACTGACAGGGTATTAAGTGCCAGGGATTCCTTTGTTTGGGGCCTTTCTCTGGAGGCACACATCTCCAACTGTTTTTTCCACTGAACCAGTAAAATAAATTGGACTTAAAGCTTAAAACTCTCCTGCAGAACATTCAGGGCAGAGAAGCTTTTGTACCAGTGACCTCACCTGCATCCCCAAAAAGACCAGCTGAAGGTCCATCTCTGGGCACCCTTTGGGGCTTCCTCAGCAGCACACTCAGACTCAGACTCAGACTTAGCACATTCAGGGTGCTCAGACAGCTGCCAAGGCATCCCTGAGAGCACATATGATTACCTGGTTCAGCAGTAGAAAGCTAGACAATATTATCTGCCTTAAACACACCCTGTGCCTAGGTCCCAGATAAAGTACTCAGGTGTTTAGACCAGGTTTAGACTTGCTACCCAAAGCCAGTGGAAAGTATTCCTACTTACCAATTACTTTAAACAGACATTTCAGAGTGTCTGTAGCTTTAGGGACACCTGCTTTCATTTGTGAAGGAAATAATGGTGTTTATCTCCAGGATGCATTTTATCATGATAGTAAACATCACAGTGTCACCAGCCTGCTCTTGTCCCAAGTTGTGACAACACTGCACAGATTGTGACATGTGATGTTCATGCAGATAATTTGTCTAGTCTGAGAAACTTAAAATGCAGTTCAAAAGGGACTAGAAGAGATTATTTTAGTGAAAATTTCTAGTATTTTTACTCTGGACACGGCTGCCCCTGCATCTGGCACAGGCCAACCAGTGGTCCTGGCCACCCCATGCCTGGACCCAGCATCTGAATTTAACTCCACTGGCAGAGCAGATTCATTGGATTCAACTAAAAGCACCTTAGCAATTAAACAGGAAAACTGACAGGGCTGTTTTTGGAGGCAGGTCTCCTCTGCAGGCACTGCTCCACCTCACTAAACAGAATCTCTGCAAAGCTGTTTGCTTCCTCAGCTAGGGAAGGTTTTCCCACAGATGTTGAGGTAGCCTAAACAGCAACTAACTTGAAAGCTGATAAGGAAATATATTTATGGTTCATGAGGTACAAAAGCCCATGGAGATCCCAGACAAGGCTAGATTTATTTTTACTGCTAAGAGCTATTTAGGCTTCAGGTTGTTTGTTGCCAACTTGCAATTCTGAATATTTTGATTCGTGCTTGAATTCTTATTACTTGGTTTGCAACATTACTGCCTGTAGGAACAAGGACAGTCCTCTGGAAAACTCATGTTTATAGAGCTTTTAAAATATGCAGTCTGCCTCAGAGAAGATTGAAGTGTTGCTTCTTTCCTTATCCAGGAATTGACAGAAATGTAACAGGATATATTTCAGCAGAAGGAGTTGCAGAAGAGGCAAATATTATAAGTTCCAGAGCCAAATATTATGATTTCTTGTTCTCAGGTACCCATGAATTTTCCAGACAGATGTGTGGGCCAGGCTTTCCCATGACACTATCAGTTCAAATGACTAATTCCTGGCTGTTTGAAAGGATTACTAAAAAATTTTTTTCATCTGTATTTCTTATACAGATGGGTAGTGAAGGTGGCTGTGAAAGTTACACATATGGAACACCACTGTGGGAAGAGAAAATATTTTGGATTGGTTTGTTGATGGAAAGAACTGCAAACATAGGCTGAAACCATTAAGAAATATGTTTTGGTGGAGCACAGAGGGGATGTGGAGATGTGTGAGACGTGGAGGCAGGGAGCACCCAGCCAGTTTGTGCTTGCCCTCACAGAATGGGAAGTCACACACCTGAGCTGCTAGGTGCCCTGGGAGGCAGCTGGTTTTCCTTTTATACAAAACACATTAAAGCAAAGACTCACCTCTACTTTAATTTTCCTCCTGTCTCTGCATGGCTAGTAGGTGAAGAGAAAGAGGGAGAGATTGAGGGAGAGACTGCACTGCTGGCAGAGGGGCAGCAATTCCAAACTGCCAAGTTCATGGTACCGGGGTGTCTGGTGTTCATTTTCCAAGTCCCAGGCCTTTGAGGGCAGAATTGACCTCCCCTCCTATTCCGAGCCATGCAGGGAGAGGCTGGGGGAGGATGTTCCAGAGGAAGTGGAAGAAGTGAGAAGCATTTTTTGAGTAAAGGCAGGTCAGCCCTTTGCTGCACAGGTGAGGACATAATTCTGAATTCCCTAATGCTAGGGATGTGCTAGGGAAGGGAGATGCTGAGCACCCTTGGCTGAACATCTCGACTTCTGCTTGCAAAATGCTAATAGGGTGCACTGGGCTTTTATTCAATGACAGCTTATCCAAGTGAGAATTAAAAATAGAAGTAGGATGCACTTGTCCTGTGCAAATATGATAATTGGTTTATAAATGTATAATGCTGTTAATTCGCATGTGATCTCTTGTAACACAGGAATGTGTGTTGCTGTCTCCTGAACCCCTTGAGGATGGAATAATGAATCACAATTCAGTGCTCCCATAGTACCTGGAAAGGAAAGAGCATCACTCAGTTCAGGCTGCTCAGAAATTTTGAGCAAAGTAAGGAAGAAAAGAGGAGTCTTTGCAAGGCCATATCTTTCTTGTTGAAAAGCTAATAATCATCTAGTAGGAAGACAGAAATATTTTTCTGTTCAACAGAGGGAAAAAAAATCTTTTTAGTCTTTGCATGACTCTGTCATGTCCAGTGATCCATGATCACATGAGTATCACTGAGGAACATTCCTGTTTGTATCCTAGCATGAAAGCCGTTGTATAAACCCAGAAGTTAAAAAAACCTGAAAGAAAAATGTACTAACACGCACATGCATGACCATGTTTAATATCAGCTCTAGTTGCAGGAATATAGAAAGTGACATTGGAAGCATAAATATATGGGTTCCAAGAACAGATGGCTCCATCCAGAAGACTTGTAACACTCAGTGTGGTGTCATTTGTTATTCATGTAGCTGTTCACTTTGTTTCTCCTCAAGGTTTATTTGAACAGTTGTTTTCACTTGAAAGATATACTCAGAAGCAGCTGCAAGCATTTGGAGGCTTAGCTTTTGTTCTGCATCCATATTGTGCTGGAGATACAGGGCTTTTACTTTGCTTGGCTCTATGACATCAGGTTTGAAGTGGGTGTCATTCACTGTCTCCTGGTCTGAACAGATCTAAAAAAGGTGGCTTATCTCTCTCCATGAGTGAAATTCTGCTTCACCTTTGACAGTTTTTATGCTACCAAATACATTGATGGAAAGAATAGGGAACACAACCACAACTTGGTTTCAAAGGAAAGAGTGCCTAATACAAACCCAGGAATATTTTCCCTTCTCAGTATGTTTTGCACTACAGCAAAACATCTCTGGCTCAGAGATGTGTTTGCATGGCAGAGCTGCCATCAGCCAGAGCTGCCCCTCTGCCAGCCCTGCAGCCTTTGGCTTTCCAGCCTCACAGAAGGATTATTCCTGTAACCCATTAGCACCCAAGACAGTTAAAATGCATATTGTTCTCATGGGTTCACAAAGCATAGCAAACTAGCCCCACCAGAAGGAAGGAAGATGGAGATGTTGTAGGAGGAAAGAAGCAATGAATTGCCTATCCAGGAAACAAGGAGGCTGCAGGCAATGGTGGTAATCCCAGAGGGTGCTGAGTCCCCCCCTCTGCAGTGCAGCAAGCACAGCAGCCATGGGGACGTGGGAGTAGAGCTGTGTGGAGGTTCTGAACAGTGGTCAGTGCTGAGCAGGAACTCGGTGTTTGAATCCCCCCACAGATGCTGCTTTGCAGGAACACAGAATCCCAGATGAAGAAATAAATATCCTTAAAAAGCCTGAAGTGAAGGCTTGCACAAAAAGATGAATCAGCAACAAAGTACACAGCATATTGTGATTGTGGCATGCACTGCACTGTAAGTAATTTTATTTGGATTCAGAAATGAGTTTTAACAAGAAACTGTGAGTTTATTTATTGCTCAGAGTCACTAACTGTATAAACCAATTGAATGTTAAAGTGTAAATATTGTCTTGATAATAAACAAAGGACACATTATGTCTAGTCAGAGTGAGTGCAGTATCAGTGACTGTGTTTTGCATGTTTTAATGGTTTCACTAATGGACCATTCATTCATCTCTCTTCAGGAATTTGTTTCAGCGTTCAATTTTCCTTTGAAGGCTTTTGAATCAGGCTTAATAAGACAGGAAATAAAATAGAGCCATTCCTTCTGCTTTCTCCTCAGAGTGAAATTTTCTTCATCCACCCACAGAAAAGTTGATGTTTCCAAACTCCTGCACAGGAAATATATTGGAGTGGTTCTGAAGAGATGTTTGAAGCATGCTAGTCATCATTTTGATCCTGTTTAGCTCCACACTATTTGGCTCATTATACTTAGGTGTTACAGGTAGACAGCAACAAATGCAATACAACAAAACAGAAAAAATAAGCCATCAGCAGTGTTCCAATGAGGACGGGGTGTGGGTGGGAGCCTGTCTCACCTGCTGTGCCCTGCTCACACCACACAGGGACACTTCAGATGGAAACAACTGAGCAGAGATGTGACCAAATCCCAGCAGAATGCAGGGGAGGCAAGGGGCTGCCCCAGCACCTTCACCTGCAGAGGAATCCAGAGCAAAAGCTGGACAGACTGCTCATGAGGAGACCCCAGCAGCCACACTTGCATGGGCTGATATTGCTCTGCAGGTTGCACCTCACCTCCTGCTGGGCAGATCCATAACATTGCTGGTAGTTTGGACTGAGGTTTTAGCCAGACCAGTGAAGGTCTCCATTATCTTCATGGGAGATGGCTGAGGGTGAGTTGAGTGACCAGAATCCCTTCATAGACTGTAACAGCACAGGCCACTGCAGCCAGAGTGCCTCCCTGCCACTTGTGGGCCTTCACACACAGTGCAGGAGAGGCAGCAAACCAAGGAGGGATATTTTCCACAACCACCTTACACCAGGACTCATCCAGAGTCTGCCTGTGCCTCCTGGCTCTGTCCAGTTCATTCATACTGCCCTCCAAAGTGGCTAATGAAGCTTCAAGAGCAAAGTGAATCAGGACTCACAGGACCACAGAATTGTTTAGATTGGAAAAGCCCTCTGAGATCATTGAGCCCAATCATTCCCCAGCACTGCCAAGGTCATCGCTAACCCCTGTTCCCAAATGCCACATCCACAGGGCTTTGAAATCTGTCCAGAGACAGGGACAGCACCTCTGCCCTGGGCAGCCTGTGTCCGGATTGAGCGACTTTACTTCCATTAAGAAATTTTCCCCAATATCCAGCCTGAATCTCTTCTGGCACAACTTGAGTTTGGTTCCTCTTGGATCATCCCTGTTCGCAGTGACAAGAATTTGCAGTCCAGGCTGATGCTGGGGCTGTTTGCCAGAGCTGAGGTGGAACACTGAGACAGTGCCTATAAGGAGATACTAAAAGAGCTTACCTGGGGAAAAGTGGAATAGCTGTGAGCATGGAGGGCTTGCATGGAGGACGTCTGCCTGCAGAGCAGTTGAGCCTCTCCTCCAGCCAGAGATAGAGAAATAGACAGAATGTCCCAGAATGTGTGGGTGGCAAGGGCACTGCTGGTCAATGAAGGGTGCAAGGAAATGGGAGAGACTCCACACACACTCATCCATTGCTTGTTAAACAGAAAGCAGCAAAGTGAACAAAGAGTGATGATCTTCCTGGTAGTTGGTTTAGGGCCTTGCATAAGCTACAGGTTTTGCAGAGCAGAAGTGCAATAAGGGTTTGTTGTTTTTTTGGTTTTTTTGTTAATATGTGAACATCATTTTCTGAGAATTGCATAGCAGCACTCCAGGCAGGTACACTGAATAAGGTGCTGGTTTACATAGTATAGAAAAAAACCCAGCAGGTAAGAAAGGAACTCTTCATAGTGAAAGCTGTCACAGTAAGAACAGGGATTTTTCTTCACAGAATTCTAACAAGGTGGAATTGTTTTTTGTGAAGCACTCTGGCTTGTCTCTGTCAGCAAAAGTGTCTTCTTCCCAACAGACTGAGTTCCAATAATTCATCATACCAAAAAATTTTTGGCAGGCAAGAAAGTAATTTCCAAGACTGAAACAGGAATTTCTTTAACATTGACAATTCGCAGAACACTGATCTTTAAAACGCTTAAAGGACAGGTGCAGAACAACTGGCTCAGCTTTATCTGTGTGCATTTCAGATATCAGCAAGAGAGTGTAGCTGGTGTGAAACCTGGCAGGAAAAGACTGGGGGATGGCTCCTACAGGTCCAAATAATCTGCTGGTGTAAAACATTGGACCTTCCCCATGCTCCTGAGCACATGCTGCCCATTGCATTTTTTGACCCTGCCCCAGGTGAGTGCTCTCCCGAGGCACTACCAGCTAGACTCAGCTGTGGCTGCCACCCATGAAAGAAAACAATCAACCAGCACAAGTCCTGAGTTGTGCTTAGTTTTTGGGTTTTGTGGCACCAGGATGGTCAGCCACTAGCACGTGTTGCCCAGACAGGTTGTGGGGTCTCTGTCTTTGGAGATAATTCAACAGCTGGCTGAACCCAGCCCTGAGCAAACTGCTCTGGGTGACCCTCCCATAGCAGTGGGGCTGGAGCAGTGACTGCCAGTGGTAACCTCTGTTACAAACTCCACCATTCTGTGATTTTGATGCTTCATGGATGAGTGGGAACCAGACCCTGGAGGTCTATTAATGGATACAGCTCTCACAAACCAGTATAGGGAAAAGACCAAGTGGGGCCAGTTCAGAGCCAAGTGGAGGCTGCACTAGAGATGACCCAGCTGGCTGGGATAAACAGGTAACTGGGAGAACTGGACTGAGCTGGGGGTAAGGGCTGCCCAGTTCATACAGCTGTGTGCTCACATTGCAATGTTCTCACCTGCACGTTCCTGGCTGCACATGGCACCAGGTACTTGTGAGCACAGGAAACACCACAGCTCAGTAAAAATAAACCCACAGCTGCCATAGACAGGGACATCAGCTCAAGGAAAAGGAAGGCACCACAGCTGAGGGGCAGGAGAACAGAATGTAAAGACTCTGAAAGAAAGCAAAAGGCACAATGAAATTGCTAATGATGTTCAAGAGTGGCAAAGGCCTTGACTGTTAACATTGATGAATATTGACCTCTGGCAGTGACTCTGAAGGAAAGGATACATTTGCACCTCAGAAGGCTGAAAAACAAGATCAGAAAGCAGCACTTCAGTGGACAAGTTACTGGAGTCATGCACATGTCAGAAATTAATTTATCTTGCTTAAGTTACTCAGCATATCACATAAAATGATTGAATGGTCCTCTTTGGTCCTAAAATCCATGTTCTTAAGCAAATGCAAGCATGAACAGAGAGATGTCTTCCTGGGATCTTGCATTATGCATATCCTCCTCTGATGGTGGAAATCTGCAGACAACATATGGATGATGGTTCATCGAGTCAGTCTGTCTTTTATAGATAATAATGCAAAAAATTCCTTTATCAAGGTGCAGACTACTCATTTCACACTCTTTTGAAACCCTTGGCCAGATTTCAGAATCATACTTCATTTTGGTGAGGTACAGAAGTTTTTGTGTGTATTTCTTTCCTATTTCTGGTTTTCTTTCCTCTCCATGCACACATAGAGGAAAAGTTTGCCACTGTGTACTCAGAGTAAAGGCAAACCCAGAGAAACCTACATAGGTGTCCAGCCCAGACTTGCAGCTAAGTCCAACACCTGTGTGCAAGCATCTGCATTCCAGAGCTGGTGCCAGTTTTGCTCATTGTTCTCTAGACAGAATTCTTACGATCCTATGGATTATTGATTTCAGTGCATAACAGCTGTCGTGTCACTTCTGGGGTGGAGGTGAATGGGTTCCAGCATTTACAGCACTTTTATCTTATAATCATTTTTCTTCACCAGTTTCCCCCATCCTCTCTAACACACTCTAGGCACATTTGAATAGTATGTCTGTAACTGCAGCATGTTTTCAGAGCACTCTTCCTTGTGTAAGAAAATACAAAACTGTAATCCGAAGCCTTATGTTAATATACTGAGCTGTCATAAACATGAAAGTGCTGATGGAAGACAAACTCATAAATATTCTCTTGTCACTCTTCTAGTGTGTGTGAGGAACTGTGAAAAATTGTTCTTCCAATGTATTTCTCAGGGAAAACTTTGTCACAGAGAGGGTGTGATTAACAAACTTGTGAATTTGAGATCTGAGACCCCTGTGCATCCTTTTGGCAAAAAAATCACGCTGTTACTACTTATTCCTGTGAGCAGACAGACCCCTGCCTGCTGACTCAGCTGGAGAACCCTTGTCACAGTAATGCAGAAAAAGTGAAAATTAGTGCAGGCAGGACTGGCTGTCTGAGGAAAATTTTGCTTTCAAACTACATAGACAGATATATGGCACTGAAGAAATTTGGATCAAAAGATAATTTATTTAAGTAAAAAAAAATCCAGTTGCATATTTCTTCTGCTAGTAGGAGAATTCAAACAGGAGACATTCCTGTGGATTTCAGTTTTCTGCTAGCTGAAATTGATCTTTCTCATTCAGCTTTCTTGCTATTCTCTCCTAATTTTCCACATCCAAGAACTTAATTCATATTTTGTTGCCTCGTGCTAGTTGTAGCCTTGCAGAAAGGCTGCAGGGCTGATCACTGGGTGACATGATGCTTCTCCACAGGAATTCTGAATTCAAGAAAAGCCCAGTGATGAAGGAAGTGATGAAGGGCCATGTAAAACACTTCCTTTGGATTCAGTTTGTGTTTAGGAATATGAGATAGGAGAACTGGTCTCACTGCACGGAGTTTATTTTAGAAATACCATCTTTCCATCCTCCCATGCAGGAGCAAAGCTGGGAGGAATGTGGTAGGTCAGGGTGAGCTCTGCTCCTGCTGTGCTCCCTCGTGTCACCAGTGCCAGGTCAGCAGCTCCTGAGACACACAGCTGTGCTTGGTTATTTCAATGGTGATACAAAAACAGTGTTTGAAAAGAAGGCGGAGTAACAAATACATTGATAATCATCTCAACCTATCAACTGCTGAATACATTCAGTGTAAGAGCATTGCTGGCTCTGGTCTGTCAGGTGAAAAACCAAGAGTACAAAATACGCTGCTGAGGAGGGGAGGTCACAAGAATGGAACCACAGCTGGGATGGGTCTGCCCCTTTTATCTGTCACCAAAAGTTTGTGGGAAAGTATTGCTTACCCTACTGTCAGCAGAAAATGGAAATGTCCTTTTTTCCCTTGGAATGGCATTTATTTTGCAGTGGTTAGTGCCAAGTGGTGATAAACATCCTCTGAAAGAGGAAGAGATGCCTTGCTTTGGGCTTTTAACTGGGAGATGGCTTTTTACATTTGAACAGCTCCTGAGCAGGGACCAAAGTAGTATCAGTGAGTTTCTATTGGCAAAACTTTGGGAGTGATTCAAAAGGATATTTTGGAGCATTTGCTGGAATTTGAGGTCACTACACAAACAGTTTTTTAGTGTAGTAGTAATAGGACAACATTTCCTGATCCATTTATTTCCTGAACACTAATTTATTATCACTGAAGTGTTCAGTCACAACAGGTACACTGATTCATTTTCTAAGTCATTTTACTGTGGATGCCCTCACACCACACAACTACATACTGTGTATTTTATATCATTTTGCAAAAGCCTCCCTTCACTTGAGGTGGTCTAGCACTAAGGCAAGAAACTTGGGGAGGGATGATAAAGGTATAAGCACTTCCACACAGAAATACAAGTGTGTGAGTGCAGCCAGCAGTGTCAGCTCTGTAACACAGCTCTGGCAAAGATCCTGAGAGAGGAGAAAACCTCTGAGAATATATGAATTTCATCGAAAATGTATGAAATATCATCAGTGAATCCCTTGCAGGATTCATTTAAAATGACTAAGAAAGACTATTCCCAGTTTTTGGTTTTTTTCCTGGGGACATAAGTCAGAGTCAGTTGGAGTTCTGATAAATACAAGTATTAATCACAGAGGCTTGTGTGCCAAGAGCAGATGAATAAAAATGCATTTGCTGAATGCTGGGAGCAGGAATAACAGATGAGTAAATTACTTTTAAAATTTGCATCCAGCTTTAAAAAATAAGTATTTATATTAGTACCATCTGTGTTGGCTGCAGGCTGTCTGGCATGGAGCAGTGTGTCTGTATTGTGCTGGAGGTGAGGGTCCCCCTGGCTTGGAGCTCCTGGGAAACCCCTGAGCTGCAGCAGAGTCCTTTGCCCCATCATGTCAAGGCACAAGAGCTGCCTTCCCACCCACATCCTCCCCAGCCGCAGCTCCTGAGGAGAGGCTGTGAGCACGGCTGTGGGGCTGTGCCCCATGGGGAGCAGCATCTCCCTGTGCTGCCACAGCTGCAGCCTGGCCCCACAGCACTGCCCAGCCACCATCAGCCGTGCACAGGGCTCCCTTTTCACTGCAATACTGCAGCTCTTGCTGGGGAAGTCCCAAGGACTGCAAACTCCTGGATCTACTCAGTTTCACTGGACTAAGGACAGCGTATTCTTCCTAAGAGCCCCCATGAAGGATACTGCCACATCAAGCAGAAATATCAGATGAAAGCTGGGAACAAACATTCTCAAAAACCAGATTTGTCAAGGACTGAACTCTTCCCCAGTCTAATTTAACCCCTGGCAGCACAGAGGCAAGTCTCAGAAATATCCATCCAGAGACATAGCTTGAGTCTGTGGAATATATTGCTGTGAAGAAAAATCAAAAGGAGCTGTAAGAAGGGCTGGGAATAAGTTTCTTTCAGCTGACTAGATTTCCAAGTAACAACAGAGAAGAGAAAAATAAGAATAGTTTAGTAGAAAGAAAAGACTTTATTTGTCTTCAGCTTCCCTAGCAACATCTGCATATCCCTGGTAATGCTGAGAACTGACATCAGCAGATGACAAAGGCAGATTCAGACAAGGGCAAAGTACCAGGACCTGGGGGTACACAGACCTAGTGATGAACAGGCAGAGAGTCACTGCTCAGCCCAGCACTTAACATGGGGCAGCCAGCCAAATTCCCTGGTCCTTC
>JANRGV010000094.1:70316-84214 GCA_024734035.1 Alethe castanea
GATTTATTCATTTTGGCAAACAGTTGTTCTGTGGGCTTTAGGGAAGTGCTTTCTCTAGGATGTGAGGCTTGGTCAGTGGGGCGTGCAGCACATGGTGCTCCTCCTTTGTTTTAATCAGACACCAGGGAAGACAGAAGGAGTGTTTGGACTAAATTGTATAAATCTTCTTTCACTTCCCTGCAAAAACTGGCAACCTCTTTGTCAAACTTCTGAATAAAACAAGGCATCAATGTTTGGAAACAATTCTGATTGCTGAATTAATGCCAGTAATTATATTATTAGTTTATCTCCATTTATTACATTAAAAGCTCTCCATTATTCAAGACACACCTGTGCACATTATTTTCAGAGATACCTCAGACTTGTTAAAGTTTTCTCAAGTACCTAACAGTAGGTGTACGCTTCTCTTTGCGTTTTTGTTATTTCTACCTTGCAGCTGATGATTGACGTTCTTTTTTATCATCACCTTGGAGTCAGAATCTGGGCTGATAAATGTTCCTTTTGGTGGTTTGCCTCCCACTCAAGATTCTCAGCATGATTCTAATGTTGATAACCTGAACCTGGGACTCTTCATTCACACCCTGTTCTGTTTATCAGTGCTTAATGGCTGCAGCAATTAACTTTGTTTTCACTGACTTTTCTCAGCTACTCTCCTGCTTTTAATGCAGATTTGGTATGAGAAGGCACTTACGTGTTTGGAAAAATAGACCGACAACATGAGGATATCCCTTTCTGAAAAAGTTGAAATTATGCATCTCAGTTTTATATCTCAGTTTTATATTCTGAGATTAGGGTCAGGTTAAGAGTAGTGAAAATCTTTAAGAAGCCAATGTCTATGTAGGTCTGTATGAATGTCTCATAAGGTGCTCACAAAGAAGACAGAAATGCAGAAAAAAGTAGAGGAAAGCAGAAAAAAGCCAATTAATTGAGCAATATTTAGCCACTTGCTGAATGTTGCAGACATTTTCCAGCAGTGACCAAAGGTATGCGAGAAGGGAATGAGGGTAAGCCTGAAAGCAGAGGGTGCAGCAGAGTCGGTGCTATGGGCCAGGGGTGCCCATCAGCAGGACCACACAAGGTGAAGGAGCAGAAGGAGCAATGAGAGAGAACATCGGCTGTGAGAACACTGGGTGTGAGAACATTGATGTGAGAACATTGCTGTGAGAACACTGGGTGGGAGAACGCTGGGTGTGAGAACATTGATGTGAGAACACTGCTGTGAGAACACTGGGTGTGAGAACATTGATGTGAGAACATTGCTGTGAGAACACTGGGTGTGAGAACGCTGGGTGTGAGAACATTGATGTGAGAACACTGCTGTGAGAACACTGGGTGTGAGAACACTGGGTGTGAGAACATTGCTCTGAGAACACTGGGTGTGAGAACGCTGGGTGTGAGAACATTGATGTGAGAACATTGCTGTGAGAACAGTGGCTGTGAGAACATTGGCTGTGAGAACATTGGGTGTGAGAATATTGCTGTGAGAACATTGCTGTGAGAACACTGGCTCTAGAACACTGGTTGTGAGAACATTGCTGTGAGAACATTGCTGTGAGAACATTGGCTGTAGAACACTGGCTGTAGAACACTGGCTGTGAGAACATTGGCCGTGAGAACCCTGGCTGTGAGAGGGAGACTGGACCTGGCTTTGACCAGTGTGGGGCTCACTGGGGCTTCTGTGCATAGGATACAGCAGCTTTCATCTGGGCATAAAGGCCTCTGTCTGACTAACAAAGGGAGCTGTCTTTGCTTTAAAGCTTGCTTGTGATTAATTTTAACTTAAACCTGATGAGACCTCTGTCTCTACACCAAGCTCAATGGCAGGTCCATGTCCTAGGTTATGACAAGGTGGTAGAAGCGATGGTGCAATGATAACTGGACAGGTGAGCAGTGCATGCAGTGCAAAGAATTACAGCAAAACCTCTGTGACCTCGTTCCTGCAATGAATGATGACACGCAGAAAGCTTGGGATCCTGGATATTTGGTGAGAAAATCACTGGAATCACAAGTATAGCTAGTCTGATTTCTTCCTGACCTCTTCCAATCACCTTTTACTTCTTCAAAATCATGTCTGTTGTCTGTCTGATTCTTTGCACTTCCCACGTGCTCTTACGTTTTGTTAAAAGGAAGAAAATAAAATTATTTTCCCCCAGAAACTCACAAGCTCAATTTTGCTGCATCAGCTTTATGATGTCAGCTTTATGATGTCAGCTTCAGGAAACAATTGACAGTGTATTTCTCCTGCTCTATTTAGGTGTAAATCAGCTGTGTCTCTTAACTGAAATGTTTTAAGCTTGTTTTTGTCAGGTAATAAAATTGGGTTGCTTTCTAGAACTAAATTCCTTGTGATGTCTTTTTCAAAGGCTGACATTTCTAATGCACTAACAGCCTGAGCAGTGAGGAGCTATTCAATTCCTAGTGTAAACTCATCCAGAGATGTTTTAAAGACCTAAGAAAAGGTCGTCAAGGACACGGACATGATGACGTGGCTCCCTCACACTCATACTCTCAGAGACGCTGTTTCAGCAGAGAGAAGAAGGGATTTGGCGTCCAAGTTCATTTAGCAAAATCAATAATCTTTGCTTTTCATGGATAGCAGGAGCTCACAGGCTGAAAGCAATCATGATGAGGAAGCTTGAAAAAGCAGTGAATTACAATAAAAGACCAATAGGTTTACAGTAATTTTCTACTTTTTCTGTTTATCTGGAGTCTCAGTTTGGTGCCCCTTTCTGGAACTCCTGATTACAGATTTCATTTTGTGCACTCACACAAATGGTTTGTTTTAGGTCTGTTTTTTTATTCATTTATATTTGTGTGAAACCCCTAATAATTCTTTTAACTTCATCTTAATGCTAGCTGATGTCACCTGGCAATTTTTGAAGTCTGCTGGCATTCTTGGCCCTATTGAAGGGTCTGTCTATGTATTTCTTGCATTTTTTGCCTTCCTGCAATGCTGTTCAGGCACTGACTGTACTGTGGGTCTGTCTGTCCGAAGGCCAGGTGTGGATCATGGACCTGGATGCAGAGCCACAGCAAGCACTGGGCTCCTGCTGTGGGAGCTCGGTGTCACAGCTGGGGCCAGCCAAGGTGTCCCCACGGCTCTGGGATGGCTGTTTCCCCATGGTCCTGCCTGATGAGAAATGCTGACCTTCATCTCTGCTCTGAGCCCAGTGGAACAGTCCCAGGGTGTGATCCTGTGCATGGTGGCCAGATGACCACACCACCTGCTCTGGGGTCTGGGTGTGCCCAGGAGAGGCCACCCCAACCACGCCACTGGCATGTGACTCTGTAAAGGCTGGGGATTTTGGGCCTCTGGTCTCTGGCATGGGCAGGCAGCCACCAGAAGATTCCTAACATACTGTGTTCTGTAGAAATCAAAAGTTGCTTCGTCTCCTTTTCCCACTCTATTTTTATAAGCTTTTATGTATTTTATAAACATTTTATGGAATGTATTGTTGCTGCCAACTGCTACAAGTAAACTCTGTGGTTTGCATTTTCCCTAAGCCTGTCCTGAGGCACCTGTTGTTTCAAGGCATTTGGCTCTCAATGAGACTTAATTTGCCAAAGCTGAAGATATGCTGGTGATTTTTAAAAAATTATTTCCAATTTTTATTTGTCTTCCGAAAAGGAACAAGGAGGAAAAAATTGTCCCAGTTCTGCATCCCTTGTAACAAATGTCTGCATGGAAAGGTGGTGGGAAAACCTTTAAATGCAGAAGGCATGGGAGTGGCAGCAAATTCCAGCAGAGGGCTTGGCTCTGGTGCCACTGTGGCTCCCTGTGCAGGACCAGGCAGCTGTGGCTGTGCCCACTGGAGTCCATAGCCATCCACACAAGGCACCTCCCTGTAGGGCGAGGGAAGACCTTTACCTTGCTTCATTTTCAGGTTAATTGCACACTTGCAGCTTCGTTGCCTACACAGATGTGCCATAGTACTGACTCCTGATGCTTTTCCTTGTTTGCTGTTCCTGGCACAGCTGCCCTGTGGTTTGATATCAGTGCCTGGAGTGCCAGCTGTTTCCATGGCAGCTCCAGCACACCAGCCAAATTCATCTGTCTCAAAAACTTTCATGGCATTTCCTAGGAATGATTAACTGCCTGTGAAACTCTTGCTGGTGTTTTTGTATTGATTCCCTCAAAGAAAACACAGAGACAACGTGCAATTTTCTGTTGTTCAGTTGTCAAAGCTCTGAAATTATTTTCTCCACAAAGCAAAGGGAGCCCAGCATTAACATGCTGCTCTGTAAACTGCCAGTGGACAATTTGGATCTTTGCTACAGAAACTGAATGAAGCAGAGCACTTTTCTGAGGCTGCTGAACAGAAGTGAGTGCTTTCAGAAATGCTTGAAATCTGCACACCAGGGAGGAAGAACAGTGCACAGACTGCCAGGCAAGTTCCAGTCTGCAAAAGCAAGTTTTGCCCTCAGAGAGCTGCTTCAGAGACGCAGCCCTGGGATCTTGTAGGACTGGAAATTTTTTGAACCGTGGGCTGAAAAATCTGGAGATTTTTCATCCAAGATCTTGGTTTGTCACTATGAGTGTGACAAAGGAAAAACAGCCCTCAAAATTATTACAGCTTTGAAATTTTCTTGTTTGTTTTTGTTGATTTTATAAAGCTTCTTTTCAGATGTTGCTGTTGAGGTCAATGCTCAGATAGAGCAGGTGGAGGGAGGCAAAGCTGCCCCTCTGCACAGCACTGGTGAGGCTGCATCTGGAGAGCTGTGTCCAGAGCTGGGCTTCCCAGCACAGGAGAGACATGGGCAGGCTGGAGAGAGCCCAGCCAAGGGCTTGGAGAACCCTTGCTGTGAGGAGAGGCTGAGAGCCGGATTGTCCAGCCTGGCAGAGAGGAGGGGCTGGGGAGACCTGATGGCAGCCTTCCAGTACTAATGGGGACACTAAGAAAGAATTTTTAGCAGGGCCTGTTATGATCACACTGCCAGAGGGCAGGGCTAGGTGGGCTATTAGGAAGAAATTCATCCTTGTGAGGGTGTGGGGGCACTGAGGTTTCCCAGAGCAGCTGCGGCTGCCCCTGGATCCCTGGCAGTGCCCAAGGCCAGGTTGGACATTGGGCTTGGAGCAGCCTAGGACAGTGGGAGGTGTCCCTACCATGGCAGGGTGGGAATGAGATGGGATTTAAGGTCACTTCCAACCCAAACCACTCCCTGATTTTGTGATCCCACACACCATCCCAGTGTGACAAATCCTTTGTGGTGCAGACCTGGGGACAGTCACCCCTCTGAATGGAGTGGAGCAGTTCTGTCAGAGCTACACTACCACCTTCTCCTGTCTGGAGCTCCCCAGGTCAACACAGCAAATAACCACGAGTGGAACTGTTCATGGGTTGAAGCCAATATGTCTTGTTCTTAAGGGAGGCTTTGAATTGTGGAGGAACCATGTGCAACACAGTACTTTAGGATAAGTGGGTGTAAAACATGAATTGCATCTGTTTGCAAACAATAACAAATAATTCCTCAAAAATACATTGAGAATTTGTTTTTACTGCTATCACATTATTTCTAATTTCCTTTAAAGCACCAACAGAAAAGGGGGAAAGCACTTTTCCATTAGTCTGTCTAGAGGGGACAGAAAATACTTTATTTGAAGCTTTTGCAGGTCTATCTTATCTTTTCCCTTCTGAAGGATTTGATCATGAATTATATATTCCAGCATGACATGAAATATTTAACTTATGCTTTTCAATTCCAGTACAACTTGCCATGCAAAAAAATGAGTTTGAGCACAGAAAAGACCAGGTACATAGACACAAATCCTCTAGTGCTTATAGCAGCCTTTCCTTGCCCAGGGCCCAGATCAATAGATTCAGGTGCTCTGTGTCCACTCCCTTAATTACAGGAGACACTTGGCCTCAGTGCATGGATGGTGCAAATATGAATTCAGACGCGATGCTCTGAGCAAATGCCTGGAGATTCCTAAAGCTTGGGAAGAAAAGACATGAGCAAGAAGAAGTGCAATAGTTATTGCTTACACAGTGAAGCTCTTCCCTGGGATCAGGATTTCTCCAAGGCAGCATGAAGGTCACAGCAGTGTGAAGGGATGGAAAAAGTTAAGGGAAGATGTGACCTCCATGCTGGGGCCACTTGCTGACCCGTTGCAGAGGTTCTGCTGGCTTCTCCTTAGAGCTGCATGAGGTCTGGTAAAAACCAGACATGAAACAGGTCAAGAGCAGTAAGCAGGTGCATTTAATTCCATTGTAATGACTGTGCAATTCATTGGTTGAAAAGGAGGAATTAGGAGAAATTCTGACTTTGTTTCCAGAGGTAGGTACTGTATGCTTCCACATAAAACCATTTGCTCTGGCTGCCCAAATGTGTGACATGGTTAATGATTACTTGGCACCCTCTGTAAGAAAAATAACAGAGGAATCCATAAAGGTGACTTTTCCCAGCTAAAGGCATTACATAAATATTGGTTACACACACAAATGGAATATAAAAGTTCTGAATCCAAGATGCTTGTGGAAAATGTAATTTCTAGAACAAAAAAACAGCTTGTCTTACCCATAGCCCAGCATCTGCAATTGCATAAACAAACTTGTCCAGGACTTGAAAACCAAAAGCCCAGAGGCTCAGGATAGAGGAGTGCACACCATTAGCTGCCCCATGTCCTCACGTGCATGTGCCAGAAGGCGGAATAAACAGAAGGTGGAATGAAGACACAGCTGTTCTCCTATCTGGGCATGTGTGGGCTTCTTTCCAACAGATGGCAAATCCTAAAGGTAACACTTTCCCTGAATTGTGCCTCTCAGTGTTAGGGATGGAAGCACTAATTATGTAAGTAGATTCTTATCATGTGCTTGAAATCCTTGCTTATAGCAGGCAGATTTTGTACATGAGGGTAAGGTGAGGCTGTGTGTAAATTTTTCAGGCTCAGTTTCTAAACTAGTAAAAAAAAGGGCATTTTTCTGAGGCAGTTAAAATAGATCATTTGCTATGTGAGACATCACTATATCTTCCACAGAGCTGGCATGGTGCTGTGTGTGTTACAGGGGAGGGAGTGCTGCTGCTTCCCTCTGGCTTATTTCCCATTCCTGGCCTGAAGGGCTGGTTTTGTGAGCTGCAGAGCTCCACCATCATCTGCAGGACATGCCCTTTCCTGGGTGAAGCTTAGGGGAGAGTCTATGAGATGATCCAGGTAGCCCTGAATCACACTGTTTCAATAGTTATTTACCCTTGCCTGTATATGTAAAAAGGAAAAGAAAGCGACACCTGACAATTCTGGTTCAGGTCACTTTAGTCCCAGTTTCTATACCTATAACTTAAAATTTACTTTTTTTACACAGGATGTGTGATAGATGCTCTCTGAGGCAGGGAGTGCTGAGTGTTCTGCAGAGCTGGGGCCAGTTTCATCCCTGGCTGGATTGTTTAGGGAGGTTCTGTATGGAGTACAGAAATAAAAAATCCCAAACTGAGCTAAAGCTCCGTAGGTGCCTGCAGCAGTGTGGGTGTGCTGGCCAGGTGAGGGCAGGGTGCACTCTGAACAGTGTGAGTGCTGTTAGCCAAAGGGGAAATGCCTTCCCAGGGCTGGCTGAGCTGCACAGGGCTGCTGGGACCCGCGAGGGGAACATTCCCATTCCAGTGCTCAGAGGGGCTGGCTCTGCCCCACGATGCTGCCCTGTAGCTCAAAACAATCCCATCAAAACCCAAAACCAAACGCAAAACCACACAACTGCACATAAACTGCATAGAAATGCATGTGAAAACCTTAATCTGATCCCTAAAACCCCTGGATCAAAATAATTTACAGGGGTTATAAAAATCATGAGCTCCGTAAAGCAGAAAGTCCCTCTGCTAAGGCTGCTCTGGCTGTGTGGAAGAAGGCAGCTCACTCCCAGATCCCCCTCCCCTGTGGATTAGGAGGTCCTTGCAAAGCGGGTTACTAAGTGGCTTTCTGGGGAGCCTGATTTATTCCATATGGATGCACAAATAATCTACACTTTAGACATGGCTATAAATGAGAAGAGTAAACCTAGGGAGGGGAAGCTCATAAAGTCATGATCAAAGGGTTTTTCAGACAATTTGCACTTATTCAGCACAATTAATTCAGGCTTTTAGAGTCCTTAATAATTAACACATTTTGCATCGCTGTTGCTGACATTAGTATGTTGATTTTCTATCCTTAGTAATGCATGGAAGGTATCAAAATAAAAGCAGAAAATCAGATACAGAAAATGGGAAGATCTTTCCTAGCCTTGTTGCTTTTTGTGTAAATCTAAAATTGAGGGCTTGAAGTGATGGAGAGATCATTTGTAGGCTTTTTCTTTATTTTTCTCCATGGCACAGAAATATCATGGTTCGAAGACCAACATGAAAAAAGTAAAGCTGAATAAAGGTATATTAGCCATTTAATTGAACTTCAATTTAAAATTTCAGTGATCAATGTAATATTTTGGAAAGAAACTATTTCTGCTCTGAAGCTCAGTTTTTTGATTAATAAGATATTATGAATTTCCTTTACTATTCTCTTTGAAGGAAATGCAGGTGTTTTGAAAACAATATAGGCGGCAAAGGTGTATGGGAAAAGCCTTGATCTTTACTAATATTGATTGCTAAATGTTAATTGAAGTCCCCTCCAGGATCTGGGTGTTATACCAAGGCCATCAATCACACTGGTCTGCAAAAGGGATGCCCTTCCCTTTGAACTCAGGGCAGGTGTGAACAGACTGTTTTGATTTGAATTTGTCTCCAGTGTACTGTCCTGGTCTTGACACCATCCTGGCATCCTGCCTGCCCCGGGGATCCCTCCTGCCCCGGGGATCCCACCTGCCCAGGGGATCCTGCCTGCCCCGGGGATCCCTCCTGCCAGGGGATCCCTCCTGCCCCAGGGATCCCTCCTGCCCAGGGGATCCTGCCTGCCCCGGAAATCCCACCTGCCCAGGGGATCCCTCCTGCCCCGGGAATCCTACCTGCCCAGGGAATCCCACCTGCCCCAGGGGATCCCTCCTGCCCCAGGGGATCCCACCTGCCCCAGGGATCCCACCTGCCCCAGGGATCCCACCTGCCCAGGGGATCCTGCCTGCCCCGGGGATCCCTCCTGCCCCAGAGACCCCACCTGCCCCGGGGATCCCACCTGCCCCAGGAATCCCACCTGCCCCAGGGATCCCACCTGCCCCAGAGATCCCACCTGCTCTGGGGATCCTGCCTGCCCCAGGGATCCCACCTGCCCCAGGGATCCCACCTGCTCCAGGGATCCCTTCTGCCCTGGGGATCCCACTTGCCCCGGGGATCCCACCTGCCCACCCCAGGGATCCCTCCTGCCCCAGCTCTGCAGGTCTCAGGGTCCCCAGGGGATGGTGGGCAGCAGCAGGAGCGCAGTGCCAAGGAGAAATCAGAGTGTTCCTGGCCCCAGAAAGAGAGAAGAGCACTGGAGCAGCTGGGTGGAGATGCTGGAGGGCTGCAAGGCCGTGCGGGAGCTCTGCCCCTGCTCCCCTCTCCTGCCAATGGTGCTGTAGCAGGTGCTGCAGGGCTGCATTCCTGTGGGCCAACTGTGCCAGCTGTGCCAGCTGTGCCAGCCCCCAGACTTGTGGAGCATCCCTGCTAGGAGGGATGGCCATGGCAAGGACAGGTCACCATCCAAGCCCAGATGAGGCCTCTCCTGTGCCTGGCAGATGATGGCATTCCCTGACTGTGCCCCATAAGTCAGAGTACCACCAGCAGCTGCACCTGCGCACATCAGGCTGGTGTCATCCCATTTGCTCCTTGTCAGCTGTGTTTCATTGCATCTGCTCCTCGCAGAGAGCACCCAGGACACTGCACAACACCAATAACTTGTACATTGATACAGTTTCCTGCACAGCCCTGAGCTCCTGCAGGGTGATGCTGTTTCACTAAGGTGTCTGCACTGGTCTCTCTTGCAATGCAGCACTGAGAATTAGCAATTTTGATCCCAAACCCTTGAAATTAGTAACCATTCTTTGGATTTCTTTCATTCCAGCACAGGCCATCCCATGTCCCTTTACCTGGCTCCCTTCCTCCTTTATTTTTGTATCAGGTTCAGCCTTCTTTGCTTCTCATTTCCCCATGTGGCTGGTGACTGGTAGAGGAGAGAATTGCTGCGTCTGCAGCAATCCCTCTTACAACTGGTTTTTCTTTTTGGCAACTGTCACAGCCTTGGAATACTATCATGGATGCTGATGCAAGAAGTGCTGGATGAAACATGGATTTTGGCTATGTCAGAGCATGTGATCAAAGAAGAGGAAAGATGGTGCCAGGGGATGTCCCTCTTTGGATGTCCAAGCCACTCGCAGTGCTTGGGAACACCAACAAGCCAGGGTCAGGGTCCACTGGCTTATTGCACCACCTGCCTGGGAGCAGGCATGTGCTCTTGCTGTGGGAAAGCTGAAGTGATGCCTTTGCAATTTTAAAACCAACCCAACCCTCAGCAACAACAAACACAAAAATCCCAAATCCCACAAGTCCTGTTGCACCATCTACAGTTCAGTAAGAGGTTTGCTAAGCGCTGTCCATGTTGTCAGCGTGCTGTACTGAGTGTTGTAGGTTTGGCTGAGGTCCTTGGTCCTTTTCCCTTCCTTTTCATGCTTTTTCCTATGACCACAGACCACTTAGAGTGTTTTGCTCCATATCTGAGGTCCCTTCCAACTGAGGAGCCTTGGTTACCGCTGCTCTCTGGAGCATTCTGAGCTGATGGCTGTCTGAACAGCACACCTGACAGCTGGAGGAGGATGAACTGTGCCTTCCTCAAGCAGGGCAGGTTGATACGTTTTGGGCTGCAGCCAACATTTTGTTCAGAGTGCTTCTTGTTGTGACACATGCAGCTTGAAGTGAGTCCTGGTCTTTATGATAAAAAAACCTCCAAACCTTTTGTCTGAGTAAGGTTTCAGGACAGGAGCATTGTTTCTGTTTTGTCTTCTGAAAGTAAAGGCCAGTGTAAGAGGGAGTATGAGCTGTGTTTCTTGGGTCTTGATTGTGGAAAGTCACTGCCTTCAGATCCAACCCGCTCATCCTGTACCACCTGCACCCAGTTCTTGTTGCCATGACCTGTCTGGTACCTGCAGGTGGCTTGTGAGAGGCTCCTGGAGGTGTGTGGCACAGGCTGTGTGCTGACTGCCACGTGTGGCAGTGCTGGGTCACAGGGACATGAAGGCAGGGGGAAAGTGATGCCAGCCCCAGGGAATGCAGTGACTCAAATCTGCCCAGTGTCCTGGGAGGAGCTCGTTCCATGCGTGAGTTCAGGTTTGTTCCAAGTCCTCACCCTGCCTATTACTGTGCAGGTTTCTCAAGTGCTTCAGCTGTACTTCTCTCTATCTGTCCTTTCCAGTTTGGTGTGAGTGTACATAAACTCATGCATTGCTCACCTCAGGTGCATTGCATTGTCAGGAGCCTTGTTTGCAGCTGAGCTGTCTGGGCTGGCAGATGCTGATGAGGCCACACCACAGCCTGGGTACAGGTGGCTGTCCTCACTGAAGAGCTGCCATTTCAAAGAGATGCCTGAACACAGCACTGACTCTGAGCTGCTTAAAGTATGAGAGTCAATAAGGAGCCAAAAGTACCTTTATTTGCAAAGCTGGCCCTTCTGAAAGTTCACCTCTTCTCCATGCTGGTTTCCTTCTCCCTGTGGAGCTGCAAAGGCGTTTCTACTGATATGGTCCTGTCCTTGAGTAGTCATGTCAGATTTTTAAAATCAGCTTTCTGGAATCCTTGGAACTTTGTGGATTCATGTGCCATGTATATATCACACAGTCCCACAAATACATACTTAAGGGCATTGTTTCTACAAATATTTTCAGAGATAATTGGAAATTTCACTGACATTTGAAGGGCTCCTTGCAGTGCCCAAAAACCTGAATGTATAGCACAGCTGTGACTGCAAAGTGTTGCTGAAATGTCATAAGGATGTTTTTCTCCAGAGCAAGGTTTCCTGATATGTTCAGTGAAACTGATGGAGCAAATTGTTGCTTTGGCTTTTATGGCAGTTCACATAAGCCCTCAAAAGGACCAGAAAGTGAAGGTTAATTAAGAAAATGAAGCTAAAACTTCCTTGAAGCATTATCTGACCAAAATCCAGTCACATTTCTGAAAATTCTGTGCAAGAATGGGCTTTAGCTGACCTCTTCCTTCATACCTTAAAGTATATTGGGGATGTGTTCCTGTGTGTAGTACAGAAGTACGAAGGCTTAATGACTGTGGACATGTAAACACATTTTTCATTTGCATCCCATCATTTTATCAGCTGTCAGTATAATTGTTCAGGTAAACACTGAGTCTGTGGAAAACAAATGCCACATTGGTACTTCCATAAATGAATGTCTGTTTTAAAGGAACTGACCTTTTGGTATCCAACCTTTACAAAGTGGTATTTTGTAGTACCACTTACTTAGTTGCTACTTATTTCATCCCTTTCGCTTCCTTCTCCTTGTTGGATAGAATTTAAATATCCCATTATAGTTTTATTTCTGGAGAGAAAAGATTTGAATTTTATGGTTATAACTGCTAGACATAGTATTGCAGCAAGTGAAAGTTGTTTCAGGCAGTAGTGCCTGGTATGTATCTGACTGGGGGGAGCAGGGCAATGATAAAACCTCATCAGACATCTCTCTTGCCACTTTCTGTGCTCCCAGAGCCCCTGTGGGGTATCTGGTCTGTGGAGGTGGGACAGCATCCTCATGGAGTGGGAGAGTGGGTCCTCTGAATGGGGTACTGGGGTGGCCTTTGCTGGATTCTGAGGGGGAAATTTTGGGTGTCCTCCTGCCCTTCCCTGCCATTCTCTGCCCAGCAGCCAATCTCCTGAGGCCAGAGCCCCTTTGCCTCAGAGACCTCACTTCCTTCCCAGCCTCTGGCCAAAATCAGTGAATGGCTGCAGGAGCTACTAGGAGCATAGGCTGCAGCAGAAATCAAGGTGAAAGGATTTGGATCTCAATTTCCATGCATTGAGGACCTGAAGCACAGCTCTGCTGCTCAGCTTGCTGCAAGTACCTGGGGGTTGTGATGTCCTGCCCAGCATGCGGCCTGTGTCCAGCATGGTCCCCTGTGACCCTCAACGTGTGCCCATAGCTGTTGCTCGTCTGCATGGTGGCAGTGAGATGCTCCTTCTGTCCCCATGGCTGAATTTCCTAGTAGGGGCACAACCAGCCCAGGCCACTCAGTGTGAGTAGGTGACTTCTTTAGCATCCCCACAGTGTAAATGAGGCATCAGAGACAGGACAGGCAGTACCCATGAAGGATTCTGCCTTCAGAGGAGGATGTCAGTGCCGCTCAGAGGTTCCCAGGTCTTGAGAGCTCACACCATGGGCGCAGAATCCAGCTGAAAACAGGTTCTGTCCATTGAGCCTGGCTGGCCATGCCAACCCTGCTGGGCTGCTGGCAGCTGGCTGCCTTCTCTGTAGGACAGAGCGACCTTTGGGAACCAAAGGACCCACTGTGAGAGCAGCAAGCCCCCTTTGCTGGCACACACTCGGCAGTGAAGCTGTGGGATGATCTGGGCTGCCTGCAGTGGTGGTAAGCAGAGGCTGCTCTGCCCTTCCTGGCTGCCCAGGGGCTGTGCGGGACAGGTGTGTGCCCCCTGGCCTGCACCTGAGCCCAGGGACAGCGGCCACCAGGTACCAGAGGCTGGAAACTTCCGGCAGGACACCTGAGGGACCGGGAAGCGTCAGCAGATGGCACTCGTGACATGTCGCAGATGGAATCCCTGCACGGAAATGTGGCTCTCTCCGTGCGCTTGGCGTGGCCCCGCTGGCAGCCTTGGGTTCTGCGGGCAGGTGCGGCTCGGCTGGGCGGGATGCGGGCAGGGGATGCGGGATGCGGGATGCGGGATGCGGGATGCGGGATGCGGGATGCGGGATGTGGGATGCGGGATGCAGGATGCGGGATGCGGGCACGGAGATGCAGGATAAGGGATGCGGGATGCGAGCAGGGAGATGCAGGAT
>JANRGV010000094.1:92707-110815 GCA_024734035.1 Alethe castanea
CGCTCATCCATCCCTGCTGCCGTGGCAGAGTTGATGTTTCTGCCTCCCTGGGTGTCCCACAGGTGCTCATTCCTGTAACCGCACTTGCCATCAGCTCCCGGGCTGCTATCAAAGTACAAATGAGTCAGCCCAGTGCTTTCTAGGAACTCCCCTTCTTTATTCTTACTTCTTAACACGGCTGAATTGTGCGTTTGGTTATGCTTTAGTGTCTGAATATGCAGTGAAACACTGTTAATGATGGTGAAACACTGTCTGAAGAGGAAGGGATTTGCATTTAGAGTGTACTTTGGAAGGTTTCCTTTATCTTTGTGCTACTTTGCACCTAGTTGAATGGCAGCTTTACTTGATTCCTCTGAGGCCTTGAAACATGAAGGTACTGTGGAGTGCTTTTCTTGTAACTATTGTCCTGCACAATAGGAATTGCAACCATTAATTACACTGTAGTTCCCACGAACTCCTGGTTTACAGTGTGCTGTCTTTTCTCAAGATACCACAAGTGATTTTTTTTTTTTAAAACGAAACTTATATTGATGTGGAACTTGTATTGAGTTTGTTCTACCCATATCACCTGTTTTCATGCCTCTGAGTCAGACTGGGTCCAAGTTAAGCCATTGCAACTTTTCTGTCGTGTTTCTTCTAACCAAAGGACCAACCCTCCTGCACCACTCCAGAGTTTCAGGTGTCTGCAGCCTGATGTCCCTGCTCTCGGCAGAAGGACACAATTGTTCCCATGTTCCTGCTGTCAGGAAAATTAATCCACGATGCCGGAGATTTATATCCAAAAAGGAGACAGAGGAGTCCTGTAACTTTATTTGAGTAAAGGAAGAGGCCATGGGCATTTCCCATGGGGTCTCTCATTGCTGGAGGATGCAGCCTCCTTTTTATCCCAATTTCCGTGCCGCATTTCCCTCTCTCTCCCCCCACTGGCTGAGGTACTTGAGAGGTATAGACTTCCCGAATCACCTAAAAACCTCCTTTTTCTTTGTATCTCTGTTCTTTTCCTCTCATTCCAGGAATTTAGCACGGCCTTGGGTGAGCAACAGTCTGTGTCAATTAGTGGAATTCCTCTGGAATTTATGGTTCTTCCCATTGCTTCTCTCACCTCTCAGGATCTGGCTTCATCTACAAGCAGGCCCACAGTTTATAAAGACAGATCTCTCTCATTCCTTTTACTGCCTGCCTGCACTCTCTCCCCTGCCTGTCCTGTTCCCTGGCCCTATCATGGACTCAGCTGCTGTTCTCGGGAGTTAAGCATTCACTTCTGGCCACTTCCCATCCTTTCACCTTCCAACATTCCGGTTCCCACTGCTAAATTCCCACTCAGTCGATTTTTTCTACTCCTCTGTAAAAGTACCCAGTATCTCCCTCTCTTTCCCTTTTTTTTTCTTAGTATTAATTTCACTTTAATGTGGTATCTTCAAGCCCTGGAGAAAAGTTCTGAAGGATGCAGCTTTTCTGGAATATACCCATTATCCTACTGAGCGTGTCCTGCAGTGCCAGCCCTGAGCCTTTTGCATCTCTCACTTCTTTCGTGGTGTGTTCACACCAAAGGCTTCCTTGGCACAGAGCTGATGGTTCAGGTCTTCACACTGCACCAACCTTCTCTGCTCTGTCCCAGCTGGCATTGTCAGTCCTTGTGAGTTTTATTCCTTAAAATTAGTCCTCTCCTCTTTTGGTTATGGCTTCTAACAGGTCACTGATTGCTGTGATTTATGGAAATGGCACATGAGTCCCTGAGCAGCCCATCCACAGGACAGAGCTGAGATAATCACCTGTGTATCTCCTGCTCCAAGGGCTCCCAGCAGAGCTCCAGATGAATTCATTCAAAGGGAGGTGCAGTGTCCTGTCTGGTACCAATGGTGACAAGAAAGGTGACAAAGCCAGCACTGGTTTAAAATCAGAAAGCGTCTCTGCAGCATTGCTGCAGAGGTGGTCTTACTCTTGGGGTGTGCTTGGGGTTAGCTCAGGTGACACTGCACCCCGAGTGCTGCTGCTGCTCCCAGCACTCCACACTGCCAGCCCCTTCCTTGCTCCTCCCTTCAGGAGAAATGGGTTTATTGTGTCACTAAATCATTTTCTGTGAAACTTAGAGCAGCGCTCACAGCCCTGTGAAGTCTCACAGCACTGAGGGGAGGGAATCTGGTTTAAAATAAACAGAAGCACAGACTGGACTGGTACTGGTGCAACTGGAACAAACCAAGACAGCCAATTTTCCAGAGTGCAGCAGGGATGAGCTTTCATCCATGCTATATTGCCTGGTATAATGCTGAATCTGCTTTGGATCCTGCTGGGGTCTTACAGAGCATATGGGAGTTAGGAGGAGGAGGAAGAAGAGGAGGAGGAGGAGGTGGTGGAAGGATTCTCTCTCGTGCTCACATCAGAGAAATGTTTTCATCCTGAGCAATTCTTTAATGTCTCCATACAGAGGCGTGCTGGACTAACCAGGCAGCTCAGAAAGCTTTTTGCTCCTTTTCTTGGCTACTGCTAAGGACATCAACAGAGTGGCCAGTCTAACTGAGGGAAAAGGTGGTGTCGGGGTGGTTGTGGCTGCAGAGCTGTGCACAGCAGCCCAGGAAGAGATAGAGCAGTGAGCTCATTTCCTAAAGACTGGCAAAACCTTTGCAGCAGCTTGTATCAAATAAATAACTCATTGCATCACATTTATCTCAGCAGTTCTGGGGATGCTTTCACTTTGCAGGTGTGGAGAGGCATTTCCAAGCCCAGATGACACTCCTAGTGATGAAGCAATAATTGTTCCTGGCATGCTGCTTGAGGTTTGAAGGCAAACTTTGTCCTGAGCTGCTGTGGCACCAGCTCCAACCAGCAACTTGACAGCCTGCCCAGTGCAGAGCAAGACAGGAGATGGAGCTGCTGCAGCCCATGTGAGTGGCTTGGGAGATATGCCTCGCTGTGCTGCCTCTCCCTGCAGCTGCAGGTGCTGGGTGAAGCTGCAGGTGCTGGATGCAGAGCCACTGTTGCCACACTGCTGCCTGCCAACAGGCACAGAGATTTCTGTGTGAGCCAGCTCGGCTGCCCCAGCACTCTGGTGAAGCTTTTACACCAGCCCAGGACCCTGCCTGCAGTCCAGCGTGGAACCAGCATGAAACTCTGCCCACATCAGCCCTGCACTTGTCAGAACCTGCTGGCAGAGGGAGACCCTCGTGCAGGAGCCCATGATGGGGGCAGAGAGCACAGAGAGGCCCCCAAGCCCCACACAGGGTGGGAGCCATAGGGAGCCTGGCACTGTGGGACAGCTTGAGCCTCCAAAAGCACTCGGTCAGGCTGGCCTAAAGCTGGGAGGTGTTGGAGGGAGGGGAGCTGGTGGACAACGCCCTTCCTTCCCCTTCCCGGCTTTGCAAGCAGCGGTGATGACCCTGCTGTAGCACTGGCAGTGCCAAAATCCAGCAGTGCCCAGCTCCTCCTGCTGGCTGCAGCCCTTTCTTCCATGGACTTCTCTACTTTTTGGGCTTTGGTTTCCCTTGAGGACCTCAGGGTTCAGGGCTCAGTGTGAGATCCTTTGGTGACACCCCAGAATGTAACCACCAGGAAATCTGCAGCACCAGCCAACCAGCACAGGGTATCTTGATGTGAAACCAGAGCTGCTGTGACAAAAGCAGAGGGAGGACACAGCCATTATAGACATTGTATTTTTAGGACAGAGTTGCCCTTTCCCTCAGTGACAGAATTTCCGTGTGTGTGTGTATTGACTTGTAAAACTCCAGCCCTTGGACTTAAAATATGACTACATAAGGACGAGTGCTCTGCATCACAGAGTCCTGAGGCTGCTGGCAACAGCTGTCACGTATGGTGTAATTAAAGGAAATGTGTTGCCTGGAGTATTAATTAAAGGCAAGTAATCAGCAGTATACCTGTACACCTGAGCTCCTTATTCCCACTGCAGAAGTGCAAGGGCTGGCCAGCAGCTGTGCACATCAGGGCATTACAGTGCTCCCTCATTTCCTGAGTTTCATTAAAGGAACTTCAGTGGAGAAATCTCATTTGCAGAGACACCAGCCATCTAAAACATACCCTGCTCTCTCTGAGTGCATACAAATTAATTATAAAACATCCATGTAGAGGGATGATGCAGGAAAGAAAAAGAGAATTATCACACTATTTGAGATCTATACCCCAAGTTTTATGTGTGTCTGTTTTCCCACCTCCATGTGCAGAAGGGAGCTGCCTGTGCAGGGCCCAGCACCTACCACAGCTCTGGCCCAGGTGGGCTGGGACTCCCCAAAAGGTAGAGCCTGAAAAGCTAGGGAGGGTGGAACTCCAGGCTCTGAGCAGTCAGCACTTTGGGAGCATTGCACTCAAAGCCAGACTTGCAGCTGGTCTCAAGCCCAGTGTGAGAGTCATGTCACTGGTCCCCAAGCCAGTGGTCAGTGTCCCTGCGGGGGTGGCTGTAGGATTTGCACTGGGACACCAAGCCAGATGGCAAGAGGCTGTGCCAATTAGTGGGGTCTGCAGGGGTATGGGCTGGCAAGGCCCAGGAGCAGAGGCTGGAGTGACTCTTATGATCTGCTCTAATCGCAGAAAAGCAAACAGAACTAACTCTGTGAATAAAATAGAACAAGCCCAGAAAGGTTCAAAATATTCCCCAAAATGAAATAAAAACCAAATGAGGTTAGATGTTGATACCAATAAATTGATACATATTTTATTTAATAGTAAGAGAGGCAAAGAGAAAGAAAAAGAAATAGAAGCAGAGGTGTGTGTGGGGGGACAGAAAGAGTGACAGAGACAGATTAAGTAGAACCATATCATCCCTCTGTGGGTCCCAACAAGGTCTCCTTGCTTCCCTCCATCTGGCCTTCTTAGTGGTGGGGGGCTGCCACGGAACAGTGCAGAATCAGTGGATGAACAGTTTTGGGCAGGTGGGCATAGCCAGATGCCTGCCCTGACGGGGCAGCACTGGCGCTGTCCCAGGTCTGTGCCTGCTGCGTCACCTGGGCAGTGCCTGCTGCAGGTCTGGGCACTCTCTGGGGGCCTTTGATGGGCCACGGTGTCCCCTCTGCTGTCCCTCGTGGATGTCCCTGCGTGTGGATGTCCTGGGGCGGCTGGGCTCAGGGAGGATGGGGGTTCACTGCCTCTGACCAGTGACAGTGACCAGTGACCGGCGACCAGTGACCAGTGACAGTGACCAGTGATCAGTGACAGTGACTAGTGACTGGTGACCAGTGACCAGTGACCAGTGACCAATGACCAGTGACCAGTGACAGTGACCAGTGACAGTGACAGTGACCAATGACAGTGACCAATGACCAGTGACCAGTGACAGTGACAGTGACCAATGACAGTGACAGTGGCAGTGACAGTGACCGGTGACAGTGACCAATGACCAGTGACAGTGACCAGTGATCAGTGACCAGTGACCAGTGACAGTGACCAGTGACCAGTGACAGTGACCTTTGTTCAGCCACATACCCCAAAGCTCTCCTCCTCCACTGGGCTGGGCACTGTGTGCAGGCCTGGCAGCAGGTAGGCTGGGGCTGTGGCCTCCTCCCAAGGTGCTGGGCTGGGCCCTGCTCTGGATGCTCTTCCAGATGCTCTGAACAGTAGCGTCACTTTTCTCTATCAGCTTCCAGTCCAAGGCCTCAGTCAGGAAGCCCATTCAGAAAGCAATGGTCTTCTGTACAGTTTTTGTTATACAATTTTGCTACAACAGGCAAAAGTCCTTCAAAAAACCATTTGAGCCATAAACCGTGTGTGGTATGACCCTCATGGCAGGGTGCTGAGCCAATGGACAGGAAGGGCAGAAGTTGTCTGTGTTCCACAGCGTAATCTCCTGTGATCCACCACTCTGTGCTTAGGGTATTTAAGGTTAAAGATTCAGTGGAATTTTCTTCTGAGAATTTGTCTTAGTGATTTCCCAGTTATCTGTATTTTTGGTCTCTGTAACAGTCCACCTCCGCAAAAAGCCTCATTTATTTACACATTTCTTTTCTTGCTTCAGAATTCTATCTGGTATTTTTATTTCCCAGCTCTTGCACTTAAGAAAGAGCAAGGAGATGATTTGCTTTCTCCATGCCAGCTATTTCTTCCAGACCTCCAGCACTTCCTGGCACACATTTTCCTCTTCGCCAGTTTGAGGAGTCCTGCTGCATTTACACATTATTTAGTCCTATTTTCTGTCCCCCTTTTTGAACCACAGATTAATTTAGGTTGATGGATGTCTGGAGGCTCTGATTCAGCTGTCTGCCCAAAGCGTGGGTGCTGTTACAGTCAGACTGCTGCACTGCCCTATCTCGCCTGTCCAGTTCCCATGCTTTGGTTTCCCAGGACGGTGGCAGGCTGTGATGAAGACACAGATGAAGTCAGGACACACCGTACTCATTGTTCTCTGGTTTTCCCTCACCCACAGAACAGCCCTCTCCCCTCAGGCAGCTCTCAGGTCCCTTAGGCACCTCCAGTGTCCCTGTGCTGGCTGTCCCCAAGGGCTCCCTCCCGCAGCCCAGCCTGGCCGCCCGCAGCGCTTGCTCCATCCCCACTCTGGGACCTGAGATGGATCTGCTGAGCTCTGAGTGTCCCTCCTGTCCCATGCCAGGACTGGCAATGCTTTGCCTTTGCCCAGGCTGGGACTGGCCCGACTGCTGGCACCTCTGGGCAGGGCTGGGGAGCACGGCTGCACCGGTGCCTCTGGCTTCATCTGGCCAGATGTGCAATTGCACAGTGGCCTTGGACAATTTCTGGTAGGGAGCTTTCTTTTCAGCAACTGAAGAGCACTGAGTTGACATGTTCTTTTTGCTATTAGAACTCACATTATTGTTCCTGAATGGCAGCGATTAGTTTTCACAGCTCATCAGGGACTCTGTACAACCCAGATTTTTTCCTGCATGTCCATCATTTTAATGCTCATCTTCACTAAATTTCACCTGGCGTACCCTCAGAGGGTGCTGGGAGCACTTTGTTGCTGGATGGTGTTTCCTGTGCTTATGTCTTTCACGCCTCCCCTGGAGGCTGCTGTGGTCATTGCCCATTTCTGCCCACCTGAACACATGTGGTGTTCTTTACCCTGCTAGGATGGGCTCCCACTGGGTCTGAGCAAGTCAGGAGCAGAGGGGACACACAGTGACAGCCCAGCAGCCAGGGCTGGGTATGTGTCTGCTGCTGCCAAAGGTTTGGGGGGTAGGGTGGGAGAGCACCTTCATGGCAGCTTCTGGTAGCTGCAGCACTGCCCTCAGTGGGTGATGACACCATTGAAAACCCTTCACTAGTCTGGTTGGGTGTGAATAAATGCTAGTGCAGAATTTTATTGAGGCATGGCCCTACCAGGACAGCCATTTATCGGTGATCTGCTCAGAACTGAGAGGGAAGACAAGACACAGCTCTGTCTGCAGTGGGTGGTCCTGGAGCTAACCCTACCACTGAGGTCTGAGGCACTGAGAACTGATTGAGGGCTTAAATGCTGGCAGAATAAGCACTGCTGTTTATTACAACAGCTTTACACCTCCAGAAGTTCTCATTGTCCTGTGGAGTCCTTGAGACCTGCTGTTACTCATGTCACAGAGAGTCAGCCTGACCCACTGGCAGAAAACCTCAGTGGGACACACCAAGTGAGGCTGGGGGAGCTGCTGTGCTGTGCAGGTGGAAACTGGGACATTGCCTGGCCACGGCATATTCCTGTTAATCACTTATATCCAGTGACAGTCAGTGAGACACTCCCCAGCTTTAGACAGGAAAGCTTTAGGGAATTTACCTCGCTTCAGAAAGACATGCTGGATTTTCAGCTGGAAGTAAAGAAGAACCACACTAAAAGTCTGCCAAGCAGAGCAGTGTTCTGTGGTAGGGGAGGTTTGAACCCTTACCCTTGCATGGGAATCTCAGAATCACTGGATGGTTTGGGTCAAAAGGGACCTTTAGGGGCCATCTAATCTCATGCCCTGCCACAAGCAGTGGCATCTTTCACTAGACCAGATCCCATCCAAGCTGAGATTGAATGTTCCTAGAAATGGGGCAGCCACTGCTACTTCTCTGGTGCCAGTATTAAGAACTCATAAGCATTTTCTGCTCAAGACCTTTCCTGTCTTCTCTTTCCTTGCACAGCACTGTGTGTCATCTACCAGGACAGGGTTAATACAGACTCACTCTAATCCCCTGCATTGTCCACCAAGTCCCTGGGCAGCAGTGTCTGCAGTGGTACCCAGAGAGGACAGCCCAGGGCAGGACAGAGCTGTGCTCAGGGGCAGGAGCTGCTTCCACACCCTGGGCCAGTGTGACACCCACACCCTTGGAGTTTGTGCCAGGGATGGAGGATGAAATCTGCAGGAGCAGTGCTGGTACAAGCCTCAGGCTCCGTGTGCCAGGGCTTTAGCTACCCAGCAAGGGGAGGGGGGACAGGTAACCCAGGAGAGCCAGCCTTGCTCCACAGCACCTGGGAGGGGCTCCCACAGCTTCAGGCGCTTCAGGGGTTTCGGTTGCTGCTGTATCCATGTGGCATATGGCTTACCTGGCCCATAACAGGCAGCTTTCTCCCCGGACCATTTATTTGGGACCATTTATTCAGATGCAGCTGTCTGCAGCTCCCTGTCCCTCCCTGCCCACGCAGTGCTGGGGGCCCAAGGGCAGCACAGAGCTCTGGGCTCAGCTCACCCGGGGCTCCCAGGCTGCTCCTGCCTTGCAAAAGCATCAAACCATTCCATTGTCTCCTGTGCTTTGGGAGAGAAACACATCTGATGCAGAGCTTCTGCAGGACTGACCTTGACTGACTGATCGCTCATGCTTCTCGATTCTTTGTTTCCACTCTTTGTCTTGACCGTAGGATGCTTTCTGTTTCCTTTCTGCAGCACTGATGAGAGGAGGACTCTTCCCAAGCGGGTGCTTTCCACCTCAGATATACCAATGTATGTCCTTGAACAGCTACAACATCTGCCTATGACATCCTGTGACATCCAGGAGCCTTTTCACCCTGGCCAATCCACTGAGAATCATAATTCTCATCATGACATAATGATGATGGGAATAATAGCTATGATGAGGACTTGCTTTTTAATCAAAGCTTTTGATTTTTGTTGCAGGGAGCTTTCCTGGGCACAGGGTGCCCAGGCTGTGCTGGAGGTCGGGGTGGGGTGGCTGTGCCAGCTGGGGACACCTCTCATGGCAGTGGCATTTTAGCATCCCCCTGGGTGAGGGACTGTGCCCTTGCCTGCAGCACCTGGAGGGAGGGGAGATCCAGGTGATGCCTGGTTTAAAGTGCATGGCACGTTCCTGCCGTGCTGCAGCTTTCAACTAAGGCAGTATAATTTTGATACCCTGTAAATCCTATCAAGTAATGTTAAACAACCACACATAATCCTATGCCTAAATTCTCTATGAAGGCTGACTCTATGTTTTTAACTAGATAACTATTTACCTTACAGGTAACACAAGCAGCTGTTGGGTGAGGGCTGGCATTAGCCACCCTTTCTTTCCATCTTGGAGCTCTTGTAGGAAACATCTGCTCACAGGCTAGGCTGTGCTGTGTATCCACTTTGTTCTGGATACTTGCAATGGAAGGGATACAAAGGGAAAATAGTTCAAGTAATAAGGGAACTGCAAGAAATTATGCAGCAATAAGCAGTGCAGTGGGGGAAGGCTCTACGATAAACTCTTGAAAAGGATGTGAAAGCAAAGGAAATATTGCTGTCAGTGGAGCAGAAATAATTTTATAGTTTTCAAGTCAATCCCTTTAACTGCACAAACTGTTAAATGAAAGGTTGTGTTTAACAAGTTGAAACAAGTCACAAATTCTTGAAAGAAAAGGTTTTGCTGAGACTGTGACACACATGAAATAGCTGGCAGGGCTGCCTGACGTGTGTTTGAAAGGAGGATCCTGGGTCCTGCAATTAATTTCATGGCAAGTGTGATGTGTGCTTGCCTAACACATCACAAGAGAATGTGCAGATGTAGATTGTTCATTAATTCCACCACTGTTGACAATCAGCTCATGGAAATCAGTTGTCAAATCCCAGCTGAATTCTGCAATACAGAGTTTGAACCCTTCTCAAGAGAGATGAAGGGCTGCATTCCTGGAAACTGGAAATCAAAACTCCTGTGAATTGGATGGCCTCATTTGCTCTACAGCTAATTACAACAGGTTTGTTTCTGCTCCACATTAGCAACATCTTTTGAGAACTTCAAGTAAAAAAAGAAAAAATACTTCCCTGTACTTGGGAGTGGGGGGGCCTCTGCCTCATGTGTAGTCTGCTCTTGGTGACCTTTGTTCCATGCAGGTTTTGGTGGTGCACTGGCTCTTGGTTATGTCCAGAAAATGGCATTTTGAAGGGCTGGAGTTTACCAGGATACCTGGTAATACCTGCAGACACACTGGAGAGGACAGGGCACCAAGGGCTCCACAGCAACTGCTCCTCACATCAGCTGAGCCTCCCCAGCTGTCACAGCAGAGCCTGAGCAGCCTCTCAGAGGGTCATCGATCCAAGGTGATCAGCTCTGAGGCTGCTCCCAAAGAGCCAGTGCCTGAGAAGGACTGATGTAGCAGCTTTCAGATGTTTACAAATAACCTGAGAAATAAAGCATACAGGTGTTGAGCAAGTTTGTGCACTCACAGTTGAGTGCTTAAAGTGGCTGAAATTTAGACTGGTGCATCCAAGACTGGGGTGTATGGAAAGAGAATTGATGTGCTGTGTCTGGGAACTCTTTCTCTTGAGATGCAGACACCAGATTTGCCAGGAATTAGTGTCCTCAGCAGCACATTCCTAAATCTAAGTTCCACTAAGGTTTCCAACTGCAGTGAAATGGGTCTGTGCTCAGCCCTGGCAGATGCCTGCTGAGGGCAGGGCAGTGGGGTGGGGCTGTATGGGGGGATGAAGCCACTTCATGTGGGAGCTGGAGCAGCACCTGGACCCATCCCGCTGCTGGTGGGTGGCTGTGACCCTCCAGGACGTGCTGCCCCCCGGAGCTGCCTGTGGTGCTGCTCTGCTGAGCTCTGAGCTCTCCCCTTCCCCTCTGCTGGGCTCTCCCCTCCCCTCTGCTGTCAGCAGCTGGTGACTGGGCTGGGGGAATGGAGCTCTCTGGGGGTCAGGGTTCTGCCCTCTCCTCTTGTTCAGCATTCCCTGACACTGAGAACTGGCCCAGACCCAGACCAGGAGGGTGTCAGTGCCTTGCACTAATTATCAAACTTTGCATCTCTTAGTCAGCAGATCCAGATTAATAATCAGGGAGACCTGAACAGAAAGAGCCAGGGGCCTCTTTGCTTCCCCTCCTTGCTGGATCCAGCTGCCCTGTGTGCCCAGTGTCTGCCAGGACCTGACCCAGCCTGCACGCTGGGGGCTGTGTCCAGCCAAGTGCAAGGAGGGTGCTCTCCCTGAGGATGCTCTCCCTGACAGCTCTCCTGATTTACCTCTCAGTTTGCCTCAGGCAGGACAAAGCAGAGCAAATCAATTCTGCAGGCAGCAACCAGGAGCTGCTATTAATAGGACTGATTCTCAGTGACCTGGAAATTCTGCTGATCCTGCCCAGGGATGCAGCTCTGATCCCACCTCCCTAAACAAGCCTTGTTTTCTAGGGACACTGTTCAGGGTAGCAGCCTGGGATTCCTTTTCAGAAGCCTTTCTCTAGGCAAACCCGGGGTGAGACATTCCTGCTGGCTTGCATTGTGGGGACTGATCCCCCCAGGGACTCTCCTGCACTGGGAAACAACTGCAGTGAGCAAGGACATTGAGTGTCATTACACTCCTATGAATGGAAAGGTCTGCAGGATTACACAGAATAGCATTTCTGATCAGCAATGAGACCATAAAGGAAGGTTCTCATTCAAAGGACTTTAACCTGGTTACCTCAGGCTCACAGTTTCTTTGATGACTAAAATAGAGCTGAAGGAAGGCTCTTGTCAGTAAGACTGAGGCTAAAATGCTCCCAAGCTTAAGACTGAGGCTAAAATGCTCCCGAGCTTGAGAAGTATCTTACTGGTATAAAAGAAAAAAACACACATGGAACTGGGAGTTGAACAGGAATTCCTTTGGTTGGTTTAAACTTGTGGTGAGGTTCCTTCTGCCTGAAACTCTGAATTAACAGTTTAGATTTAATTCTGTCAGTTGATTTTATAAAATAATCATAATTGTTCAGACCATGCACAGTGCAGGCTCAGTTCAGCTCCCTGAGAAGCCTTCTGTACAAACCATTCATGAAGGAACACTGAAGGATTGCATTTCCTAGCTGAATACCCTGCACAGAGCAGTTGGGAGCTACCTCAGGCCATCCCAGCATGCACAGAATGGGCACAAGGTCAATTACTGCTCAGACCGTGCATGTTGGAAATGGGAAGGATTCTCTGAACATTCTCCCCAGGGTCCAGGAGCCATTGTTCCTGTGCAGATCCACTTATTTCTGAATTACTGTTCCCAGGAAGTGACCCAGTACTCACTTCAAGGTATGAAAAACACATCTTCTTCTCAGTGCTGTGGGAAATTCAGCTTCTCCTTTTCCCATTCACCTTGAGTAAAGCTGGTATCAGCCACTGTCTGCCAGTGCTATTTTAACATGCTCAAAAGATAATGGAAGTTTCTTCCCATGTGCATAAAATCGCAGTGTCACCAGCTCTGGGTTGTGCTAGGCAGGGGAGGCAAGCAGAGCTTGTGGCTGGAAAGCACAGCCAAGGGCAGGGGGGGCTCTGCAGAGCAGCTCCAGCTCCCCAGGCTGGCCAGGCCATGGGTGAGGAGGCTCCCGTGGGTCCCTGCTGCCCAGCACAGCCTTTGGACACATCCGGAGAGTGGGCAGGGAGCTCCCAAATCGGCTCCAAGCTGGCTTCACTTGCTGGCTGCAAGAGATGATTCCCTCAAAAAAGTGGGGTGGTGCCCCAGGGGCCTTCAAGGGTGTGGGAATTGAGCTCAGTTTTTCTTCCCCAGTCACCTTCTGATACATTTGGGGGGAGGGAAGTGGCACTCTGAGTGTGCTTTAGGTGGTGGTGTCCCCTGTGTAAGGAAAGATATTTCCCTTGGCAACCTGCCTTGTTAGATCTTTCACAGAGAGAAACAGAGAGAACCCTTGGCAAGCCCTCCACTGCGTCTGTGCAAGCTGTCCTCAGCACAAGGAGCTGCACCCTGTCCCACTGGGATGCACAAAGCCTCCCCTGCAGCAGGAGCCCATTGTCCCTGCCAGCTCGTGTCTCCCTGTCCTGGCCCCTGACATTCCTGGAGCAATGCCCACCTGTAAGCAGCAGCCCCTGGGACACCTGGGGCTCCTGTGCCCCATGCTCAGCCCCAGCCCTTCTTCCCTCCCAGCCCTGGTCTCTCCTCACCAGCCCCAGCCCTTCTCCCTCCCAGCCCTGGTCTCTCCTCACCAGCCCCAGCCCTTCTTCCCTCCCAGCCCTGGTCTCTCCTCACCTGCCCCAGCCCTGCCCAGAGCCCCGTGTGCTGCTGGCCCTTGGGAGGGACAGGAAAGGTGACAGGGCCTCTTCCTACCCTCTACCCCTGCC
This sequence comes from Alethe castanea, assembly GCA_024734035.1. Classification (NCBI taxonomy): domain Eukaryota; kingdom Metazoa; phylum Chordata; class Aves; order Passeriformes; family Muscicapidae; genus Alethe; species Alethe castanea. The sequence continues at coordinate 106,119 of JANRGV010000094.1, forward strand.
CTGCTGTCCCTTTCCTGCACATCTTGCCTTTACCTCTGTGACACAGACAGAGAAATTCCTCCTCTGCCCTCCCCCTCCCCACCCCTCCGTGTGTTCTGTCTGATCCTTCACTTCATTCTTGCCCCTTCTCTGCCCCTTTGCTCCTCACACTTGTCTAGGTTTTGCATTACACAGCACGATTGGGTCTCCTTCCTTTTAGAAAAAATCTCATACCTGATCCCATTCACCTTCCCAGCTATAGTTCATCCTGCTTTCATCTGGAAAATTACTTAATGTGCTGTACAGGCTGCCTTTATCAATTTTGTTTCTAGACAGTTACCAAACACTTGTGGCCCTAGCACTGACCTTTTCCCAAAAGGACAATGTGGGGCACAGAAACCCACAGCATTCAGGGATGGACTGGCTGTTCCCTCCCACTGGCCCATCCCTCCAGTACACTGGTTAATTAGTTATTAATTAATAATAACTGCACCTGTTACTCCCTGTTTCAGCACTGCTCATGCTCCTGTTTCTGATGGCAGCTGGATGTGTTATTCTGACACAAACCTGATGAAGCCAGGAGTTACCTGGGAAAATCAGGCTCATCTGCTTTCCTAGCCAGAGAAAAAGCAATTCTGCTTTGGAAGAAGACAAAGAACTGGCTGGAGCCTCCCATCCTTTCCTTATTAAACCATTCCCTGAGTGTCAGTGGTGAACAGGGCCGGTGGATGTGCCAACACACTGACAAAGGGACCAGCTCCCTCCTCCCTCTGCTTCCAACATCCCTGCCTGCTCCCCGTGTACCTATGAGAGCCCCTGGCTGGGCAAAAGGCATCACTGTGCAACGCCTCCTAGGGCCTTAGGCAGCACCTGAGGGTACCAGGGCTTCCTGCTTTTGGGACAAAGCACTCAGGAAGCCCAGCAGAACCTTCTTGTGGCTACAGCCATGGCTGGAGCTGGCAGCTCCTTCCAGAGCTGCTGCCCATCAAAGCTGGGTGAGTCACTGCAGGTTCAGAGAACAAGGAGTTCCTGGAGTGTACATTTGACATGTTCAGTAGGATACAGAGAAGATTATCAATTTTTTTTTTCTGCCAGATACACAGATTATTTCTGAAGCACTGTATTTCCACTGTTTGTGGACAGAGTCACTGAAACTTTCCCTCTTAGACCAGCTGCTGTGAGTAATTTCATTGCTAAGCCATATGGCATAGCTCTTATGCAATTTGATTTGAAAATGTGGTTCTTTTAGTTGTGATAGTGCTTTATGCTCTGTGGTGGTGTTCCTCTGCTCTGTATGTTGGGCTCTTGGCACAGGGGGCACAGGGCTGCTTGAGCATTTCCATCCCTCCAGTGTCCAGAGCAGAGCCAAAATCCAGCCCATGGGGAGTAGGTGGGCAAGTCAAACACGCCACTTGTTCATGGAAAATCATGGACACCATCTCACATCAGCCACAAGCACTGGTGAGCCCAACATCTGGGCTGCTGTTGTCTTTAGTGGCAATAAACCCAAACCCACTCACTGGGGCAGAGCTGGGAACTTGCATCTGACACCTCCCTAGGAGAGCTGGAAGGCTGGAAGGTCCCTGCCTTTGGGACCTGCAGAGTTTGCTGCAGGACTGGACTTGCTGCAGGGCTTTGGTTTAGGAGGTACAGGTGAGGTGATCAAAGGACAAAAATCTTACCACAGCTTTGGGCACACTCCAGGATTTCACTGTGTTCCCTGTAAATTATAGCAGAAATGAGTTTCCAGACTAAAGGTGTACAAAGTGTTTGGCACCCAGGGCTGTGCTCCCAGAGAGTAGACCAACAGCTGGAAATGGAGTGTACAATTAAAGAACTTAACCAGCCATTACAAAGGTATTAAATCACTGCTGCAGTTACATAGCCGTTTGTTCATTAAAGGAGAAATTGAATACAATAATAATGCAATTATAACATTTACCATTCTGCACACTAGAAGTCACACAATTTTCAGGAGTGATACAAACGGTTCTGTCCCCTCTCCAGAAGGGCTTCAGGTCTCAGAGCTTACAGGAAACGGTTACAAGGTACAGCGTGCTCTGGGCACTACCAGAATTTCCCCCATTTATATTGTTGAGCCCAGAAGTGAGAACAGCACCCGAGCTGTGAGAACGCTTCTCAGCAGCCTGCACCCCTCCAGCCTCAGGGCCTTCACCCATTCACAGCAGGCACTTTGTCTGTCTGTAAAGCTCAGTCCAAAACCTGGTCTTCAAGCAAGTGTTGGAGCTCTTTCAGCTCCCTCAGGAAACGTTTCATCTTTTTCACTTTTACCCCGTTTTTAGAAACAAACTCGCTGCTGCATTTCATCAGAATTTACTCACAGTTTCACCGCACTTGAACTTACACTTCCGAAATCAATGAATTGTTTCATAAAAAATTTAGACCATAGATTTCTGGGAGGTGTGGGATTGTTTTTTTGAAAAATGCTTCTTTATGGAGTGTTGTTCATTAAATCTTTGCAGCCACTGCTGAGCTACAAGATTTTGTGGAGGCGGAGTGGGGAAGATTTCTGCACAGAACAGACACGATCTGGTGTTCATTGGCACTATTTATTTGTTTATTTATTTATTCCCTCATTTGGGGGTCTGAAGACAACTGTGGTTTATGAACGGTGCAGACACTGCTCAGGCTGTCCCTGCAGGCTGACGAGCTGCTCTTGGACCCCTGGTAAGGCTCAGACAGGGTCAGTGGTGTTTATTAGAGATGTTCCTGTCTGACCTCTAAAACCTCTTTTGCATCAGCTGGCTGAAACATTCCTTATCTGCCAATCCGGCTTAAAGGCAAAAGGGAGGAAAAGGAGTTTCTTGAACATTTCTACTCCTGTTACGGCATTTAACAGCAGTTACCAATGAAAAAGTGAAAACAGTTGCATGCTAAAGGTTGCACTTGACTGAGATGAAGTGGATGTAGACAGAGCATCTCCAGTACATCAATCAGTACTGAGCACATGCTAACAGGAAATCAATTTATTCCCACCAACATTTGCTCTTTCTGTTGTGAAAGAGTTTTAATTAACTTATTGTGAATGGTCAGTAGCTGCTTACTCTGGAAGACCCTTACAGATTTAATGAAGCACCATTCTTTCTGAATTTATGCTGGAAAAGTGACAATGACAAATTTGAAGCTGAATTACTTGCCATATGTGATCAGTTAATGAAAAACCTTCCTCATCCTCATTATTAATTAATGTCCTGTTATTTATCCCCATTAAGCAGCAGTCTTTTGACTTAGGCAGTGTGTCCAGGAGCAAACATGCCACTGTCACTTGGCAATAAAGCCATTTGGGCACACAAAAATCCCTTTGCTCCAGGTTACAGCCAGCCATTACTTGTTTGATGCCTTCTGCAGACATTATTGTGTCTGACACCAGGAAGAGCCATGTGCAGGAGTGGAGCTGAGGGAGAAGGGCTGAGCTCCTCCCAGCCACACTGTTTGTGTTCGTTTGCTCAGGTAAGCCCAGACATCACTGAGTTTTGGAGGCTCAAGCAGAAGGGATTCTGGTCCATAAGGGCAAGATAAACCCCAAAAAAGAAGATAAGCCTGGTGCTAGCTGCACTACAGCCACCAGAGGAGAAGCTGTGGAAGAGATGTGAGCAAGACGCAGAGCAGCTTCACTTGTTTGCTCACCTGGACAGGTGGGATGGGGGTGAGGGTGCTCCACTGGTGATGGAGCTTCTGTAGGGCCAGCCCCTGCCCAGCTCACTGCCCTGGGCTGTGTGACAGCAGCATCACAAGGACAACGAGCAGAGGACTTGGGCTCCCTTTGGAAGAGCTGTTCATACATTTTTCTGCATTACCTGCGTTCATGACTTCCTCCTACACCACCTGCAGGAGTGGTCTGGTTCCCACCTGAGCCAGACTTTCATACTGGTATAATCAGGTGATTTCTTAAGCACATGGCCAGAGTTTCTTGAAGATGACAATGAAGATGGGAGTAAACACAGCTGTCCCAGTTCAGGGGGAGCAAGGCACTGGAGCCTGTTTATACCTTTCTATGACATAGCTTTATTTATTTACTTATTTTAACTTATTTTACTTACCTAATTCTGTAGTGATGAAGTCCTTCGGCTCTCTTTCCCGTGGGTTATCACTGTGTGGGAGGGCTGTGCTGGGAGACCAGCAGTGTGCCACACACAGTACACAGACACAGGTTCACTGTAGAAGAAACAGGACTTTTGGACAGCAAATTAATATAATTATGCAGAAGCTGATTTATTGTTTACTTTTTAGCTTTAATTATACATTTTAAGACTACTGTCTATGCGATTACGCATTTTTGATTGGCGTTTCTATGCTATTCACACACCTTGCATGAACTTTCTAGGTACAATGATTGGTTGCTGTCTAGAACTTTGTTGCTCACTTTTATTTTGGTTTTTTAAATTTTTTTTAAGTTTTTTTGTGTTTTTTTGATTTAGCACAATTTCTGTTTCAGTGGCTTTGAAGGGTCTCAACAAGTTGCAGAAAAACATTTAAAAATGGCTCATCCTGTGCACTTGTTATAAACATTGCTCTAAACTAAGAAATATACAGAAAAACAGCTAAGTGTGTGAAGAAACAGCAAAATATGCAGAAAAACAACTAGGCAGCAAAATACGGAGGAAAACAGCTAAATATAGTTTGGTTGGTGCATACGATACAGAGCTCAGCCTGGACTTGTTCAGACATGGCACTGCGGCCCAGACTTGTTCAGTATT
>JANRGV010000094.1:244290-257279 GCA_024734035.1 Alethe castanea
GGAGAGGAGAGGAGAGGAGAGGAGAGGAGGTGCCAGTGAGGTCTGAGCTCAGTGTCCTCTGTTCCAGCTGAACAAACCAAGTGTCCTCAGCTGCTCCTCCCGCGGTTCCTTAGACCCTTCACCATCTCTGTGTCCCTCCCTTGGACTCTTTCCAGCAGCCTCAGACCTCCCTTGTGAAAGGCTTGTCCCTGGGGACAGCACAGAGAGTTCATCAGCCATGGAGAAACTGAGAGCCCCTCCCAGTGACTGAGTGACCCAGACAGGAAGGAGAAAAGGGTGTTCTGTCATTTTTCAGAATCTGGCTCTGTCACTGGGATAAGCCTTAGACTGTGCTTTGGGTGCCAACCTCGTTGCTGCCAGAGAAATGTGGAAAAGAGGCACAGGGGGCTGTTTGGGGAGGACATGGAAGTGCGAGTGAATAAAAAGGAGTTTGTTTCCTGCAGCTGGGGCAGGCACAGCCCGCGGGTGCTGCCCCACCACGGCTCCAGTGGGGTTTGAGGCAGGTCCTCGTGCTGGTGAGGCTCAGCCAGCACAGACTGTGCCAAGGACAGATTGTGCCTCCTCTGTGCCCAGGCAGGAGCTCTGGCCAGCATCACACAGCCAGGGATGCAAGATTGTTTGTGATCCCCTTTTTCCTTCTCCTGCTGTCCCCCTCCAACAAGACATTTTATTCAGATACCTTGCAGGGCTGAACACTTCCCTCGCTGGTGCCTGCAATCTTGCATCCATGAACCCACCAACCCCAAACCTGTGTGCTGTTCTTCCCCTGGCCATGGCAGCAGTGCTGATGGCTCAGCAGTGCTGGTGGCTCAGACGAGTCCCAGAGCAGGATCCGAGGGGCTGGGGTGTGAGCCCAGCCCAGTGCAGCTCTCTGAGCTCTGGGAAAACTCTCCCTTTGGGGTTCTGGCTGCACTCAGGCAAAGGAGGGATAAGTTCATCTTTTCATCGCCCAGTATTCCTGTTTATACACGGACTCAGAGGAGAGGGGAGCAGCCCTGGGGTTACTGAAGGGCCCTGCTCCTCCTGGCTGCCTGATCTCCCATGAACCATCATCCCTGTGCCCAGCCCGACCTTTCCAGACGTGCACACAATCCCCACCCCAGGCAGTGTTCACAGGTCTGATTTTCCTGGGCAGCCAGCTCCTGCTGCTCTCAGCTTCTGCCTTGCATTTTCTCACATATGTACCATCAGATCCATGGGAACATCTCCTGATGACTGACTCTGTAATTTGCCTGTTGTCTCCTAGGGAAAAAAACCACTTTACAGATTAACAATCAAGCTAACAGCTTCTGTTGTGGATATAAAGAACATTACCCTGGTGGCACACTAGAGTCCAGCAGTTCTGGGCCCGTCTGCTGCAGACAGGCAGCACAGCCTCTGCTGTGGGCTTGCTCAGACACTTCTGAAATTAAATTTATTGTTCCTAGGAGAAAAGAAAACATATTTTTCCCCGTGCCAGATCAGAACCAAAGGTCTGTATTCCTCTAGGCCTTGTGGATGAAGCAAGCCTTTATTTGCAGCGTGTTTCGTTTTGTGACTTGGAATTTAGGGAGCACAGGGCAGCCTGGGCAGAGCCAGCGTGGGCTGGAGGGTGCTGGGGAGCTCCCCAGGTTTGCAGAGCCCAGAGCAGGGGATGGAGCCCTGCCAGCCAGAGCTCTGCTGTGCAGGGACACTGTTGGGAAGGATGAGGAGATGACAGGAGGGTCTCACAGAGATGTGTGTGTATAACAGAAAGATTTTTGAATGTAGAATCTGAAGAAGGAATAGAAATGATAGGAAGTTTTGGTGTAGAATAAAATAATTGCTGAGCGAGTTTTACTGGCTAACTAAGAAGGCAAAGAGCAAGTGAGTTGGAAGGGGCTTTAATGACTTAGAGCGAAGGATAAATCAACCTCAAACAAAAGATGTTTTTACCAAGCAGAAAGATTTTCACAGACAAACAAAAATACCATGTTGCAAGTGGAGAAAAGATCTCCGAATTTTCCGCTGCAATCGAACTAAAAACCAACTTCTAGTGTAAACTGCAACATACTAACTTTTTGTGATTGGAAAATAGAAACAGGAATATAGTTGTGGTAGTAGGAATGATAGGCTATAGGTAACAGTAAAGGTGTTGATTGGTTGTCATGTTTTAAGATACTCTGTAATGAAAGTAAATAATGCATTGTAAGCAGAACGATACTCTGTAATGAAAAGTAAATAATGCATTGTAACCAGAACTAGGAGAAGCTTTCAGCGAACCCACAGCTGGGGCTGACAGGCTGTGGGCTGGGCTCTGTCACCCGACCCGTCAATGGCTGCATCGTTTGGATACAATAAACAGCATTTTAAATACAATAAACAGCATTTTAAATACAATAAACAGCATTTTAAATACAACAAACAGCATTTTAAAGAGCCCACCTGGAGTTCCATATCCCGCATTTTTACGCACTTACACACACTGGTCAGCAGTCCTGGCTGTGGCACTGTTGCACAAACGCCTCTGAGCTCCTGCTCCGGGCAGAGCTGGTGCTGTGAAACCCTTCACACCCTGCAGCTCCTGTGCAGTGTCCTGAGCTGCATTAACAGGGATGAGGGACCCTTCACACCCTGCAGCTCCTGTGCAGTGTCCTGAGCTGCATTAACAGGGATGAGGGCCCTGACAGGCCATGGGCAGCCTCTGCTGCCTTCAGCAGCTCTGCAGGGAAGCAGGGCCTGGCCAAACCCCTGGGGCAGCAGCTTTACCCAAGCTGGGGTTCCTGCTCCATCCCGTGGCAGGCGGTCAGCAGGAGCCTCTCACGGGTCAGAGCTCTGCCCCTCAACTCCCCACCCTGCTCCAGCCCTGCCCCCCAACCCCTTTGCTGCACCTCCCACTGTCCCAGCTACTCCAGCCCCACTGTCCAGCCTGGCCTTGGACATTCCAGGGGTCCAGGGGCAGCCACAGCTGCTCTGGGCACCTGTGCCAGGGTTTGCCCACCCTGCCAGGGAAGGATTTCTTCGCACTAGCTGATTTTAATCTACTCTCTTTCTGCTCAAATCTATTAAAATTCATCCCCTCTCATGTCTGTCTTTCCTCAGAAGGATCAGATCTCCTGGGCCATCAGTACACTAGAAGCCTTGGACTTCACTCCTGAGCTCTTGGGCCAGGCTCGATGCTGCAGCTTTTAGTCCTGAAGCAAATCTCACTTCCTTCAGCGTGGAGTGCTCCAGAGTGCTTTTAGAAAGCTAAACAGTCTGATGGAAAGTATTTTCTAGGCATTTTTAAAACTGCTTTTTTGTTCCTTTAGTGCTGACACATCTCCAGAGGCTGTGTCTAGACGATTTAGTCTCTGCATGTCCTCACGGATGTGGTGGTGTGTCATCCTCCAGGAATCCTGGAAACATCTCTTCCCTCCAGCTCCCAAACCTGCCCCTGCCACGGTCACACCTGAGCTGCTGCTGGGCTGGGGGATCCTCAGGCTCTCTGGCCCATTCTGCAGTTCTCCTGCCCCATGGGTGTGGGCAGGGTTTGGGCTTGGCATGATCCCTGAGGTTAAAAGGAAATTCATGCATCCCTGCCCATAAACTACTGTGCAAAGAATGAAAGGCAGCATCAATAGCACTGCGGAAAAAATGTCTTTAAGAAACAATTGGTCTCTCAGAGAGGGTGCATGGTATCACACACATACATGTCCAGAGGTACACATTGCCATCCCCAATCTGCCAATCCATCTTGTCCAGGACAGGCACAGTGCTGGTGCTTGAAGCTTTCCTCCCCTTCCCCGTGCCCAGGCAGTGCCAGGCTGCCCCTGCCTGTGTGATGCCACCCTGGAAAGGCAGGATGCTGCCTGGCAGTGCTCCCACAGCTCGTCCTGCCCCCAGCCCAGTGCCCAGAGAGCAGATGGAGGCAAGGAGCTGCTGAGGGCAGGCTGCAGCCAGTGTCCAGCGCCTTGGCCCTGCCACAGAGTGTCCTCTTCTCTTCCCTCCCCTTCCTTCCCACACTGATTTGCAGTTTCCTGCATGGGCTGCAGGGTGCAGATCCATGACTGATCCAGGGCTGTGCTCCCTAAGGCTGAGGGAGAAACAGGAGGAGATTATGGACCCCTGAGCATCTCTTGCTGGTAACACATCTGCTTTCACCTTCTCTCTGCTGCTTCCCTTGTTGATCCCTTTGAGGAAGGGCAGCAGCTCTGCGTGTCTGATCCCTGCACTGGGGCCAGGCATTGGGATTTCTGAACCGAGCTTGAACTTTGCCTGGGGATGCAGGCACTGCCTGATGCCTCCCGTGAGCCCGGCAGCGAGTCAGGATGCCCCAGGCCATGGATTGGAGAGGTGTGTGACCCTGTTACCCCCTGTGTCTCTGGGGTGATTGCTGGGTCCTGCCAGCTCTCAGCATTGCTGGAACCAGAGGACAAGGGGCTGCATGTGGGGGAAGAGGTGGAAGAGTTGGAGAAAGCAAACCTCGGGACCCACCCTTTGTCTCACCCTTCAGGATTCTCCTCCATACCTGGAAGTGTCCAAGGCCAGGATTCTGTGGTTGTGGGAAGAGAGGAGGGGTTGGGTTCCTGTCCTAGACCTCAGGAAAAGGGGCAGGAGGTGCAGCAGGCACAGGAGTGTTCATTGCAGGAATTCCAGAGGTGGGGACGGGTTCCCTGCCTCAGGAGCAGCGGGGATGTGGCAGTGCTGGCCAAAGGACCCCACAGTGTGGACACAGGGACTGGGCTCACCAGCAGCCAGAGGTTTTCCCTGGCAGGGAACACAGATTATTAAACCTCAGCCAGTATTCGCTGTGGTCCCTTTCTTTCATCAACTCTCTTCTCCAATATTATGTTTTCTGTTCTTTTGGGAAAGCAGTGCTCTGTTTAATAAGAAGAAGGGGTTGCTTCAGTACACCTGAGAATTGATGATTGACTCAGGCTTTTTTAATAATTCAGCTGCAAGACAGGGCCTGAGTACCCACAGCACCCAGAGAATGCCCTGGAGGAGAAAAGAGAGTTGCAAGGTTTTGCTGCTGAGTGCTGGGGACTGAGGCTCCTTCCAAGGCAGCTGGGAACAAACCCACCAGTCTGTCCTGAAAAAAGGTGGCTCCAGCTGGGAATCAGCTCATTTACTGCCCTAGAGCCAAGGCAGGGAGGAGGGTGAAGCCAGCAGTGAAACACCCAGCTCAGAGAGCAGAGATGAGATGATCCAAGGATGCCTTCATGTGTGGAGTGTGTCCTTCACAAGGGGTTTGAACTGACAGAGCCAGCAGGTTTCCTCTGACAGCTGGTTTCTAATGGAGCTTGGCTCAGGGATGTGAAGCTTTGCAAGCAGCAGGAGAAATCCTGTGTTCAGCCCTGTGTTCTGCCCATGTTCTGTCCTGGCTGGCTCCTGGTTGGCTGCACTTGAGCTGATTCTGGCCCAGAGCAGAAGAGGCTCAGGTGAGCTCCCCTGACATCCCCCAGTGGCACTTTCACGAGCAGTTTCCCCAGGGATGACACAAGGCAAGCCTTTCTGACAAACCTGTCTCATCAGCAAACCCTCTCCCCCAGGCCAGCAGCAGCCCTTGGATGCTGCTCCAGCAGCAGGAGATGAGGATTCTGCACAGCCCAGGGAGAGCTTTGAGCAGCAGGATCTGGCTGTGCTGGTGCCTGAAGGAAAGCCCTGTGCCCAGCCCTTCCCCAGCCCACCCTCGGGCCCCTCTGCTCAGGGTGAGTCCCCTGCTGCTCCAGGAGAGGCTCCCAGCACTCTGAAAGGACAGCAGGCTCCTGCTGGCCTGTGCACTTCCACATTCACAGCAGTTTCATTGGCAAGGCAGCCTGCAGGGCTGTGAGCCACAGAAAGCTCTGAGCAGGGTGTGTTGGGGTCAGGTCCTGCTTGCCCACCACAGACACAGAAATGTTCTTCTCAGTGCCTTGGGACACCAGCAGGACCTGGTGACCGAGGGATCAGCAATCTGCAGCAGCACATGAGGAAAACAGGGATGGATGCTTCAGGAGTGCAGTGGAGTGCATACATCCTGTAGAATTAGAGGGAAATGTTTGTTTTATCCTTTCTGACATTAGCAGCACAAGCATACACACACCCCCCAAAGCCATTAGTTTGCAGGAATTTGTTTCTCATCCTAGTTTTTTCACAGTTTTTGAGTTTTTTTCTATATTCTCTTAAGTCCCTGGCAAAATTTCCCTGGAGTTCAGCAATAAATTAGAGCTTTTATGACTTACACACTCTGACACCTCCTCGGAGAAATAAAACATTAGTGGGAACCAGTGCTGTGCTGGAGCAGCCAAGAGCTCTGAGAATTCCTCACTCCATCATCACTCCAGCTGCCAAACGTACCCAGTGATCACTACCAGGGCTTGTGAATCACCCAGACAGGTGGGTTTTTACCCTTCCTACTGTAATATTGTGCACTGCAGATCAATGCACTCTTTCTAGTGCACTGAAAAAAAGAAGTGCATTTCTAGTGCAGAAAGAAACAAGGTTACAGCAAACACCAAGGCATGGTTGTCAGTGGCAGAGTCACACGGTTTACAAGGCATTAATATGTTACATGTTTTTACAGAGCTGTTAGTGAGTATTGAGTTTGTACTCTGGACATTCAAAATTATGTCAGTTATAAGAAACAAATGAACAAAACGAACAAAAAGTGATAATGAACAAATCTGGGGAGTTAGAGGGACTGCACAGTGTGACACGCCACAGCCTGTCCCATGGCCCTTTGTTTGTTCTCTCTTGGTTTTCCTTCCACAGGGACAGGTCCTGGCCCCAATAAAGGCTGACATTTGGTCACAAGGAAAAATGCCTGGAAGGTAACAGTCCTGGAGCAACTCTGCCAGGGAAGGGAAAGTCTGAAATGACATTTTGGTCTTGTTTCAGGAGCTCTGAATAAACCCACTGGCCCTTTATGTGCTGGTGCTGATGCTGGCCTTCATCCCCACTGAGCTGTGACTCTGCCTTCCTGCAGAGCTCCTGTTAAGTTAACCCTGAAGAAAAGGAGTCAAGATCTGGCTGCCTGGACGGCCTTTGCCTCTTGCTCTGCCTGGTCAGGCTTCACCGAGGACTGGGCACTTCCCATCAGTTGTTCTGCCTTCAGTCCAGTGCTGCCCATTGCAGTTAAATCTCACAGCTCCATTGTGGCTGGTACTAGAACAGCCTGAAACCCCGGATTCCTGCCAGGAAGAGCTGAGCTGACCAGGTGAGGAAGGCCAGGTGTGCTGACACAGCAGCAAGGGAGACAAAGGGGCAGGTGGCCGAGCAGAACCTGTCACTGCCTTGGGGAGCCACAGGTTACAGCAACCACCAGATGTTACAGGAAAACATCTATGCCCAAAAGAGCTTTGCCAGCATAAAAAGGAACTATTCAGTATCCCAGAACATGTTACTGCAGCAGCCACACGGATCTACTCCAACAAGGTTTCTACACAGCCATGCAGGAAAGCAGCAGTGTTCTCCTCACTGCTGCTGCTTTGAGGGCTGTGCAGAGCAGATGTAATCATGGGCGTGAGAGCAAAAACATTCCTTCTGTCATCGCTGACTTGGGCAGATGCAGCTTCACAGCAGCAAAGATATAAGAAAAAACAGTTTGTTAGTCCTAGGGCTGTTCCAAATGTTCCCTGACCTATTGGTGGCTTAAACAACCTGGCATTTGGAGAGACCTGAGAAGATGCAAGGAAAAATCCCCTCCTGATCAAGGAAATCCCTGGGGACACAGAGACAGGAGCGTTTGCTAGCTGGGATTCACTTTGTCAGTCGTGATCTTATGCTAACAGCTTTGTGTCTGAAAAGCAATTTTAGTTTCAATCACAATGAATAAAATAACAGGTTTAACATTTGGAAAGCTCATTACTGAAAACTTTATAAAACTTAAGGCTAACAAGGCTGAATTATTGCTGGAAAGAGCAATTTATTTTTTTTTAAAATACAGACATAAAAAGATTTATAGTATGCAACCCAGTTACGATTTTGAAGCACAGCACTGGTATTCTCCACTCCTCTTTTTTCCCCGAGTCTCTTGTTTTTCACATATCAGTGCATCCAGCTAAGCACAATGTCATTAGCACAGAGCATTTAGCAAAGGCTGCTCTGGGGATGGATTGAGCAGGCTCTGGGAGCCCTCCCCTGCAGATGACACTGCTGCCTGCCTTCCCCAGCCCCCAGAAGCACAACTGAAAGGATTGCTTTTTGATGAGTTAAATTTCCGTGTGGGGAGGAAGTCAGCAAAGAGCGGTGTGGGTGATGTCAGCTGGCTCTGCACTGATGCACAGGGCTCACCTCCCCACAGCAAACAGCAACTCTCTCATTTATTGACTCATTGATTTACTGACAGGTCAGCCTCAGAGCAGAGTCCTTACCCCGCACGTTCCTGCACAACCTCCAAACCCCATCTGGGCCCAGGTCATGCCCCACACCCCAGGAGTGCAGTGCTCTGCACCATGGCACACAAAAGCTGCTGCTGTGCCCCACACACATGCAAATATGAAACCTGCTTGGGGCCCTGCCTTGGCTTTTGGACTCTGGGGAGCACGAGCTCACCAGCCCAGTGTGGTTACTACTGGCCATCACTCACAACAGCAAGGCACATACAGGAATATTTTGTTTGTTTTCCCCTCTAAGCACACACAGAAATATTGTGGCTGTGAAAACTCAATCTGTGTTCTGGAAAAACAAGGCTCTGGTGCCTAGTTTGGCCAGAAATGTGCTTAAATATTGATAATTTAACGATGCATTCTTCAGAGTGCCCCATTTTCCCAGAGCCTCATTTTTAAAGGCTGGCTCTAAAGGGCATTGAGGGAGCTGGAGCTGTGGCCCTGGAGCCTCTGGCAGAGGACAGATTCTGGTAGCAGCACAGAGTCAGTGCTGAAGGGCTCACAGAGGACCTCCCAGAGCCCTCTGACTTTTCTGGCCTCTGCTGTTCTGCACGAGGGCATCTGGGCCTGGGCAAAGATTTGGCACTGTCCTGCTCCACATCCTGCTCTCTGGAATGGGGAGAGGTGGATGTGATGGGTGCACAAAGGGGAATGATTTCACAGACAGGGCAGGGTTAGGTGGGACACTGGGAGGGAATTCTTGGCTGGCACAGGTGCCCAGAGCAGCTGTGGCTGCCCCTGGATCCCTGGCAGTGCCCAAGAGCAGCTCTGTCACCTTCAAGGGTTGCCAAGAGCATCGGGGTAGCCAGAAAGGGGAGGCAGTGGGCCTGGAGCCTCTGGAGAGGATGCCCAGACCCCAGGCCTTGAGGATACCACTGACCCAGCTGAGCAGGGCACAGTCACACACACCCAGAAAACCTCACACTGGGCAGGGCACAGTCACACACACCCATAAATACACAGACCCCAGCCCTTGAGGATACCACTGACCCAGCTGAGCAGGGGACAGTCACACACACCCAGAAAACCTCACACTGGGCACACAGGCCACACCAGCCTGGGGGAAGCCCTGCCAGGCCACCCAGCCTTGGGAGCCTCAGCCCTGTGCAGGGAGCAGACAGGCTCACCCTCAGGGCAGTGCCAGTGAACAGCTGGGCTGGGGCTGTGAGCAGAGCTCCCAGCCCTTCTGCCTCCACCAGAGCTCTGCTCCTTCCCCTGTCCTGCACAGCAGCAGCTCCCCAGTGCCCACCTCAGCATGTGCATGCTCAGGTGAGCAGCATAATGCCTGATACCCAGCCCTGCCTTGCCTCTCCCTTTTACTGCCCCAGGCGAGGTCAGGGCAGCCACAGGAGTTTTCCATTTGTGTCCCTGCTCCTTGGCAGGAGTTCAGAGGGGCTGTTGCTGCTCTGGCACCACCAGGCCCTGGGGCAGGACATTTCAGGCCCATTGCCATAGTTCCAGACTCACTTTCACAGACTATTAGTACTAAAAGTTTTCTACCCGTTACCTGAATGGGTATGAGGTGTTGAAATAATTTCCTCATTTTTTATAACATAGCTCTCTAGTCTCCCTGTTCAGAAATTCCTGTAGTCCTGTTGAGATGGATGTGCAGGTGCTGGCATTAGCAAATGGAAGTACTTGGATTAAGATGAAGTTTTTCTGTTTGCCAAAATACAAAGGTTTGTTTGTTTGTGTCTTGTTGCTGGTTTGTTCCCTAAGTTAATCACAGCTTTGTATCTTAGACACTAAAAGCATTCTCATTTTTGAACTCACTAGCTAATGCTCATCATCTACTTGGCTTTTTTGTTTGTTTGTTTTATGTGTTGAAGAGGCATAACTTAGACCCAGGGAAACAGGTTTGCAAAGGGCACTCCTGCTGCTGTGAGGAGTCTCAGCCACTTCAGTAGCAGATTTAAACAACAGGTATTAAACAGAGCATCCACAAAGCTGAACAGACTGTGCCCCAGAACAGCAGAAATTAGGGAGTTTATTCAGGAATTGTGTGATAATAGCCCGGAGGAAAAAAAAATAATATTTTAATTAAATACATCCGATGTGCTTATAAAGCAAGAGGTGAATTCTTGAAGAGACATTTAAATATTAAAATACAAACAACTTTTTCTCAGGTGAGACACCATACGCAACACAGGATTTCTCAGGCTGTATCAGGGCCAGCAGCTGCTCGGGGTTGTGGGAGTGTGGTAATTTATTTGTTTCTTGCCAATGTGATGTTCTGTGTTTGGCATTGGCACACCAAAGTGGCACTAGGCCGTGAGCAGCAGAGGAAGTGTTAGCTAACTCAGCTACCACAGCCAGTGTCTTTCCTGGGTCAGCTCTGGATGGAAACAGGATGGATGGAATGGAAATGCCCAGCCTGAAAGCCCTGAAATCCATTGCTTTGGCCTTGAAAAGTGACTGCAAAAGCTTTGCATTGCAGGTCTAGAATTCCTATGCTTCAGCTCACGTTTCAATTCTGTCACTAGTTCAAAGTAAAAACCCAGCAAACATAACCCAAAAACCCACAAAGAACAGTCCCAACCCCTGCAGCATGCCAGGGCACTTCTCCCCTCCCACCACAAGCACAGTCAGGAATTCAGGTAACCAGTTATGCTGTGAGGAGGAGCCCAGATAATCCTGTTCCCGTTGTTTTCCTGCTGGCTCATTGCCGGGGCAGGGTTTGGTGCCTGGATCCCACGGGCTGCAGCTCCTGCTCTGGCAGAGGGGCACAGCTCCTGCTCCTGGTTCAGCTGTCCGGGCACTGCTGGCCTGTGCTGGCCATGGAGCTGGCCTTGAACTCCCACAAACAGCACAACCTGCAGCTTTGATCAATTTGTTTTTAACGACGTCAGCAGCAATGGAAGGAAATGCTGCAAATAAAGGCCGGTGATGTTTTCAGGGCGCTGTTTTAAGGCAGCCCTGCTGGCACCACTGCCCTGTCCCTACCCTGGCACAGGGGAGGAGAGGAGCTGCTCTGGCTCATCTGCTTCTGCAGTCACCCCTGCAGGGTGGCAGCTGTGCCACCTGTCCCTTCTGGCTGTCACCAGCTGCCTGACTCTGTGTTTTACAGCAACTCCTAACATCGCAGAATCCCAGAAGGATTTGGGTTGGAAAGGGTTAAATCCTACCCAGTGCCACCCTGCCATGGCAGGGACACCTCCCACTGTCCCAGTCTGCTCCAGCCCCAGTGTCCAGCCTGGCCTTGGGCACTGCCAGGGATCCAGGGGCAGCCACAGCTGCTCTGGCAATCCCAGCCCAGCCAGGAATTCCCAATATCCCATCCATCCCTGCCCTCTGGCAGTGAAGCCATTCCCTGTGTCCTGTCCCTCCAGCCCTTGTGAAAATCATGTGAGGCTGCCTCTGGAAGCAAACAGTCCCTTTCTGAGCAAGCAGAGATAGTCAAGAGTTTGGACCTATTTTTCCTCCCATTTATTTGGATAAAAAATTAATTGCACCAGGATAATCTTTGGGATCTCCTGAAATTACTTAAGAAGATTGCTAAGAGAGGGAAGGCTTCATCTGAGCAGGTGCTCTGAAGGTGAACGTACACTGTGTTTTACTACTTTAAATAATTTACAAGAATTAAATATTCATAAAGCTCCTTTGTTTGGATTTAGTGTGTTTGCTTCCTGTAGCATAATTCATTCAACACTTTTGTACAAACTGTGTAAGTGTGTATTAATTGCTGTAATGTAATTTACAGATTTCCTCCCATATGGCTGATTGGAATAGTAGATACAGCAAAATATGGCAGCAGCATTTGCTAATAACTGGTGTTCCTGGGCAGGAAAACTGTGTTCTCAGGAATTCAGTGTTTGTGATTGCATTGCCCCTCGTGGTTTCAGTCAGGGCTTAACTGGAGCCTCCACCCCATGGCATCACCAGGACATGGGCAGGATGCCTCCCCTTGGGGGCACAGAGGGCCCAGCCTAGCTGGGAGCATGAGCTTGGTGCATTTGCAAAGACAACTAGCATTCAAAGTAATTACTGTTTTAAAAGGAATTGCCTGTTCAGGAGCTCAGATATGGTAGAGGCATACCAAAGCAAAGGACAACTTACAGCAGACAAAACCCCAAACCCAACCCAACAAAGGCTGGACTCAGTCTCAGAAGCCATTTCTAATCCCAGTGATTCTGTGCTGCTGTGATTCAGACAGCCTCACAGAGGAGGAGGGTGGGAGTTCCTTGGGTGATGTCCGGCCTGGCTGGGCTGCAGAAGGGGCAGGCGAGGTGCTGGCTCCCTGGCCCCACTCCTGGGCCAGCTGTGCCAGCTGTGCCAGCTGTGCTCACTCCACACCCACACCCAGGGTGTCCGGCCTGGCTGGGCTGCAGGAGGGGCAGGCGAGGTGCTGGCTCCCTCGTCCCGCTCCTGGGCCAGCTGTGCCAGCTGTGCCAGCTGTGCTCACTCCTCACCCACACCCACACCCACACCCAGGGTGTCTGGCCTGGCTGGGCTGCAGGAGGGGCAGGCGAGGTGCTGGCTCCCTGGCCCCGCTCCTGGCCAGCTGTGCCAGCTGTGCCAGCTGTGCCAGCTGTGCTCACTCCACACCCACACCCACACCCACACCCAGGGTGTCTGGCCTGACTGGGCTGCAGGAGGGGCAGGTGAGGTGCTGGCTCCCTGGCCCCACTCCTGGGCCAGCTGTGCCAGCTGTGCCAGCTGTGCTCACTCCACACCCACACC
>JANRGV010000094.1:274618-289288 GCA_024734035.1 Alethe castanea
GGGTGCTGTGAGCATTGCAGGGTGCTGTGAGCGCTGCAGGGTGCTGTGAGAGCTGCAGGGTGCTGTGAGCACTGCAGGGTGCTGTGAGCCCTGCAGGGTGCTGTGAGCATTGCAGGGTGCTGTGCAGCTGCAGGGTGCTGTGAGCGCTGCTGGGTGCTGTGCAGCTGCAGGGTGCTGTGAGCACTGCAGGGTGCTGTGAGCCCTGCAGGGTGCTGTGAGCGCTGCAGGGTGCTGTGAGCGCTGCAGGGTGCTGTGAGCATTGCAGGGTGCTGTGAGCATTGCAGGGTGCTGTGCAGCTGCAGGGTGCTGTGAGCGCTGCAGGGTGCTGTGAGCGCTGCAGGGTGCTGTGCAGCTGCAGGGTGCTGTGAGCGCTGCAGGGTGCTGTGCAGCTGCAGGGTGCTGTGAGCCCTGCACAGTCCTGGCTGCAGCCAGTCCATGGTGGCAGCAGTGACCCCTGTGTCTGTCCCCTCCCTGAGCTCACAGCAGGAGCTGGGTGTGTCCCTTTCCAGGGCTTCCACCACAGCATCACTGACCTGTGCTGAGTGGATTGCACTTTCTGCACATTTCTTGAGCAATACAATGAAAGTAGGAATTGAGGACTAGGAAGGAGCCAAACTCATTGATTTTTTGAAGGGTCTTGAATTGAGCCACGATTTGATTGTGCAAATAGAGGTGAGCCTGGTCTGCAGCCCTGGTTTCTGTGTGTAGCCCAGTCCTCAGCTCCCCACGTGCTGCCTGTTTCATGCAGCCTCACTGGCAGGCTCAGGCTTGGAGGCAGTTTCTGGAAATGGAGTTTACTGCACTTTATTTGCAATACAGTATGTGTTTCTTCTGTGCTTAGCTATGTGGTGTTGGAGGGAGGCAGATCCTTAGTGGAAATATTGTGAAACAAAGCTTTGAAGTAGGAGATATGAACTCAGTCCTGGGATTGTGTGAGAATCAAACCAGTGATGCAATTGTGAAATTCATGAATATGTAAATATGTGTTTTCAAAAGTAGCTTCCTTTCAGTCTAACCACACTGGTGAGCTTGGCTAAAACAGAAAATATCTAAACAAAACAGAAAGAGTAACAAACTTAGCTCAGAATTTCCGTTTGGAGCTGAGTGCTCTGTGGAGAGGATGCTGGTCTGTGCCATCCTGCTGGCAGTGACCTCAGGGTCAGTGGAGGCCCCTGGCCATTGCAGCTGGGGGCTGGTCCCTGCTCCCCGTGTGTGTGCCAGGCCAGAGGTGTCTGCCTGGGCTCTGGGGGGTGGCACTTGGGGCTGGGTGTCAGCAGCTGCTGTGGGATTTTGTGTCCCTTGTCACAGCCACAGTGTCAGGGGTGTGGGGTCTCACTGGGCAGCACGAGTGGTGCCTGGCAGGGATGGGTGCCCTGTGCCCAGCAGGGGCTGTACCTGGCACAGTCTGTGCCCTGTGCCTGGTGGGATGTGTGCTCTATACCCAATGGGATGTGTGCCCTGTGCCCAGCAGGGTCTGTGCCCCGTGCCCAGCAGGGTCTGTGCCCAGCAGGGTCTGTGCCCCGTGCCCAGCAGTGTCTGTGCCCAGCAGAGTCTGTGCCCAGCAGGGTCTGTGCCCAGCAGGGTCTGTGCCACGTGCCCAGCAGGGTCTGTGCCCAGCAGGGTCTGTGCCCCGTGCCCAGCAGGGTCTGTGCCCAGCAGGGTCTGTGCCCAGCAGGGTCTGTGCCCCGTGCCCAGCACAATCTGTGCCCTGGCCATGTGGCAGTGCTGGCACCACGGAGCCAGTTGCTGCTCCTGGCTGCTCTCCTTGCAGCACCTCAGCCTGAGCTCTCCACCTTTGCTCCCTGGGCCACCCTGTTTGTCCCTGTCCCTGCCTGTGAAGGTCTCTCAGCTGGAACTGTGCCCTTTGTGCAGCTGCTGTCCAGCCCTTCTCCTCACCAGCCCCAGGCTCTTCTGTTTCTTCCTGTACCCCCTGGTGATTTTTTTTCCTGTTTCAGCTGCAAGAGCAGTGATTTTTGCTGTTACATTACTAAATCCTATTTATTCCATATTACTAAATCCCATTTAATCTGTTTACTCAGTCTCTCCAGTGTGAGGCTTTAGTGCTGCCTTATGCTAAGCCCTGCTGCTGCTGAGTTGCTGTTCAGATCCTCTCTGTCCTTTTGGCATCTGCCTGTTGTGTGCTGCTGGATGCTGCAGTGTGCACCAAGGAGTTGAAGGAATTGGCCAGTGAGGATCCCTGGTTCAGAGCTGGAGCCCACAAAGGTTCAGGGGGTGTCTCACCCATTAGCTCACAGCAGTATTAGGGCTTTCCTGCAGTTCTGGAAGCTGCTGCTATGCAGTGTCTACAGGTGAAGAGTGGTTCTCCCCTGTTCTAGGAGAACTAGGCACAAGTGCTGGTGTTGGTGGTGTTAACTGGGTCAGCTTGATTCCAGTGCTGACTCCTGCTGAGTCCTCACTGTCCATTCCACATCCAGAGATTCCCTCAATGTTTTCTTCCAGACTGCTCTGTACCTGCCCTTAGCAGGCTCATCTGCACCCCTTCCTCAGCTGCTCAGTGTGTCATTTATTCTGATGAGGCTGTGACACTCCTGGATTTACAGTCCCTCCTGCTCCTTTGTCGCTGTGTAGCCATGTGCAGTGGGCTGTGCCCAGCCCTGGCTCTGGCAATCTCATGCTGGGTGCAGAGCCCTTTCATGAGCACTTCTTGGTGCATTGGGTGGCAAAGGGCCCTTCTGCAGTGGGGTGACAGCTGCATTCACAGTGTGAGTGGAAAGAATGAGCAAAACTCTTCCCTGTCCAGGGACGCCTCTTCTCCTGTGCCATCCCCCAGAGCACCCAGTTTGGGAAGGGGCTGGCTGGGGGCTGGGTGAGGTGCAGGTCCCTGTGTGCCCTGGGTGTCCCTGTGTGCCCCTGTGTGCCCTGGGTGTTCTTGTGTGCCCCTGGGTGCCCTGGGTGTCCCTGAGTGCCCCTGAATGCCCCTGGGTGTCCCTGGGTGTCCCTGTGTGCCCTGGGTGTCCCTGTGTGTCCCTGTGTGTCCCTGTGTGTCCCTGTGTGTCCCTGGGTGTCCCTGGGTGTCCCTGGGTGTCCCTCTCTGTCCCTGTGTGTCCCTGTCTGTCCCTGTGTGTCCCTGGTGTCCCTGGGTGTCCCTGGTGTCCCTGGGTGTCCCTCTGTGTCCCTGGGTGTCCCTGTCCATCCCTGTCTGTCCCTGGTGTCCCTGTCCATCCCTGTCTGTCCCTGGTGTACCTGTCTGTCCCTCTGTGTCCCTGTGTGTCCCTGTGTGTCCCTGTCTGTCCCTGTGTGTCCCTGGTGTCCCTGGTGTCCCTGGTGTCCCTGGGTGTCCCTCTGTGTCCCTGGGTGTCCCTGTCCATCCCTGTCTGTCCCTGTGTGTCCCTGGTGTCCCTGTCTGTCCCTATCTGTCCCTGGTGTACCTGTCTGTCCCTGTGTGTCCCTGTGTGTCCCTGTGTGTCCCTGTCTGTTCCTGTGTGTCCCTGTCCATCCCTGTCCATCCCTGTCTGTCCCCATGTGTCCCAGTCTGTCTCTATCCATCCCTGTCTGTCCCTGTGTGTCCCTGTGTGTCCCTGTCTGTCCCTGTCTGTCCCTGTGTGTCCCTGTCTTTCCCTGTCCATCCCTGTCTGTCCCCATGTGTCCCTGTCTGTCCCTATCCATCCCTGTCTGTCCCTGTCCATCCCTGTGTGTCCCTGGGTGTCCCCCTGGCACTCAGGGAGCCGGGCTCACCCTCAGGCTCCCTGTGCCTGTGTGAGCCTGGCCCCGGGCTGCTGCCAGCAGCATTTACCTCTGGGGAGTGGCAGCAGCAAAGCCCAGCAGCACTCTGAGCTCTCACTCCGAACCTCTCAGCTCCTGGCAGAGTTCTGCCGGTGCAGTTCCGGGTCAGGATCATGGAGTGTGGGTTCAGGAGGTACTGCCCTGACACCCTGACACAAAGCTGCAAGGACAGGGGTCAAACACAGCCACAAGCCCTGGCTCTGCTCACCACGGGAGGTCCAGGGGCTGCCCAGGTCGGTGTGGATTGCTTGTTGGAAAGGCAGTGCAGGATGGAATCATTATTTATCGTTATTATTAATGTTTATCATTATTTATCCCTTGTGCAACTAGAACTTACTCATTTCCAAGTGTGTCCATCTTTCTGGGAGCTCTTCTTGCTGGCCTGAGGAGCCAGAGGCTGTTTGTGTGCCCAAGTGCATGTTTTATATGTACAAACAGTGAAAAGCCAGGTTTTCCCTGGCATTGTCTCACTGGCATCTGCCAGCTGTTCACCCTGTACCATCACCCAGGGCTTCAGCAGGAGGTGAAACATCCCACCCACGCTGCCCTGAGCCCAGCCAGTGCCACTTCTAACCAGTGCTCTGGCCTGGAGCCCTTGGGGCCAGCTCCCCACACAGCCTTTGTTACCCCCCAGTGTGACCTCGAGGATGATGTGGAAGATCACATCTTAAACCTCTCTAAAGGAAAGATTTTATCCACGAACCTCATCCAGAAAAGAAGACACCTCTAATTTAGCAACCTGCATGCCAGCACCTACTGAAGATGGATGGTGCTGCTGTCACTGGCAAATGGGAAAACAAGGGACAGACACACCACTTTTAATACTGGATGTGTTACCAGAGCTCATGGCTGAGATTTGTGTCTTCTGTATTGCTTTTGTTAATGTTTGAATTTTATATTGACCTGTTTTAGGAATCACTTCATTCCTCCCAGCCCCCTTGGTAGCCCCCTGCAGATTTTAGGAATGACCCTCTCTCTCTGGGCTTACAGGAAGAGTTTCTGCCCTTCTGTGGACCCTCTTGCTAAAGGAATGATCAGAAAAATAGAAATATTTCCTTATGAGGCACTAAATCTGCTTCTTCCTGGAGAGTGCCCTGTCCTTGACTCGTGCTTCCTCTCAGCTGCTGAATCAGAGGCTGTGTCAGTGGGTAGGGGGCTGTGAATCCCCTGCTCAGCACCCAGAGCTGGGACTGAGAGCTAATACTCATCAATGTGCCGTGCTATTAATTCACTAGAACACTGAACTAAGTGGTAATTATCAGCAGTGTCTGTTTATTATGGCCATTTTATTTCCCATGTCCCTTAAACATTAATCGTTCCTAATAGGATGAGGTTGGTTGAACAGATGTGAAATAAGTGGCAGAGGTCTGTGTTCAGCAAATGTCTTTTCATTGTTTCCCTTCTTTTTTATATCCTCCCTATGCAAACACCCCATTTAAGGTTACTCTGTGTGTTTAATGGACTCTTGTGCCTACATGTCACAGTTACCAAGGACCTTCCAAAAAATCAGTTGTGTTCCTGTCCCCAGCACTTCTCCCCTCGCAGCAGAGTCCAGAAGCAGAGCAGGGACCCTGCAGGCACCTCTGGGGAGGAGGAATTGCTCCCCAGTGCTGCTGCCACGCAGGGCAGGGGAGGGCAATGCCTGACTGAATGATTTTTGTGGGATGGGAACTCCACAGGGACCTCTGTTGATACGTGTGGCAGTGACATTCACCCAGTCAGGTCACAATTACTGCTGAAGATTGCAAACCAGCAAATGATTCAATTCTCCCAACGCTCTTGTGTTTCCTCATCAGGAAAAAACAGATAAGGAGCCATTTGGGTACCAAGTCACCACCCCTGATAGTGTCAGGGATTTAGGAATGTTTGGTCTAGAAGAATTCGGAAAGCAGCCCCTGCAACCTCTCTGCCCAGCTGCGAGTCCCTGTCCAGGTCTGTGGAGTATCAGCCCCTCAGACAGGCTGAAATATTTGCTTCATATTGTGTTCACTTTTGTCCTCTCCTTATTTGCAGCCCCATGGTCATTAATCATGGTTATGATCATCATCAGACTGGGTCCTAAATTCCTTATTTCTGTAAATCCTCATTTCTGCTTTACTTAATTTCTAAACCCTATATTGGGGTTTTATTAGTTTGTTTATTTACTTTGTTTTCCCAGGCTACTAAAGCCCTTACCATCATTCATTTTTGGGAAGGTAGGGAGCAAAATGCTGAAGCAAGTTCTGGGAGTGCCCGCTGCAATAATTTCCAGATGAGCATTTTTGCTATCAAATGTAAGTGCATGGGAAGAATCCCCCTTTGTTCCTGGAGCAGGACTAGTTTTGTAACTACCCCTGGGAATTATCCTGTTCAGTACCTTGGAAACACACTCCAATCCCACAAGTGAGACCTCAAAGATTCCAAATCTCTTCCACAGCCAATTTCAGACTCTGGAGAGTGAGAAAATCACCACATAGGCAAAAAATTACTTGGCGATTATTTCCAACTCTATGTCTGCCTGCCTAGAAAATCAGGAAACAGGATTTACTTGGGAACAATTGCTGTAATAAAGTCAGTCAAAGTTTCACCTTGCTGGGAGATGGTTTGAGCTGGGGCTGCAGAAGTAGCAATCCAAAATCCCTGACCTTAGTGTAGCATGCTCTGTGTCTAGAACCCAGCTCTGTGTCTCTGTTGGCCCAGATACATCTGCAGATCCCTCTGCACTGGATTCCCAACAGAGCAGGTTATCCCTCCACAAATGTAACCATCCAAATTACACTTCCCTCTGCTTCCTTCGGGATTCCAGTGCAGAGGAGACACTTGAGAGAGTCCTTGACCTTCACGGGTCTCTTATGAATCATTAACCTGGAAGATGGATGAGGAGAGATTCTGCAGCCTGGCAGAGCAGCTCCTGCATTTCATTTCTGTGTGTGTGCCTCAGCTGCTGCTCTGCTCTCTGCCTGGCTCTGTAACACTCCTGCACATGGCAGCAGCACAGCAAAGGTCGGCATTCCCATATATCTGCTCAGTTTTACAATTCCTGCCCTTTATCCTCACACATTTACATAATGTGAGTATAATGGAGATGCACTATTCTGCCTTCCCGCTCCAGAACCTACAAGTGAGTTTGTCACAGTGCCTGCTTCTTTAAAGAGATTATGTTGTACTCATGTGTAACCTCTGGGGATCCCTGACACCCGCTCCTAGCACAGCAGTGTCGTGTTTCATCTTGTTTTCCTTTTTTTCCATGTTGCAACCTCTAATTTTGCTCCTAGGTTGAAGAAAACTCTTTCCTTCTTGCAAGGCTCTCACAGAGTTCCCCCTGAGGGCATGGCTACCTTACAGCGAAGCTTTCCTGTTTGTGGGAAATATTTCTGGGGTGCTCCAGTGCAAGTCAGCCCCTCAGTCCCAAAGAATTCCCTCCCTGTGTAAGGCTGGAGGAGAAGTGCATCTCCAGAGGAGCCTTGGAGTGGTTCCCTTGTTCCTCCCTGTGTGAGGCTCTGGAGGAGAAGTGCATCTCCTTGGGATGGTTCCCTTGTTGCAGGTCTGCTAAAGCCCCTGGACCTTCAGGCAGAATCAGTGGTCACAAACCAAGAGCCCCAGTTTGGAAGTCCGGTGGGTTTTGGTGCTGGAGCTGGGCCAGCCTCTGCCTTGTGCCACTGCCGTGGGCATGGGCTAGCACCTGGCCAGTCTGGGGGGATGCAGAGGGTCACAGCGACACCCAGGCACCACAGCTTGGGCTGGGAGGGACCTTGAAGCTCATTTCAGTCCTGTCCATGGCAGGGACACCTCCCACTGTCCCAGGCTGCTCCAACCCCAAACTCCAACCTGGCCTGGGACACTGCCAGGGATCCAGGGGCAGCCCCCACACCTGTGCCCCATGAAATATTGAGGTAAAGAGCCGTGTGAGCACCCTGAGTGGGAGATTGCTGCACATGTGAGAGGGGAGCTGAGCACAAATGAAAGAAGGCTGTTTAGCATTTCCCTTTGTGTGACTAAACATGGAGTGCTGCCTGGATGTGAGATCATTTGGGATGGACAGAAAAGAGAGAGGAGAAACTGAGAAAAATGAGATAAGGAACACAGAGACAGGGATAGAAATGTGGATCATTCCAGCAGCAAGATTAATAATGAATTCCCTGCTCCTGATGTGAAAATGGAATAGGGCTGCTGCTGACAGCAATGAGTCTTGAAAAGAAAAATCCCACGATTACCCATTTGTTGCCTTCTTGATAATGTCACCTACCAAAGTGCATTACCAATGTACCAAAGTGTGTCAGCAATGTACCAAAGTGTGTTACCAATGTTCCAAAGTGTTATCAATGTACCAAGGTGTGTTACCAATGTACCAATGCCCCAAAACATGTTACCAATATCCCAAAGTGTGTTACCAATGTTACCAATGTCCCAAAGTGTGTTACCAATGTACCAATGTCCCAAAGTGTGTTACCAATGTTACCAATGTCCCAAAGTGTGTTACCAATGTTCCAAAGTGTGTTACCAATGTACCAAACTGTGTTACCAATGTTCCAATGTTCCAATGTCCCAAAGTGTGCTACCAATGTACCAATATATCAAGGTATGTTAGCCATGGCCACAAAGCAGCTTGGGTGGCCAAAATCTGGAAAGGCTGAGAGTGATGCTAATTCCCTGAAGGTGTGTTTCCCTGGAACACAGCTTCAGTTTCCTCTGCACTAGAACTTGACTGTGGGTTGCTGTGGGTGCTGTGGAGAAAAGGCACTCCCAGATCATCACCCTGAGCGTGCTGGGTGTGCAGGGCAGCTGGGAGCCCAGCGGCCCTGGAGCCTGGGCAGAGGTGCCACTGCCCCTCACAGGTGTGGCAGCCCCACTCCTGCCTGTGTGCAGCGAGCACACGCCTGGCAGGGATGGGACACTCACACTGTGCCCGTGGGGACAGACAGACAGACAGACACAGACAGGGCTGTGTGCATGGACAGCTCTGCAGGGCTGTGGAATGTTACCTTGCAGGAACAAAGCAACAAAATGGGAAAGGCTGGCAGTGTGAGAACCAGCAAAGCCTGTCCCAGGTGTGGTGTCCTGCGGGGGCAACCCCAGTGCAGCCGACCCTCACTGATGGATGTGTGTGTGTGTGTGTGTGTTTATCTCACCATGGATGTTGAACCCTGTCAGGTTGAAAAACACAGCAAAACCTAGAGAGGGGAAGATCTGCCCTGGGTTGGTGTCCCTATTTTCCTGGAGAGCTCCCTTCCAGGGTCACAGCAGGAATAAGGTCAGCAGCAGCTACAGCCCAGTGTAAGGCACAGCCAGACTTCCACCCTCCTGGGCTGGAGAGGAGCACACAGAGCTGGGAATATTCAGGTTTATTATTTGAAATATGCCCGTGAGTTTGTACAATGTAATGATTTGAAAATGCCATTAATTTCCTAATGTGCTGCCTCCTTGGAACACAGGGAAAACGAGAAACAAGAAAAAGAAAAAGACTTAACAAATGCAATTAATCTGGAATTGCTTGGCAGGGTAGAATCGCCATTGATGTATTTAACAAAGAACTAATTAAACCAAAATGCAAGCTGAAGTAAAAGATGTTATGTAATGCAAATAGCGCTGATTAAAAACTGTAGCCTCGAGAACTCAGGCTGTGCAGATAAATCACAGACACGTGTTCGTTGTGTAGAGATCAGGCTTGAACAGGATTCCAGTCCCAGAGGCAACCACGTATTTCATGGGTAAGTGTCCTTTGGAAGGCTTTCAGCCCCAGGATTGGAATGATGTGCACTCCAGCGAGGTTCCTGGGCCAGGGCTGGATCCTGGCAGGGGAAGAGCCGACCCTGAGGGAGGGAGAGGGTCAGGGGCTCCTCGGGGCTCCCCAGAACATTCCCAGGGACCTGCACAAGCCACCCGTGGTCTGATCAGGTAATTTTGGGGATGAAGGTATTTCTGTGAAGGGCAAAGTGCCTGAAGGGAACAGGAGAGCAGTAACTTGTCAGCAAGGCAGCTCTTGTGGGTTTTGGAGCTTCATGCAGGGCACCCCCAGTGTGGCTTTTCAGTGCCAGCCCCACCTGACACCACTCACAGCCTGCTTTGGGCTCATCCTGCAGCACTGGGGCCCAGGGTACCAGGATCAGAGCATCCATGTCCTGCTCCAGTCCCATGCCCAGCCACGAGCAGCCCTCAGGAGGATGGAAGGACACCAAGGAGAAGGTGGAGTCTGGCTGAGGCAGAGGTTTCACCCTGAGCTCGCTGGCTCTTGGGACACACGGCCCTGGGGACACGGTGGGGGCTGCTCAGGGGCTTGCCCTTGCCCTTCCTCTCCCATTCCTCCCTGCCTTTAGCTTTACTGTTCGATGTTCTCCTCCTCCCCCCTACAGAACACCCCTGGGGCTACGCAGAACTTCCTCGTGTCCAGATCCTGCTCTCCCTGTGGCAGTGGTGGGCCAGGACACACTGATCACTGCCCACTCTGCCCTCAGCACTGAACTGCTGCGCAGCACTCACAGCTCCTTCTCACAGCTCCTTCTCAGACTGGTAGTGTAAAATCTCCAGAAAACCCCAAATGCCAGGAACAACATCCCTTTGTCTGTATTCACTGCAGTGTTTGGGGTCAGGCATGCCCTGCTAGACACACACTGCCAGCATGGATGGTGCGAGGGACTCACCTCATCCCCTGTTCCAGGGTCAGGAATGGTTACCTGGAACAGCTCTGGCAGAGAGGACATTACGGAAATAATGAATTTCAAAGACAAAGATAATGCAAGCTTTGTGGGGTGGTGCAACACAACAGGAATGGACCAAGTTTGGTCCTGAGCATCCCCTGCTCAGCTCAGCTGGAGCTCTGCTGTGCTGGTAATTTCAGCTCAGAGGATCTCTGGATTTGATGTTTCGAGTCACTGCACCCAGGCCACAGAATCAATATGAATTATCAGTAATTTTCCAGGGGTGGATAAATGTCATCATGATGTGGAACTAATCCCTGCCTTGTCCTTGCCTGTTGGGTCAGCAGTGTTTGTTTTAGTGCTCAGAGGTCACAGTGATGTGCTGCTCCACGGTGACTCGTGCAGGGCTCCTGAGGTGAATAGAGGGAGTGACACCGATGGAGGGGTGACACCGATGGAGGGGTGACACTGATAGAGGGGGTGACACTGATGGAGGGGTGACACCAATGGTGGGGGTGACACCAATGGTGGCACCATCAGCAGTGGTTGTACAGAGCTGTGGAGGCAGGGCAGGGGCCTTGCAGTGTCACCTGGGCTCACGCAGCCTGGCAGCAACTGTTGCCTCCAGGTGATGTTGGGTTTGTGCCACAGACGGGTGTGCCCAGGGCAGCCCCTGTGCCAGCTCCTGCCTGGCACAGCCGGAGCCAGAGCCCCAAACCCCAGTGCTCTGAGAGCTGGGAGCTCCAGCTCTGCCCTCCTCTGTATCCCAGGGGAGCTGGGCTGGCTCAGCCTTGTCCAAACCCAGGGTGGTGGGGCAGGGCTCTGGGAGGGAGGGCAGGAGGGCTCTGTCCTCTGGGCAGAGCACTGGGCTGTGCCAGTCTCAGATCCCAGAGGGATCCCTGGAGAGCCTCCCCTGCAACACCACAGCGCCACTGAATGCTTGAGCAGCTCCAGGAGCCAGCTGACACTGAGGGACTGAGGGGATGTATCACCTGGAACTGGAGTTCAGCTGCATCAGACTGCTTATTAAAAATGGATGGATCCATCTGATAAGGATCATGTTCCTTGTGCTGGAATGCAGCGGCAGAAACAAGTCTGCTCTCTTCTGGCCTGCTCTTTTCTCCATGTGGTCACTCCTCTCTTTTTGTGTACTGAACATACACTCGTTTGGCTTTTTCACCCAAATTTTCTCCTTGTTCATTCCTCTCGGACAGACAGTTCAAAGTCTGAAGGCTTTCAATAAGGAAAGGAATCAGCTTAGTGAGGGCAGCTCCTTGGTGATCCCTGGCCCCAAACTCCATGGAAATTCCCTTTCCCAGCTTTAGGTGCACCTGTACTCCTTAGGCCCACTTATCCTTTCTCTTTTGTCCACCTTTCATGCTGCTGGACATTTCAGTTTGGAGCCTCTGGGCTGGGGTCATGTCCTGTGTTGCTGCTGGTCCCATGACAGAACAGGTTCAGGAACTGTCCCTGGTCCTGGCCATTTCAGCTTCAGGCTGAGGAAACACTGCTCTGGTGTGACTGAAATACAAAATTTGGGCTTTGCACAGACACGGCTGCACTTTATCACCCTGTCCCAGCTCGGTCTGCAAAAGCAAAGTGATGGGCAAATGTAGAAGATACCAAGTTCCAGAGGCATTTCCTCACAGAAATTTATGGCTCAGCTGTCCGTGTCCCATCTTGATGGAGCACTTTGCAAGATCACTGTTAATATCATTTTGTGGGTTCTCTGGCCAATCAGAACAGTACAGGTTCAGTGTTCTGCTGCTGAAGTGACAGTAAAGGAAAGGAAATATTTCTCCAGAGATGAAAACTGTTTAAATCTCAGATTTCTATGCTTTGGTAATATGAATTTCCCATAGCTTAAACATTCCCAGTTGTCCCCAGACTGATTCCTGACTGTCACCACTCTGCACTCACAATTCACACAACACTTTGTCCTTGGTTTACTCACTCAGGTTGGAAGATGTGCTACACAGTCTGCAGAGTGTGCAGATGGAAACGAGCCAGGGGTGCCTCAAGCTGTCCCCTGTGCTCTGCCCTGAGCCAGCAGGGCACTGGCACAGCTGGTACCTGCAGAAGGGAGTGCAAAGGGGCAGGCACTGGCAGACAGAGGCTGGCTCTGCTGTGGGACACCCCTGGTGAGCACTGGGACACAGCTCGTGGGAGAGAATCACAGAATCTTTTGGGTTGGAAAAGCCCTCTGAGGCCATGGAGCCCAACCCTTCCCTGCCCTGCCAAGGCCACACTGAGCCCTGTCCCCAAGTGTGGTAATTGAATCAACTGAAATAGGAGACACAAACCTGAGACCCTGGCAAAACAGGCACTCTGAAGATGTTAATTAGCACATTCCAAAGTAAATTCCAGTCCTAACCCTGAGTCTTGGTTGGTCTGAGACCTTTGCCATAAAAGGTCAAGTCCTCTGGGACTGGACCTTTGCCCTCAGATATTCCCTGTGTATTGTGACCCCAATCCCCTGACTCATCTTTGGTCACTGCCTGTCCTTGGATAACATTGTATTTGGATGCTGCTTCTGGGACCACGTGGATTAAAGGATACCCTGGCAGGCCGTTGCCCCCATCCCTTTATCAATTTACAGCCACACTCTCACCCAGCTGGCTGGTGAGGCTGTGACCAGAGGAGAACCCCTGAGGATTAAAGGATACCCTGGCAGGCCATTGCCCCCATCCCTTTATCAATTTACAGCCACGCTCTCACCCAGCTGGCTGGTGAGGCTGTGACCAGGGGAGAACCCCCAGGGACACGACAGCCAAGTGCCACCTCCACACGGCTGTTAAATCCTCCAGGGATGGGGACTCCATCTCCTCTGGCTCCTCTTTTTTAACCTTTCCATTTGCTGCTTTCCAAGGGAGATATTGTGCCCGACTCGTTTGTCTGGGGACTCCCTTCATAGTTACTGTGGGTGTCTGTTCCTGTTAGAAATGGTGCAACAAATCCAAATTATGTGCAGCACTGCATCAACTTTGGGTTGGAGCAGGAGCTGGCTTTTGTTTTTTCCATTGCTTTTGATTTTTTAATTTGTTTTGGTGAGATGAAATGTAGAAAGAAGAAAGTGATCCTAAAGGAATTATGACTCATGGAGATTAGATAAATAAGACAACTACAAAAGCCATGCTAAAATGCAGTTTTGCATACAAGTCCTAAAAACTGTCTGGTGGTTTGTAATTCCATCATGTGAAGGCAAAGCTGTTTCTGAGACAAAGATTTGGGTAATAAGTATGCACTTGAATTTTAGTTAAGAAAATAATATGTCCTGAGGGTACGTATTCCTGCAATCATTTCGCATGCATGCCGTGTTCCTTCAGAGATGAGGAGCTGCTGTTATGTGACAGCTGACTCCATAAACTCGGAAAATTAATAAGAAGATGTTCCTGCAGCGTGAGCTTTATTGCAAGGCCAGGCTATTGGGCTGAGGGAGATGCTGGAGGAGCTGGGGGCAGAGCTGTGCCTGGATCTGGGGGAACGCTGCACGAGCCCCCCATGCACAGCAGTGCCCACCGAGCACGTGGGGCAACAAAACTGGGCCTTGATAAAAGAGAGAATGATGGGTCCTCAGGGAAATCACAAAAGCAATTTGTTCACCAGTTTTGCTGCTGAGCTTTTGTTCAAAAAAAAAAAAAAGTTGAGCTCTGCTTAGCAAATGCTTTTGTTATTCCAGTAATAGTTTTTGCGGGAATTGAACAAAAACCAAGTGACAGGAGTTAAATGGCAACTTGAGAGCTGGTAGTGATTGCTGCAATAGGGAAAGGGGTCTCGGGTGACCCTTTTCCTTTGGAAGGCTCTGCTGTTGCTTGTGCTTGATCCATGGCTGAATAAAGTATGATCTGGATTAACTGAAACACAAATGTCCCCTCAGGAGCCCTGGCCTGTGGCACTGTTGAGGGGTCCTGCCGGGGCTGGGACCCTCCCTGCACCCCCAGAGCAGGATCATGTCCCAGGGTCCCCAGGGGGACCTTGTGCAGTGGGACAGATGTGGGGAGGGGACAGAGCCCCAGCCCCAGCACTGCTCGGGACACAGGGCCACCACCTGTCCCACCCTGGCCCAGCCTGGGGCTTGGGTGGCAACAGTGGGGAGCAGAGCCTTGGGCTGGGCTGGCACTGGAGCTTTGAGCTGGGCTGGCACTGGAGCCCTGGGCTGGGCTGGCACTGGAGCCTTGATCTGGGCTGGCACTGGAGCTCTGGGCTGGCACTGGAGCCCTGGGCTGGGCTAGCACTGGAGCCCTGGGCTGGCAATGGAGCCTAGAGCTGGGCTGGCACTGGAGCCCTGGGCTGGGTGGACACTGGAGCCCTG
>JANRGV010000094.1:351422-366334 GCA_024734035.1 Alethe castanea
CAGGACCTCGTGTAATGATGGGGCCATTAACTCCTGAACCTGCCCAGCCCCATCCCCATCTCCACATCCACCCCTGCACCGGCTCGGCCCCATCCCCACATCCATCCCCGCACCCTGTCCTGCCTCGGCCCCGGCCCCGGCCCCATCCCCGCACCCTGCCCGGCCCCATCCCCATCCGCACATCCATCCCCGCACCTGCCCGGCCTCGGCCCCGGCCCCGGCCCCATCCCCGGCCCCATCCCCGCACGCTATCCGGCTCTAGCCCCATCCCCGCCGCCCCACGGCCTCACCTGCGTGTGGAAGAGCTGCGTGTAAGCCGCGATCAGCTGCTCCTTGTTCGCCGTCTTCGCCACGTTCTTCACCTGCCCCAGCAGCTTGTGCTCCGCCAGGAACTGCGGGACACGCGCGGGAGACGTTGAGGGAGAAAAAAAAACCCACCCAAACCTCCCACACACAACTGCAAACTATTGACTGTGCCCCGCCATTACCGCCTGCGCCGCGTGCTCCTGCAGGAATTTGATGATTTCCTTCTTGGCCAGCGCCTCGCTCCGCAGCTCCTCGGCGCTCCAGGGCTGCGCCGGGCCCGCGGCCGCCGCCATCATCCCACCCGCCTCCCGCTCCTCCTCCGGAGAGGAGGGCTGGGATCCGCCCGGCGGGGCGCGGGGCGGGCCGGGAGAACGCCGCGGGGAAGGGGAGGGTCGGGAAGCCGCTTTGGAATCTTCCCCTTCACCCTCGGCCGAGCTTCCAAGGGGATTGCGGGGAGGGGCGCTGAGGGAGGGACAAAATGGCGCCGCCCCGGGGCGCGCCCTGAGCGACCGCAGCGGCGGCGGCGGCGGCGGGCTCGGCCTCGGGCTTGGCGGGCGCCTCGGGCCGAGAGGAGCACCGGGGCACGGCTGGGGGAAAAGGGGAGGGCCGGGGCACGGCCCGGGGAGGAGGGCAGGGCCGGGTAGGCGGCTCCCCGTCTCTCGGCGGCGATTTCAAGCGGCGGCTCTGAGGCAGAGCTAAGATGGCGGCGCGCTGGGCAGGATGAGCGGCGGCCGGCAGCAAACTCTGCTCCAGGTCTGGCGGGCGGCCGACGGCCGAGCCGAGCTCGGGAACGCGGGCCATGACAGCGATGACGATCTGCTGCTGGCAGCCGCGGCCGCGGCCGACCCCTGCCCGGTGCAGGGCTTCAGCGAGGCGGCGGGCGCCATCTGGATCTACCCCACCAACCTGCCCGTGCGCCCCTACCAGGAGCGCATGGCCGGCGCCGCGCTGCTGGCCAACACCCTGGTGTGCCTGCCCACGGGGCTGGGCAAGACTTTCGTGGCCGCCGTGGTCATGTACAACTTCTACCGCTGGTTCCCCTCGGGGAAGGTGCTGTTCCTGGCCCCCACCAAGCCGCTGGTGGCTCAGCAGATGGAGGCGTGCGGCCGCGTCATGGGCATCCCGTCCCGGGACATGGCGGAGATGACAGGTACGGCTGCACCCGCGTGCTGCGAGGTGTGGAAGCCACAGCACAAGGGAAAAAATAAAACGCGAGAGGTGTTTGTAGGGCTGACTGCTGGTTTGGCAGTACTTAAACGCCCAGGTCGCCTGTATAAAGGGTGAAGCGCTGGGGTGCAGCCATGTGGGTTTTGCACGCACAGAGTGCCCTGTGTAATGCTTCAGCCAAAGAATAATGGCTCTTTTAATCCACTTCATAGCTGTTTCCCCCCCTCCTTCCCCTCGCTTTGTCGCTTTCCTCATCACTTTCCTTTCCCGTTTTTATGAAGCTTTTGCAGCTCCCCTGAGCTGCAGTTTATCCCTCACTGAGCCAACATCTTTAATGACTGAACCCATAACCTGTTTTTAGGCCCAGACCTTTCCCCCTGGTGTTTTAAATGATGTTTAGGGCAGTGGGCAGCTACAAAGCATCTCAGGCTTCCCAGCCTTGATTTCCATGGTTCTGGATTTAATTTTTCAATGCAAAAAACTCTTCCTAGTGGTTGTATTCAGTGAGAGTGGGCAGGCCCTGGCACAGGGTGCCCAGATTTGCTGTGGCTGCCCCTGGATCCCTGGCAGTGCCCAAGGCCAGGTTGGACATTGGGGCTGGAGCAGCCTGGGACAGTGAGAGGAGTCCCTGCCATGGCAGGGGGGCACTGGGGGGGATTTAAGTCCCTTCCAACCCAAACGGGTCTGTGATTTGATGATTCAATGAAAAAAAGAAGGAAAAAAAAGCCAGAGAAAACAAAGACAGAAAAATAATGACAGAGATGGAAATGCAGAAAAAAAACCAAACAAAAAAAAGAATTTAAAAAAACCCTAACTCAAAAGTAGCCAAAAAAAAAAAAAAAAAAAAAGAAACAAATCCAACAAAGCAGATGGATGGAACTGGACATAAACCAGAATGAATCTAAAGCTATGGAGTGATACCAATTTTTACGCAAATCTCACGACTGAACTCAGATAACAACGAACACAGCAAGTAGTGGAAAATCAATGGAGGCAAGAGAAGAGACCAGGAGAAAGTTTGCAGAGAGTGCTCCCTGAAAAGACTCAAGCAAGGAAGAGCTGAGTCACCTTTGCTAGGAAATGGGGGTGAAAATATGAAAGAAATAATGAATGGTTTTTCTTAGCATCTCAAAAGGAGGAGTTTGCTCTTCTATCTCAGTAGAAATAGAGAAATTTTTCCTTTCCTGGACAGGCGAATTTCTATAAACCCAGTGTCTCATGTTATTTTTGAAAATACACACATTGAATTTCCTGGAGTTACAGTGGTTGCTTATAAAAATAATCTATACAAATGAAGTAAAATCTCTCAGTTATGATCACCACATAATCTTTTATTTTTTTTATTTTTAAGGATGGCATTACAGACAAACATGGAGCTGGAGGCAGCACTGCTCCAAGCAGGCTCCCACCTCCTGGGGCTCCCCTCAGGTGAGCTGCAGCCCAGCCCCATGGGCTGAGCTCATACGGGGAGTGTGACTGGCCTGGGGCTCATCTTTATTGGGAGGAGTTAGAAATGTTTGACAAGGAAAGTAGAATTCACTTTGCCAGTGAAAGGCACTGCGCCATCATGAAATGTCAGCCCCTTGTACTACAAATTAAAACTGAGACACACAGGGTTTGATTAGTCATTTAAAAAAAGTCTTCCTAATTCTCAGAAATTCTTCAGAAATGAGAAAGTTCCAGGCTAGGTTGGATGGGGCTGGGAGCACCCTGGGATGGGGGGAGGTGTTTCTGCCATGGCAGGGGTGGGATGGGATGAGATGGGATCATTGGGATGGGATGGGAATGGATGGGATGGGATTTGAGGTCCCGCCCAACCCAAACCACGAGTCTATCATTGTACATTTATTTTTAAAACTTCTGAAAAGATTTAAAACATATTGCAACTGGACTCTTTTCCGGATGTCACCACAGTTTTACACCATGGAGAAGAAGGAGCCACTGAGATGCCAACATTGAGAGCAGGGCATGGGTGATGTCTGAGGGCTGAAAATTGTGGAGGCAAAGCCAGCACTGCCTGGCTGTGCTGTTCTTGTGACCACATCTCTGACTTCATGTACAGTGGACAGCTGGGGTTTCACAGCTGTCAGCTGAACACCTCTGTGAATCCTGATTTCTCACAGTGCTGTTTGTAGTCTCTTCTTCTAAACTACAAAATTAATACTCTGGACCTCTTTACAGTGAAACTGCAGCCGAGTGCTGCTCAGCTGTACCGTGGGTCACTAATTGAAATCTGTGTTTCCTGGGCCATCTCTACAGAGCACTGATTCGCCCTTCCAGACATGGAATCCTGCTTAACCCTGATGGACCTGCCTTTCTCTGCAGCTCGCCTCCTGAAGGGGTGAGGAAAATCAAGAAAATCAAAAGCCAAAGCCAGGTTTTACGGCTGAAAAGGAGGGATCAGGTCCTGGGTGTGGCACCTTATCGCAGGCAGGATCCCAGAATGTCCTGAGCAGGGACCCACAGGGATCACCCAGCCCTTCTCCCCGCAACAATCCCACCCTGGCATCCCTGGTGTCCAAACTCCCCTGCAGCTCTGGCAGCCTCAGGGCTGTGCCTATTCCCTGGGCAGCCTGGGCAGTGCCAGCACTCTCTGGGGGAGGGAAGAACCTTTCCCAAAACCCAGCCTGAACCCCTAGCACAGCTCCATCTGTTCCCTGGTCCTGTCCCTGCCCCAGGCAGCAGAGATGTCTCTCCTCCCTCCCATCTCCACACACAGGATCTGCTCCAGGGGCCCATCCCAGCTCCACTGCTGGAGCTGATGTGTGCATGGAGAAAAAAAATCAAAAAATATCAAAAAGGAGCAGACAGCACTTCAAACAAGGCTGAGAGGGAAGAACAGCAAAAGGCTGGGTGAGGAGCCCCGGTCAGAGCCCCCAAGCCCTGCTGGGCTCTGTGACTGAAATCCCACTCTGTGTGCTGGGAGCCTCACTGGGCAGCAGCACTGCCCTGCTGGGCAATCAGGGCCAGGAGCTCCTGCCAGAGCTGAGAGACAAAGTCCTTCTGCTCCCACTCCTGCTCCTCCAAACCCCTCAAACACAGAGAGACTGCAGGCTGTGCCTGGAGCTCGCCAGGACTGGCCAGCAGCATCACTCCAAAACTCAGAGCCATAAAAATTCTCTTTTCCTGTAGAACGAGAGGGAAGCTGGATCTGCTGCTGAGAAATACTGATAGATGTCATCCCGTGCCCAGTTTCCTGGAATGTGGCCAGATTCTCCAGCCATGAGAGCTTTGTGAAGGCAGCAATGGAACCCACTGTGCTGCCCTGGGATGATCCCTGAGCCCAGCACGTTTTGCTGTCAGGCTCCTGCCAGTGTGTCCCTGCAGCCCTGCTGGGCAGCACCACTGCTGGAACTGCTCGTGCTGGACACAGCCACAGGCCCAGGCTGCTCCTGAGCTCCAAAGCTATCCTGCAGACGTGTTCTGTGCCAGATCTCTGCAAGTGCTCCTCATTACACTTGGCAGGGGGCTGTAATGGCCATGGGTGCCCACACAGAACTCCTGAATTCGTTAGGAGCTGTTGGAGGCAGATGGACAAAAATGGCCATCATGTCCCATAATTAAATCTGAAAGGCATTGTCAGGAGAACTTCTTGTCTTCCTTTTATACAAATACTTCAAATCACATCTTATTTACAAGTTTGACGGGAAATTCTTCTTCTTTTCTCATTTTTGTCTTTACTCCTTGAGCCTCTGAGGTGTTAGGCAGGGAGCACAGACAGCAGAGAATGAGCACAGAGAAGGGGAAAATCCAGAAGTGCAAGAATGCAGGCAGGTGTGTGAGAAGCCTGTGCAGTGACTCCTGCCCCTGTGATGGGCATGGGCAGGGTTTCCAGGCTAAAGGACAGAACCCAGCAGGCTCTGGGGATGAGCCCTGGGCACGGGCTGAGCCCTGGTGGGGTCTGGGATGGATGCTCCTCTCCTGCATCAGCAGTGGGAGCAGACAGCAGGGGGGTCTGCCAGGAGGGGGATAAAAACACAGAGTTTAAGGTATTAAATGAGCATTTCACAAGGAGCAGGACAGTTACACATGAGGGCGATTTATCTTTGGTTTCCTGAAGAGGAGCTTAAATTAATATTTGCAGATGCAAAGCCCCGAGTTCTCGACGAAGCACACAGAGATATTGGGTTTATCTGTGCTGCCCTCACTCCTCCCGACGTGTTCCTTTGACAGAATCCTTAATGCCACAGGCTTTTCCTGCACGAGGAACACAATGGAAAGCAGATTTTAGGAGGCCAGTTTTGACTGATATTTCCTGCACTGCCAGTTCCCTTCCCTATCCCTGGACATCACAACTACTGATTTAAAAGCTTTATTTTTCTCTTGGCAGAACGGGCCACTCCAGCCTTTAGGGGAGCTCTGCAGATGGGGGTTGGGCTGGAATTCCCTCCCCAGCTGCCCCTCGGAGCAGGTCCAGCCCAGGCTGATCCCTGGACATGAAACCAACTCCGGAGGATTAACCCCGAGCTTGTTGTTCTCCCTGGCAATGAGGCTGATGGGAAGTGTCAAGGTTTAACTCCAGAAACACAGTTAGCATGGAAAGCAGGACTTTCAACAAATGGCATTATGATGGATTAGGGAGGGATTACTGCCTTGGATCTAACAACTCTCAAGAAAATAACTTTAAAAAAATAAAAAAAAAAGCCAAGAAATTAACTTGTTTTCCCAGGGAAGGAGATTTGTTTGCCTTCACTGCCATCTGCCATCCCTCGCCAATTTTATAAACAAGAAAACTAAAACAATGATACAAATCACCCAGAAAATCCTGCCTGTGACACTCCTCACCCAGGGCTGGCTGGGGCTGGGCTGAGCTCAGGAGCTTCCAGAACGTTCTGCTGCCCGTGGCCCTTGGCACAGCTGGGGCTGGCAAGGGGCTCCAGTCTGTGCCTGTGTCCCAGCGGGACACATACAAAATCCAAATACATTCTTTAACAAGGGGTTTTTATAGTTTTCGAGAGGATCGAAAATACTACCAATAAAACTACAAGTTACAAAAACTATCCAATTACTTTAAAATTTTAGGTAGGGAAGAGACCAATCACTTAGCTAAACTAAGGACCAATAGGAATCTTAAAAGATAACGGAGCCTTGGCAAAGGGAAATATGTCATACAGAAAGGAATTTTCTTTGTCTCTAAGGTATAACGTTCCAGGGGCCCATCTCAGGGGGATTGGTATCATCCACACCCAAGGCCAGGTTGGACATTGGGGCTGGAGCAGCCTGGCACAGTGGGAGGTGTCCCTGCCATGGCAGGGCTGGCTCTGGGGGGGATTTGAGGTCCCTTCCTGACCATTCTGGGATTCTGTGGTGGCAGATCCTGGTCCTGCCCTGTCCCTCCTTTCCCCCCCTCACCATCCCAAAGCCTTTACAGAATCTCTGCTGTCCTGTCCAGTGCCCTGGGCTGTGCCCACGTGGCTGTGGTTGGAGTGCAGCTGTGGAGAGATGCTGCACTGAGTCTGAGTTCCTCCTGTCTCTCTCTTCTCCTTTTCTCATTGCTGTAATTCAATTAAAGTCATCCTTAAACTTTCCACTCAAGTGCTCCTGCATCCCCGGGAGGAAACATTGCATTAGCAAAATCGTATTTAGGATTCAGGATCCCTCTTCAAAAGAATCTGCAAAGTTTTTAACAAGGGTAACCAAACCCTTTATTTTCCCAGTGGGCCACAAAAAAATACCGCTTAAGGTTATTAATTTTCTGACAATATGACTCTCAAATGCTGGCTGAAAAAGAATTTATATTCCAGGCAGCACATTCATTTTAATTATGCTTACCTTTCCAGTCCTTCTAAATCAAACTTGATTGCATTTAATAAGGGTTTTGAATGTGTCTTAATAATGTTTGGAATTAATACTGGTTTGTGAGCATCTGAGGATGGTAGGTCCCCAGGAGACCCTCCAAAATCTTGTTGTGATAAATAATCTAAAGAAACCACCTGTGATAAGGAATATTTTGCGTTTTTTCCATCTATTTTCTGTGCTGAGAGTTTTTCTTCAGTGGGCCCAGGTAGCAGACAAGCTTTGGCAGTGGCAGGCAGGAAGTGCAGTATTGTCGAGTACAATCATTTTTATTTCCTTCTGACCAGAATTTCTGTGGGTCTTCCTCAAAATCTCTGCCCTGCCAGCCTGGGAGGGGCTGGGGAAGGAGATCCCACAATGGGCTGGGGAAGGAAATCCCACAAGGAACTGGTGAAGGAAATCCTACAAGGAGCTGGAGAAAGAAATCCCACAAGGAACTGAGAAAGGAGATCCCAAAAGGAACTGAGGAAGGAGATCTCACAAGGAGCTGGGGAAGGAAATCCCACAAGGAACTGGGGAAGGAAATCCCACAAGGGGCTGGGGAAGCAGATCCCACCAGGAGCTCAGGGAAGCAGATCCCACAAGAGCTCAGGGAAGCAGATCCCACCAGGATCCAGGGAAGCAGATCCCACCAGGAGCTCACAAAGCAGATCCCACCAGGACCCAGGGAAGCAGATCCCCCCAGGAGCTCACGAAGCAGATCCCCCCAGGATCCAGGGAAGCAGATCCCACCAGGATCCAGGGAAGCAGATCCCACAAAGGGCTCAGGGAAGCAGATCCCCCCAGGATCCAGGGAAGCAGATCCCACAATGGGCTCAGGGAAGCAGATCCCCCCAGGATCCAGGGAAGCAGATCCCACCAGGATCCAGGGAAGCAGATCCCTCCAGGATCCAGGGAAGCTGATCCAGCCCTCCCAGGCTCCAGCCCCAGCCCCTCTGGGCACAGCACGCCCCAGGCCCCGCTGCTGCTGCCCCTCCCTCCCAGGACAGCACGGGGGGCTCAGAGGGGTGGCAGTGCCATCACCCAGCTCTGCTGTCACAGCCCTTCAGGAGGGAATTGCTGCTGCTGCTGCTCCTCCTCGGCTCCCCTGACCTGTAGGAAATAGAGGAGAAGGAGATTTGTGTCTTTGATGTCAGTTGTGCAGGAAAACCCCTTCAAAGGGAGATGAGGGAGGGCAATAAACTGGAGAGTCCCGAGGTCCTGAGGGAGCAGCAGGCCTGGCCACCGGCGCTTCAGCCACCAGTTACCTCTTTGGGTTTTATTTTCTGCCTGACACTGAGCTCTGGAATTCCTTCCTTCTGATCTGTGGCTCAGGAGAGCTCGTGCCGAGTTATTTCTGGCTGGCTTCTGGTAAACATGAATCACAGAATCACAGAATCACAGAATCACAGAATCACAGAAGCACAGAATCACTGAGACACAGAATCACAGAACCACAGAACCACAGAATGCCAGAATCTCAGAATCATAGAAGCACAGAATCACTGAGACACAGAATCACAGAACCACAGAATCACAGAATCCCAGAACCACAGAAACACAGAACCACAGAGCCACAGAACCACAGAATCACAGAACCACAGAACCACAGAATCACAGAACCACAGAACCACAGAGTCACAGAATCACAGAACCACAGAATCGCAGAATTGCAGAATCACAGAACCACAGAATCACAGAACCACAGAATCACAGAACCACAGAATCACAGAATCACAGAACCACAGAATCACAGAACCACAGAATCACAGAATCACAGAACCACAGAATCACAGAATCACAGAATCACAGAATCACAGAATCACAGTCACAGTCACAGAATCACAGAACCACAGAATCACAGAACCACAGAACCACAGAGTCACAGAGTCACAGAACCATAGAACCACAGAATCACAGAACCATAGAACCACAGAATCACAGAACCACAGAATCACAGAATTGCAGAATCACAGAACCACAGAATCACAGAATCGCAGAATCTCAAAATCACAGAATCACAGAATCACAGAATCACAGAATCACAGAATCACAGAACCACAGAATCACAGAACCACAGAACCAGAGTCACAGAATCACAGAATCACAGAATCACAGAATCACTATGTTGGAAGAGACCTTCAAGATCATCAATTCCAACCCAGCCCTAACACTTCAACTAGACCATGGCACCGAGTGCCAGATCCAATTTTTTTTTTTTAAACACACCCAGGGATGGTGACTCCACCACATGCCTAAGCAGACCATTCCAGTACTTTATCCCCCTTTCTGCAAAAAACTTTTTTCCAGTTCCAGGGATGGGATCCACAACTTCTCTGGGAAACTTATTCCAGTGTC
The DNA here is from genome assembly GCA_024734035.1 of Alethe castanea. Classification (NCBI taxonomy): domain Eukaryota; kingdom Metazoa; phylum Chordata; class Aves; order Passeriformes; family Muscicapidae; genus Alethe; species Alethe castanea. The sequence continues at coordinate 361,029 of JANRGV010000094.1, forward strand.
TTAATTCCCTGCGAAGAAACAATTTCATCCTAATATCTTAACTAAACCTGCCCTCTTTCAGTTTAAAGCCATTCCCTCTTTTCCTTCTTGTCTCTCCCCATCTTTCTTGTAGGTTCCTTTAGCTTCTGAATGGCCACAATAAGGCGACCCCAAAGTCTTCTCTTTCCCGCTGAACAATCCAAATTCTCTCACCCTTTCCTCATAGAGGATTTGCTCCCTCACTCTAACCATCTTCAGGGATGGATTCAATCCAACAGGTGCATGTCCTCCATGGGAAGGTGCATGTCCTCCATGGGAAGGTGCATTTAGACATTCTGCTGTGCTGTGTTTCATACAATGTAAAAGCTACTGCAACAATCCAAAGTTCAAAGTCACTTTCTGAAGTAAAAGGAATAAATATGTATTTTTGATGCTATGATTTTAGCTTTCACTATATCTGAATGTGAGTATGGTACAGAACTCAGGTTAAGATTTACTGGCCTGACTTCCATCTTAAGCTTCAGTTTCAAAATCGACCATGGACACTACTAAGATCAATCCACTGGACTAAACTTAGTAGCTTTTAAAGGCAGCTGGGGTATCTATCATTCAGGATACTGGAAAAAGGCTCAAGGAAGGCTACATCCTTCTGGTGCCTCAGCTGAAGGCCAAAAAAATACTCCAGGATTCTTTACATGAGAATCACACCTTGGTTGCTCCCTCCTCCCTGAGGCAACTCTGTTACCTCACTTTTCTCTCTGTGCCACAAACAACCACAGCACAAAGCAGTCATGCACGTTTGGTCAGCTGGGGCTTTTTCTTGCATCAGTGAACACACAGTGGAATTAATAAAGCCGATTAACCACAGCCCATAGACTGATATTGTACAGCTAATTTTCAAGTCACAGCCTGGAAGTGTCTTATATTTTGAAGGTCTGGACAGATCCTCAAACCTTGAGGCTGAAATTGCTCCTTTTTCTAATTAATCTTTGTGAACAGGGTAGACTTCACATTCCATCACTAATCTTAGGTGAATGGTGAGATTAGAACAGCACAGACCAGAAAGAAAAAAAAAAAAAAGTTGCTCCGACTTGGTGAGACAAGCAAGCAGCCACCTTCCATAGAGGAAAGTGCCCACAAAACAACCTGCCTAAATTTGCTTTGGGCATATATGCATATATGATAATGGGCTCTAACTGCCCATTCCAAGGAACCAAATCCTAATGCTCTGTTTGGGTCTAGGCTGTCTGTTAGCTATTTTTCAATTAATTTAAACTTCTCAGTCTACAGATGGGATGCTCATTAACACATTTTACTCTTGCTGGTAACTAGGAGCTGTCTAAATATCTAAACTGTGCTGAAGAGGAATCTTCACAGTGCAACCTCTTGTCTCCACACTTTGTCTTTTTTCTTCTAAGAAAAGAAAAAAAAAAGGAAAAAAAGATAATGGACAAACCAGATGGAATTTAGGAAGAAAACAAATAATTAAACCAGTAGGAGATTTGTGGAATGGAAATTAACTGAAAACAAATAAATAGAAGCCAGAGCCATAACAATTTGAATTTGCCTGCTTCAAATCATAGGACCTATGACACATTCTACTGTGCAAAATAGATGGATTTTGGAAAAACACAAGTTTTCTATGATGTCCATTAATTTCATAGTTTGTTGTTATTTTTAACATAGGATTAAATGTTCATAAAGAGGATAAATGAAGACTAAGAAGCATTGGTAAGAGGATAGCCTAAAAGTATCATCTTACTAATGAGAAAGCAGAATTATTTCATTCAGGATCAAGAGAATGGCGAGGGTGGGGGGGGGGAAGATTAAAGCTGTTCTGTTCTTGTGTATGTTTTCCAAAGAAAATTATGTAAACATCATTATTTAAGTATTTAAAGCTTCTTAGGAAGGAAGATCTAAGCAGGATATTTTCGAAAGAAAATGATGTATCCTTCCAATATTTAACTCTCACCTTGATGTGCATCTCACCAGGTTCAAATGACTACAAACATTGATACAACTTGGAGCAAATGAATGTTAAAACAAACGAAGCAGAAGTACTCAAACAAAGATGCTCTTTCTATTGGCCAAAAATTTTCATACCGTGGCTCTGTGCTTTTGAAATCTGGAGTATTGGCTCACACAATACTGCTTCTGAACCATTTCTGTCCTGTCATGACTCAGTGGTGTCCTAAACATGTACCAGAGCTTCCTGAGCAGGATCAGGGATGACTCCCTTCACCCAGAAGGAAATATGGACTTGAATGTGAAATTCTAATGCTTGCAAATATGAGTTATGCTAGTGGCAATTCCTAGCATTTTAGTGCATCATTTTAATCCTTTTAAAAAGCTTTCATATTCTGTCTTCCTCTATTAGACATATGCCACACTTCACCTAGTTCCAAAGAGGATTATGAATATATAAATCAATGCAAAGAATGCTATCCCAAACAGGAAGCTCTGAATTTTTTATTCTACCCCTATGCACTTTGTCACACTGGGATTTGCAGACTGCATTTCACTAAGAGGAAGCAATAACATTTCTCCCAGTTGCACTTATTTGCAACTCATTCTTGGAAAAATATCAACCTTGACCCAAGGCTGACCCTGAAATAGCCCAGGAAAGACCAAAAAAAAAGGGCAAAAAATTAATGTTGGAGTTAAGACAAAGCTAATACTGTCCAACTGATACAATGCATAACACACAAAATCAAAATTCAAGAATTCAGACCAAGCTTTATTGTCAGCTGTGGCATATCTGTCATCTGCATTGAGACATTCAAAGGACCTGAATGAAATCCTTAAGCTGATTTATCTTTACCTGTTTCAATGCTCTTTAGAATAGAAAACACTTTTAAAAACAAAATCATATCTTTAGGCAGCATATTTCATGGCAGCAATTCAGAGCAATATTCATGAGAGGAGGTCTCAAGGGTTACAACCTCCTTCAGTTTTGTCACTGTTTTATTCATGGAGCCCTGACAACAAGGGTGGTCCACATATACATGTGATCATGTATATACATACAGAAAGAAAACCCAAATCAAGTACTAACAGCTCAGATCCCTTTTACTCATTTGATATCTAAAAAACGTGAATGTGAATGGAGGCAGTGCAAAAAATGCTCCACAGACTTTTAGTTCTGTAACTAGGTCAGTTTAAGATAAATTTTTTTGGTATTTTAGGTGGTTAGGTGTGGTTTAGAATTGGGAAGAAAAGAAAATAAAAAATGAAGTTTGTGAAATTATGATCTAGCCTGGAGTTTATATTGATATATTAAAATAAAAGGAAATTGAACTTGGGTTTGGGGATCATAGACTTGGCTTGCCCCAAGAGCTGCCAAATGTCACCATCACTCAGGGAAATGTAGAATTCTTTAAAGTATCAGAAATATTTTTTTTCCTCTGGCCAGTCTGCTTTAAGAAAAGGGTACACTATGCCAAGTATTGTTGTTCCAATATGTTCTTCAACAATAAAAAGCTTTGAAAATCTCAAAAAAAATTGTCTTTACTGCCCGTGGACCTGCTTTGAACTGGTCCTTTATGTCTCATTATAGACAAAAGACCAATTAGATTTTCAAATTTATTTCCATTTGGTTCTTTTCAAAAAGAAGAGAGACCTGTTCTTGGTGACTGTGAGGAGGAGAAGTCACACGTTCATATATTCACTTCCAAAATGCTTAATATTTAAGGACTTTAATAAATAATAATGATTAAATGCAAAGTACAGCTTCTCAGTTGAGTGCATTAGAGTGAATATGAAGCCCAGCTTCCAGAAAAGTCTACTTGACTACTCCTGAATAGAGATTTTGATGTTAATTTTATCTTTAAAAGGTACAAATTTTACTTCCTCTACTTGAAATTGGATACTTCAAAGATTACATGAAAGAACAAGGAAATCAATGGCAAAGGTGAAAAGAACAAGAAAATCTGGCTCTCAAATATGGAACATTGGTCTTTTATCTGAAAAGTATCATATTGGGGTTCTCATGCAGCTATTCATCTATAACTAAGAACACATTTAAATCAAGATTATTTAAATCATAATCAAGATGATTTGGAGCAGGGAGATCTATTCTTTTAGATCCACTTGTTTGCTTAACTGGGAAACAAATTGTCCTCTTAAAATAAATCATTAGACCCATGTTGTACTAAACTGTATTGCCTTCTCATTTGAACCTTTTAAATAAAACTAGAAACTAGAACCTTTCTACATTGCATCATACAGTTTTCTTCTCAAATTGATAACTTCTATAGAAATCACTAATTTTTATGCATCTTGTAAATGTTCCAATATTCAAAAGTTTGAAAACCTAGAAAAATCATTCAGTAATTTTGCTCCTTTTTCCATCCGAGTAAGTATATTGTTCTTTAAAATCCATTGTACAACCCAAAGAAAAAAAAAATTGACCAGGAATGCAGCCTGGCAAGACATTACTTGTCCTCATTCCTTTCTTTTAAATTACTTTTGTGTGAAAGACAGAAATGACAACACAGAATAAAGAACTTCTCTTTTATTTACTGAATAGACACAACAATGTAACTTCAAAAGCATTTTTGAAAAGGCTAAAATATTAGTTGACAAGACGATTTGGATAAAGATTCTGATCTCATTTTTGCAAGAATAAATGTAAATTCAGCACCTTTGGTGTACAGCAAATTATATCTCAAAGTGGCCCCCAATTTTGCAGCAATCTGTTGCTGAGAGACAAAACAGCCACAAGAATTTCTAAGCAGCCTCTCTAGGGTACATTTTCAAGAAAAAGAGTTCCAACAGAAGTTGATTTTCAACACTTGAAACAAATCTTCAAACTGAGGTGAAAAGCATTGGATAAAATATTAATAAAGTGTGTGTGAGTGTATGCACAGTTGCATAAGACTAGTTTATGATGGCTCTATAAATGAATATATACAATGTAACAACTGCTATAACTGCTCAGAATTTTTTAACAGAGGACTGAAATCAAAATAGTCAATGAGTTTCACCATATCGAATTTGGTTTTTGCCTAGAAAAGTCCATGAAATTTCAAACAAGTGGAAATGAACAAGATCTAGGAGATATAAATTGTCAAAGTGCATGGATCCACTCCCTTCTGGAGTACCTTTTGTACCTCTTTCTATGTCTTGTACCGTTTCAGTACCTCTGAGATTTCAAACCATTCACCTGCCCAGAATTTCCTTTAAATCTGTAGTTCTGATGATCCCGACAGTGGAAAAGTTTGCAAGAGCTTTTTGTGCTCACACATCTCCATCTTCCCACTTATCCTTCACCATTTAATTAAAAAAACCCAAAAAAACCAACAGAAAAACCAACAGAAAAACAAAAA
>JANRGV010000094.1:420201-432549 GCA_024734035.1 Alethe castanea
TATATTCAAAAGTCAGGCTTGGTGATCCTTGTAGGTCTTTTCCATGTCAGGGCATTCTACGATTCCATTAAATGAAATTTATATGTATATAAATAAGTAAAAACATATATTTACACATGATTATATATATTTTAAGAGTTTATTTCACCCAAAGCCTTTCTCCAGCTGGAGCAGCTGGCAGCACTCTGTGCAGGAAAATCCTGGGAAACCCAAGAGCAGCTGAGCCCCCATGGCTGCAGCAGGGGTGAGGGGATGTGGGGATCCAGCTCCTGCTTCCTGGACCCTTTTCCACTGGCACATCCCAGCTCCATCACGTCACCAGCACCCATCAGGCTCTTTGGCCCTCTCAGGTTGGACCCATTTATGGTGGCCTCGTGCCTGCCTCGTGGTGGGTCATTCCTCCTGCAGCTTTAACAGAAAGCAGACGTCTTGGGAGGAAAACTATGCTGGGATATTTTTCATCCAGGCAGGGATGGAGCTCTGGAGAATATATTGCAACAGCGCCGAGCCCCGGGGTAAATCTGTATTTTTTTATCATCCATCTCATTGTCTCAAAAGATGTTGTAGGGACTCCTGGGAATGAGGCAATCATAGGATCAGAGGAAGGGATCTTAAAGGTTCTCATTCCATCCCCTTGCCATGGATAGAGACACCTTCCACCATCCCAGGGTGCTCCAAGCCCTGTCCAGCCTGCCCTTGGGCACTTCCAGGGATCCAGGGGCAGCCACAGCTTCTCTGGGCAAACTGTGCCAGGTTTTGGAATGTTTCAGGCAATGTTTGGGTCTGTCAGGTTTTGCTTGATATGGTTTTCTTTGTGTGCCTGACTAGCTGGTGGCTGTTGGGTTTGGGGTTGTTGGCTCAGGGTTATAAATATAATATAAATCTCTGTTTGCACCCAGATGAACCCCCTGGACCTCATGGGTTTTCCCAAAAGCGGAGCAGGATTTGTGGGATGGCATCTGGCGCGGTGCTGGCTCTGCATGAGCTGCATCTCCTGGTCAGTAAATCCTGAGCTGGGATTCCTGGATGTCCCAGCAGCAAATCCTGAGCCAGGCTGGTGCTCTGCAGGTCTGCTCTGTGCCACCTCACCTGAACAACTCCCCCAGCCCAGCAGAACAACCCCCTCTTGTCTGAGCTCTGGGGAGAAGGGGATGGTGAAAAATGAGCCTTTAATTCCCCACAACTCTATCCAAGAGAGTTTCTCTGTGCTGTGTGAGGGGGCTGTGAGATCAATCCCGGCTTTGTGGGAGCCTCCCCAGCCCGTTTTTGTGGTTACAACGGCAGAGGGAGGCACCGGCTGCTCTCGCTTTCGCCGGGCCCATTCCTGGTACCGCTGGCAGCGGAAGCGTTTCCGAAAATGAAACTCTGAGTAACGCCCAGCACGGTGCAAACCGCTGCTAAATGGGGCTGGGCTGCAGAATCTGCTGTACTGGGGGGCAGACAGAACACCCGGCCCCGGGAAGGGTGGGGAAATGCACCCACCTCTGGTGTCAGAGCATCTTTTGGGGTGTTTGCACCCACCTCTGGTGTCGGAGCATCTTTTGGGGTGTTTGCACCCACCTCTGGTGTCAGAGCATCTTTTGGGGTGTTTGCACCCACCTCTGGTGTCAGAGCATCTTTTGGGGTGTTTGCACCCATCTCTGGTGTCGGAGCATCTTTTGGGCTGTTTCCTCATGGGAAATAGTTCTTAATGCTATTCAGAGCATCCAGGGAGGGTGATGGGGATGTGATTCTCAGCTCCCAGAAGCACAAATTTTGTCACTCTCCCGGCTGGGCAGAGTTTCCTCTGTGAGCAGTGTGCCAGCCCAAATTACCCCAGGAACCCCTGGAAGCGCTGCCGATGTTTTTTACATCTCTGCCTGCTGGCAGGGGACGCTGCTGACCGTCACCCATCCTGGGGAGGGGGGAACTTAAATTCTGTGCCTTTCCCCAGCCCCCCCATGAGGCTGGGGACATTGTGGCCATGCCACCACGGCAGCGCTGTCTCCGATATCCCCGACTCCTTCCCGGCTAGCGGGGCTGGCAGTGGATATTGAGGAGATGACGTCTCCTCCCCAGCAAGCGGGGAAAGGAGGGGGGGACACACACACACACACACACACACACACAGACACACAAAACGAAGTTTGGCCGCCAGAACTCCGAGGAAAGATGTTTGAGCCAGCCTGACGCTCGCTTTTCTCCCTTTACCCGCCCCCTCTCGGAGCTCCCAAATCTGTCCCAAAGCCCTGCCAGCTCCGGGGACGCCGCAGGACAGAGCCAGCTGCTGGCAGAGGCGCCGGCAGGCAGTTTGTGGGTTTTTTTTTTTTTTTTTTTTTTTTGGAAGTTTTTTTCTCCAAGCAGCGGCTCAGCACCCCATCCCCTCACCCCTCCCGGCCATGCCGGGCTCCAGCAGGAGAAGGAAGATCGGAGGCAGGTTTGGGATAAGGGGCTGGGAATAGGAAGCGATGCCGCTTTCCGAGAGCTCCTATCTGCCGCCCGCTGCCTTTGTCCTGAGCCACGTCCTGGGCATCGCTGGCGTGCTGTACTGGAGGAGCCGGAGCAGGGAAGGTAGGGGCTGTTCTGGGGGGGCAGGGGGAGCTGAGAGGGCCGGCAGGAGCAGAAACAGGATTGTTTTCCCTCCCCAGGAGCCGTGGCAGGAGCAGGGACAGGGATGGAGGGGGGAGGAGAGGACACGGCAATGGGGAGCTCTCAGTGGGGCAGAGGTTTAATGCCTAAATTCGGCCTCACCACCAATTCTTGGCCTGGGGGAGACTGGGATGGAGCGGGGGGTCTGGCTGGGGATGAGGTTGGTTTTTTGTTTTGCCTGGTTCTGCCTCGTTTTTCTGCCGCGCTCGCTCCCACCCCTCGCTGTGACAGCACCGAGACAAGTCCTGGGAGATTCTCCCGGAGCAGCTGGGGCTGACCCTGCCTCAGTTTCCCAAAATAGGGCTCGCACATGACTGCCCAAGGAGGGCAAGGATTTGTTACAGGGCTGTGGGATAGCTCCAGGCTCCAGACGAGCTTTTGGTAACTCCTTCTCCCTCCCGACCTCTTCCCTCCTGGGATTTGTTTGTTTTGATTCCTCGCTCTTTTTCTTTCCAGCGCTGCTTGTTCTCGCCTGTGCCTCCACATGGGGCCCTCTCCCCGCGTCCATGACCGATTCCCTCTTTTCTTTTCTTTCCTTTTTTTTTTTTCCCATGCAAAGGGGAGGGACCGCGGCGCGCGCAGGCTTTTCCCTGGATGCTGCTTTTTGGGACGCGCTCCTTCCTTTCTGCCTCTGAGCTCCTGGGAGAGGGAGGCCGAGAGGGAATTGCACAAACACAGAATGCACCCTGTCACCCACTAAACCCAGCCTTGCTGCAGTTCCTCCTGCTGACCTGCCCACTTCATTAATCTCCGTGTCTGGGCAGTGTTGTCCAGTGATGTTCTTGGCTCCATTTGGGGACCTCTTGGATATTTCCCAATTGGACTGTCTCTTCCCCATTCTGACCTTCTGTTTCATCCTGTTTCCCCCCTCCAAATCTACCCCTTTTGGAAAAAATCTTGGAGTAAGTGTTGCAAGCAGCATGGTTTTTTTTCATCACTTTTTTTCCCAGAAAAGGGCAGGTAAAGCCCAATCCTGGAACATCAGGATCACTTTGCAGCAGGTTTTTCATTCTGTGACGCTCACCCAGCTCTGCTGAGCATCTGCCCTGCTCTGCTTTGCGTCACCACATCTCAGGTGTCTCCCTCATTAAATATCCGGGTGTTGGATACTTTTCCACCACAGGTATCTCTTGTGCATTCTTCCAGGCTGAATCAGGCTCCGTTTCCTCCTCCCTGGGTGAAAGGCTCTGTAAATCCTGCCCTGTTGGCTCTGTTGTCATGATGGATTATGTCAGCTCTCAAGTTGGCAGCCAGCATGTTTTAAATACCTTGTGCTCCTCAGCCAGGCGGAATTTTTTGCATATTCCCCCCCTCTCAAAAATGCCAAGTTCAAAAAGACCCCTGTGCATTCTCATTCTTTGCTTGCCTTGAAGGGAAAATGCTGGGTTTCAATGCTTAAAAATTTGGAGATTTGGCTTTTTAAAGTAACCAACCCCTCCTTTACCCTGTGGTTTAATCCCACTTTCACACTGAGCATGGGCTTGGGGATATCCTGGATATCTCTGTGAGATCAGCCAGGGCAGTGCCCTGTCTGATATCTCCTGTGTTCCTTTGGATTTAAAAGCAGGAGGAAGTTTGGGACCCACTTCCCAACTTTATTCCTGGAGCTGGTGGGCGACTTGGAACCCCCTGGGAGCTGCTGGGGACAGGCAGGCTGCCAGGACAGAGGCAAACAGGGAGGGAATTGTCTGTGCAGGGAGCTGTGGTGGTGCTGGGGGTTCTCTGGCACCCAGCATCTGTGGGAGCCATCCCTGTGACGATGGAAAATGCCTGGGGATGCTGAGATCCAGCAGGATGGGGAGTGGGAGTTTTTCTGGTTTTGTTGTGGGGTTTTCCTTGTTTCCTCACTAGGTGAGTTCGACAGCAGAGGAAAACCCCCCAAGCCTCACCTTCCCCTTGTGCAGCCACCACTTGAGCCCCTGTGGGGGATTTGTGCTGCAGTGCCCCAGTTCCTTTGGGATCCCCATTTCTGGGGATGTGGTGAGCTGAGCTCTGATGAGCAGTGTTGGGAGAGGAGGTGGGGAGGGAATTAAACCACGTGTGGTGCTGCTGAGGCTCACGGTCTCTGTTTGCTGATGATGTCCCCTGTGTCACTGCCACCAGCCTTTGCTCCATGCCCTGTGTGTGAGGGACCTGAGGCTCTGCAGCCCATTTTCCTGCCACTAACTTGTCTTTGGAGTGGGACAGATTTCCCTCCCCTTTTCCAATCTTCCCTCTGGCCCTGCCTACCTGCAGTGCCTCTGCTGACTGTCCCTGGCTGGTGGCAGAGTGGGTTTTGGTGGCTGTGGCCAGCAAACCTCTGCTAGACCAGGGAGAGGACGATCATGGAGGGGGGCATTGCAACAAGTTATTTGTCAGGGCGACTCTGGAAAAGATTAGCTGGGCAGAGATAAGCTTGCAATGCCTTAATATTGTTAGTAAGCAGTAACCAGCATTATTATTAGCTCAGCTGATAGCGCGGGTCCGGGCTGGGGAGCTTTAATCTGGTTAGAGCCCGGGAACCACCCGAAGGAGGTGAGTCAGGGCCAAAAAAAGGGAGGAAAACTCCTCATTTCTGTGGGACATGGGCAGAGGGATCTCGTGGAGGAGGCTGTGGATGCAGCGCTGGAGGTGGCCGCCTGCCCGCTGGTCCGAGTGGGACCCGGTGACATCCTGGTGACATCCTGGTGACATCTCCCTGTCCCTCTGCGATGCTCGGGGACGCCACCCCACCTTGCTGGGACAGCAGCCCGGCTCTTCTCGCCCTCCAGGCCGGCTCAGCAGCCGGCAGAAGGGCTGCAGGGGGATTATATTTAGCAGAAGAGGAAGAGAGGCGGTGAGATAAAGCGGCCCCCGTTATCTCCCCGCGTGCCAGGCGGGGCTGCAGCGCTCCGGACCTGGGACATGATTTGGGCAGCGCCGAGAACAGCCCGGCATTGTCCCTCCTGGTGCAGCTAGCTGGAAAACAAGAGGAGGAAAAACAAGCCAAGAGCCGGCGGAGCGGGCAGCGCTGTGCCCGCATCCCGATCCACCGCGCCGGGCATCGCTTCTGCCCCGTGTTTTTGGGGCTCTGCGCTTGGCTCTGGGGGTTTTGCAGGCTGCTGAGGGTTTTCCAGGCTGCTGAGGTTTTCCAGGCTGCTGAGGGTTTTCCAGGCTGCTGAGGGTTTTGCAGGCTGCTGAGGGTTTTCCAGGCTGCTGAGGGTTTTGCAGAGCCGGGAGCAGCCGGAGCAGCGGCGAGAGGTTGGTGGCGATGCGGCAGAGGAGGTGGCACCGGGGGCACCGGGGGCACCGGGGGTGAGGAAGTGGCTCGGTGGGAGGAGCTGTGGCCCAGAAGTCATCCGTGCACGCCCGCCGGGGGCCAGGCTGGCGAGCAGGAGGCGCTGCCAGCAGACCCTTGCCCGCTTTTGGCCCGGGAGCAGGCGGCGTTGTCCGTGCCGGGATGGAGAGGCGGATTGTGGCCGGGGAGAAGAGGCGGCTCAGCGCCTGCCTGGTGTGCCGGATGTGCTGCATTGGTTAGTACCCACTGCGGGGTTTTTGGTGTGGGGATGGTGCTCAGGACAAACTCAGGCGCTCTCGATATGCTGGGCTGGAAGTTTGCAGTTTATTGTAAAGGGTGTGGGGATACAGGGCCCTGCTGAGAGCTCTGCAGCTCAGAGCAGGACGGAAAGAGGTGGGGGAGAGGTAAGAGATAGAAATAAGAGAGTGGTAGGAGAAGTAAGAGAGTAAGAGGGTAAGAGAAAGAAATAAGAGAGTGATGGGAGAAGTAAGAGAGTAAGAGATGTAAGAGAAAGAAGTAAGAGAGTGATTTTCCCGTTTACAACACAATAAATCTTCTATGTTGAATATTCTAATTCCCACTAACCAATCTAAGACAAGATACAAATCCTATAGTATTTACATGCAGCCTATAAGAATCATTACATTACCATAATGTGTTATACTTTAAACCCTAAAAACTACTCTTTGGACCCTAGCAGGGTCTTCTCTGACCTTTGGAGCTGCTCTCCAGCAGAAGACATTGTTCTATCAAGAGGGGATTACTTTCAGCCAGCCATCCTATTGTCTTCTAGTTATTTAGTAACTGAGGTTTGGTATCTCAAAGATGGCTTTCATTTCAATCTCGCTGATGGTTTCCATATTCTCAAAATCTTTTGCTAAGCACTCATATTTATAAGGTTTTCCTGATCCATCCTTCCCAACACACAGGCAACCCCTGCCTCCCCCAGTCCCCAATTATTGCCCATCACTTTCCCTGGGACCTTTTCCTGGCTGACAAGCTGTTCTGGCCAAGGCATCCATTTCCAGCTGCTGAAAGCCTGTGCAGAGCGGCCTCACTCTGCTGGGAAACGCTGCTCCATGATCTGACAGCCCATAAATGAACAATTTTGTGCCAAATAGCAGCCTCTGACACACTCCCTGCATGAAAGTCCTCTTTCCTTTGTGTGACATTTCTGCACCTCTTTTTCTTCAATGTTTCTGACATTTTTCCCATTACTGGGATGAAGTTCTGAGGGAAGAAGGAGCTCATCGTTCGCTCTTGCTGTGGAAAGGAGAAGGGAGAGCAATGGAAATCAGAGGGGAAGAGAGCTGAGCTGTGGTAGCCAAGGGGAAGGTGTTGGGCTGAAGATTAGTGCCTATGCAGATGTGACAATAATTGTCATTGATGCTGACGGTACCAGATCAGCTCTGCAATGGAATTATCTGGGAAAATAGCGCCCTACAAACAGGACTGGCTGTGTTTCCCGAAGGGGGCCCATTCCTGTGACTCAGAGCAATAGTTTTGTGCCCTAGCTTGTGGCATTTCCAGCAGGAAGCCAAGCCTGGGCTGTGCCAGCAGCTGGAAATGCAGATATTGAGGTGCTCCTAGTATAACCTGTCTGCCTTTGTTATTCTTTCGTAAAAATCCATGCAGTGTGCAGGGCAGGAGTGCTGAAAAGTCCAGTTTCGTTGCACTCCCATTCTGTCAGCCACGTGCCAGGTTTTGCAGAGTTTCCATTCTCCTTCAGGTCACTTTGCCATGTCACAGGGTGGCACAGAGCAGAGCCCAGCTCCTGGCTGCTCCCCAGGCTTTGGAAGCCGTCACCTCTCCAGAGCTAAACCTGCTCTCCTCAGAGCTGGGAGGATTTCTCTTCTCCTCTGCCACACTTGAACAGTCTGCCTGTAAATGTGACTTGGAACATCTGCCTGTTGGCTCTGTGACAGCAGATTTGAGATGCTGACAGCTGCTCCATTCCACTTTGGGTGTGCTTGCAGGTCACACGAGGGGCAGTGCCAGTGGCACAGCCAGGCCTGCACGGCAGGATTCCTCTCTGAAGTTCATTTTTGTCTGCAGACCATTTGCAGGGGCAAGGGGCCAAGAACTTCTGGGAACTGAGGGGGAAAAGTGGGTCAGTCTTGCAGAGATAATATTAAAAAAAACCCAAGGAATTCTGATGCAGAGGCAAGTGAACTATTGACTGTGATTTCTATGCCACAGGACATCTGGACAAATGCCCAGCAGCAATAATTTAATAAATGTGCAGAATCAATGATTGTGCTCCATCCCTGGGAGTGTCCAAGGCCAGGCTGGGCTGGGGTAGTGGGAGGTGCCCATGGGAGGGGGTGGCACTGGGATGATCCTGAACATCCCCCCAAAACCAAACCATTTTGTGATTCTGTGATGTAATAAAGTAACCAGATTGTTTGAAACTTTCTTCCAGATTTGTAAAGATTTCCCCAGATTCTGAGGATTTGTGCCACAAGACAACCCTGCTGAGCACTAGTTCTGTAAGGAATAATTGAACATCCTGAGCTGGGACCCACAGGGATCATCCCTGTCCCTGCCCAGACCCCCCAGCAATCCCACCCTGGCATCCCTGGTGTCCAAACTCCCCTGGAGCTCTGGGGCTGTGCCCATGCCCTGGGGAGTGCCAGCACCCTCTGGGGGAGGGAAGAACCTTTCCCAAAATCCAGCCTGAGCCTCCCTGGCAAGTGTGGCTCTCTAAAAGGCTCTATCAAATCCCTTTGCTGGAGCTCTCCTGCTGGATTCCTGCTGCTGCTGAAGGGGCAGGGGCCTGTCCTTCATCTCCAATGGCTCAGGGGAGGATGGAGGAGGAGGAGGGGGGGCAGAGGGCAGAGCAGGGGCTGTGCAGGTGTCACACACCCTGTCCCCTCCTGTCCCACACTCCTTGTCCCCTCACTGCTGTGCCTCTGGCAGGGAGAGCACAGCACAGGCAGGGACACTGGGAGCTCCTCAGGATCCACCTGCCTCGTCCTCCTCCCACAGAGAGAAGTTTCCAAGGGCTGTCAGACCAACCTGACCGGGTTTAATTAAACTCCACTCACAGTCAGCAGTTCTGTGGGTTTTTGTTGTGCTCAGCTGGGGGAGAGAAGGATGCTCATGTGCTTAAGCATCCTCCTAAATGTTCATTTAGTGAAATCCTGCACATCGTATTTGACTTTCGGCAAAATAATAGTGATGCAATTAATTATCTGGATTAGCACAAAGCCTCCAGTGCTGGCTATGTGGAGAACACAAAGCCAGCACTGGCACTCCCAGCAGGTCCCACTTTAATGCGGATTTGCATCTCTAATTTCACTCCCAACTTTTTCTAAAGTGCTTTTCCATAGGTAAGAAACTGGGGACAAAAGGCTGCCCATGCTCTCCTGAAAGGAATGATTTTGGAGATGGCCACAGCTGCTCAGATCCTGCTTTACCTGCAGTGCCAAGGCTGGGCTGGATGGGTTTGGAGCACCTGGGACAGTGGAAGGGTTCCCTGCCCATGGCAGGGCTGGATGGGATGGGCTGCAAGGACCCTTCCAACCCAAACCACTCTGGAGTCCGTGACGTCCTCTGATCGTCACATAATTATTTTAACTGTCACTGCCATGGAATTAATTTTAAAATGTAATATAGTGGGTTTGGTCTCTTTTCTATTTCAGACTCAGCTGTCTGATACTTTGCCTTCTGTGAATGTTTTGTTTGGTTTTTTTTTGGCATTTGGGGAAAGCAAAAACAAGCAGAAAACCAGAAGTAGAAAACAGAACACAAAGCTGCAAAGCCATTTGAGACAGCCCATGTTCTCTCCAGTCATCTACATTGTTATGTCGATTTTAAATATCCAGACAGGGAATATATCCCTAAAATATTTCTTTTTCTGATGGAAAAAAAATGTATTTTAATACAGTAGATAAATCCTTTCCCATTTTATTCCTACTTTCACTGAAATACGACCTCCACATTTCCCATTTGCAGAGTAATGCCGTATGGGTAAGGGTGGGGGCTGTTGTTAATTTTACCAAAATGTTTTAAAGTTTCTAACAGGAATGCAAAAATTACCCGGGTTATGTAATTAATCCTCTTTCTGCAGTGAAATACTGAAAGCGTGTTTGCAGAATCGTGGCCGCTTTTCAGAACTCTTGTGTTAAATCTCCCTGTGTGTGACACAGGTGTGAATGTTCACACACACAGAATGCCCTGTGAATTCCCTGCTTTGTGCCTGGGCAGTGGGAGCCATGGGAGTCGATGGCTCCTGGGGCAGATTCCCACTCCTGATTCCCACTCCTGTTTCACTCACCCAAATTTTGCTCAAGTGAGGACAAATTCAGTGTGGCACAGGGATGTCCCTCCTGGACCATGTGTGCCTGCCCTCCAGACTCCCAGGGACTTCCAAACCCCCCCCTTTGTGCTGCTGCAGAGCTCCATCACTCCCAAAAACCCTCCAAAACCCGCTTTGGGCTGGTTCACACTCCGCCACTCCCAAAAACTCCCCAAACCCCCGCTTTGGGCTGCTCCACACTCCGTCACTCCCAAAAACTCCCCAAACCCCCGCTTTGGGCTGGTTCAGACTCCGTCACTCCCAAAAACTCCCCAAACCCCCGCTTTGGGCTGCTCCACACTCCGCCACTCCCAAAAACTCCCCAAACCCCCGCTTTGGGCTGCTCCACACTCCGTCACTCCCAAAAACTCTCCAAAACCTGCTTTGTGCTGCTCCACAGCTCGATCACCCCCAGAGCTCCCCAATCCCTTCTTTGTGCTGCTCCACACTCCATCACCATGTCCAAGGCATGCACAGGGAGTGCCAGGACATTTCCCTCTGGCTTGGTTGTGAACCTTTCTTTTCTAAGCATTTTTGCTTTCCAGGAAATGCAGCAGAACGAATTTCAACAATCACTTCGGTCGAATCGATTACAGAGACTTTGTATGTCCCCAGAATTTTGATTAACGAGTAAAGCCAGGAAGTTTGCTCCCATATAAACCTCTCTGCACTTTTATGAACCCTGATCATCCCTGATTTCCCCACTGGGCTCAGCAGGGGCCGGTGGAGGGGAGGATGAGGCTGGTGGGGCTCTGTGCCCTGGCTGGTCCTGCCATGGACAGATCACCCAAGGTCCCACAGCTCAGGGAGCTGTTGAGTAAAACCCAAATGAGGGTTTGGTCTGGGACAGGGACAGGACCCAGAGAACGGCTGGGGCTGGGCCAGGGAGGCTCAGGCTGGATTTTGGGAAAGGTTCTTCCCTCCCCCAGAGGGTGCTGGCACTGCCCAGGCTGCCCAGGGAATGGGCACAGCCCCAGAGCTCCAGTTTGGACACCAGGGATGCCAGGGTGGGATTTGGGGGGTCTGTGCAGGGACAGGGCTGGGATGATCCCTGTGGGTCCCTTCCAGCTCAGGATATTCCTGATCTCATGATTCTGTGAGGCTGCAGTGCTCACAAGCACCTGAAGTCCATCCCTGCTCCCATCCCGTGCTGCTTTCCCACTCTGTGACATTTCAAGTGACACAGAAAACAGAACAAGCAGAACCTGGGATTTCCTGTAATATCCATCCAGAACCATTTATCACTGGGGATTGAAAAATATAAAATGCTTTTTGGTCAATATTGGATTGATTTAAATATTTTGAATAAGTTTAATGGAGTTTAAATTATATCTGGCACACTCTTAACTGTTGTAATAGGACAGGAATTTTTGGAAAAACTTGATACAAGAATAATTTATGTGGCTGCTTTCTGCATTACCGTGCAGTAAATCAGTGAGAATGGATGGAAGTGATTTTTACAACTCCTGTCTCTGAGGACTGTTACAATGAAAACTCCTTTTGAAGGTCAGCAGGTGGTTTTAGTTCAGCCTTCCTTAGCGTGTTCAGGATTTAAAGCTCTTAAATGGCAAAAAGTAAATTTATTTTTTCTACCGGGAGAGTATTTTAAATCACTTTAAATACCAGGAGAGATTTATTCCAGTTTGTGGGATCCCATAATTACTGCTATAGAATAGAGAAACCTGGGGTTTGCCTAGGCAAGTGCAGAGAGAGATGTGCCTGAAATCCCAGCTCCTGCTGGAGGTCCTGTGGTTCTGTTGGGTTCAGATCTGGAGTTGGGAGAGCAAAAAAAAAAAAAAAAAGAGTCCATGGAATGTGGGCAAGGTTTGCTGTGCCCTCTCTGTTCTTTGCCTCTGTGCTTGTGGCTCTCCATGCACTGAGAGAAGATGCACAAGGAGAGGTGTCCAAGGGAGATCTCGGGGCAGTGCCTGGTCTCTGCCCTCAGGCTGCTTCCTGGGAGGAGCTGGACACTCTGAGTGGGTGCTGGACACCCTGAGTGGGAGCTGGACACCCTGAGTGGGAGCTGGACACCCTGAGTGGGTGCTGGACACCCTGAGTGGGTGCTGCACACCCTGAGTGGGAGCTGCACACCCTGAGTGGGTGCTGGACACCCTGAGTGGGTGCTGCACACCCTGAGTGGGAGCTGCACACCCTGAGTGGGTGC
>JANRGV010000094.1:609304-620265 GCA_024734035.1 Alethe castanea
TTTTCATTTTTAATTCTTACAGAATTCATGGTTTTTCCCCATTGCTTCTTTCATCTTCCAATATCCAACTTCATTTTTCAGCAAACCTGCAGTTTGTTTGTAAAGACAAATATATTTTTGCATTCATTAATCAGTGGAATCCATCCCATTGTTTCTTTTCTCTCTCAGTGCTGGTTTGATCTCCCAGCAGACCCACAGCTTGTTTGGAAAGACAAATCCAACATTGCTCTCACTTTGAGTAGCTTGGGGAAATCCAAGCTGCATCTTTCCCTGAGCCCTCACCAGTATCCAGCCCCTCCCAGGGCTGTGACACAGCTCAGAGCTCTCCCTGCTCCCCTCCTGCCTGGAAATAACAGCCAGCCACATTCCCAGGCCAGAACTGCCCCTGCTCCACTGCTCGGTGCTGCAGCCTGAATCAGCCAAACCCCAGCTCCTCTCCAGGGCTCAGGGAGCGCCAGAAAAGGTGAAAAAAAATCTTAAATCAAAGGCTGAGGAGCTGCAGATTGCAAAGAGGAATTAACAGCACCTCACTGCGAGCATCCTCCCTGTCAGGGGCTCCAGAGCCACGGTTTAGCAGCGTTTAAAAGCTCCAACAAGGAAACATTACCTGGTGCTTGTTTGGCTTCTTCCCCCTGTACTTTGTTGCTTAGGAACCACTGCAAATGAGGGGTTTCGCTTATTTAAATTGAAATAAGAAGAAAACCACACCACAAATGTTCTCCCACGTCCAGGGAGGATATGAGGGTGAAGAACAGGAGTTTTACATGCATGAATCCCACAGGAGTGAGGCTGATCCAAAGAATTAAAGAATTTCCATTAGCAGGAAGAGATGATGGAACAACACAAGGTGTCAAGAGTTTTGTTACCATTGCTGGGTTCTGAGCAGAGATTTTTTTATTCCTTACAACACTAAAATCTTTATGCTTTTCTCTTTGGCCATTAGGAAACAAGAGTGAAACACAGAATATGCTGTTAGTAACACCAACATTCCATCTTTCCATGGAATCATGGAGCAGCCTGAGCTGGGAGGGACACTCAGGGATGATGGAGTCCCAGCCCTGTCCCTGCACAGACACCCAAGAATCCCACCCTGGAATCTCCGGTGTCCCAACCCTCCTGGAGCTCTCCAGCCCTGCTGGGATCACTGCCAGTCCTGGCCCAGGTGTCCCCAGAATAACTGGGATCCCACAGCTGCCATCACCACTGTCACACGCTCTGGGTTCAGAATTGTTCACACAATTCATCCGTGGGTAAGAATGTCGGTGTCACGGAAAAAGGGATCCTGACATTTGGAATAGAGGGAGGTAACTCAGGAGCACAGGGATGCTGTGAGGTCAGACACAGAGAAAATGAGAATCACAGAAAGGTTTGGGTTGGGAGGGACCCTAAATCCCACCCAGTGTCCCCCTGCCACGGCAGGGACACCTCCCACTGTCCCAGGCTGCTCCAGCCCCAATGTCCAGCCTGGCCTTGGGCACTGCCAGGGATCCAGGGGCATTTTCTGAACCCAGCAGGAGAGACCCACAAGTGTTTCCTTCCCCAGCAAAGAGCAGTGTTTGCCTTTACAGCCTGCAGCAGTTACAATGGAAGCTGGACACTGGGAAATCCCTGCACAGGGAATTCTGCAGCTGCAAAATTCCCTGTCACCTTGGCTGGCAAATGGCACTGGTGGCACTGAACTCCCACTGGATTTAGCTCAGAAATCCAAGGGTTTGAAACGTGGGTGAGAAACCAGGAACAAAGGCAGATCCTCTAAATCAGGATGGAGTTTGTAACACAGAAACAACCACGGGAGCACAATTCTGGTTCCCCTGAGCGTGCAGCACCTTCTCCAGCACTGCCTGGGTGGGGAAGGTGAATTTTTTTGGGTTTTATGGGGGCTGCATCCCAGGCTCTTGTTCCAGGGTCAGCTGCCTGCTCTGCTTCAGCCACTCTGGTGTCACCACGGTGACATTCCGTGCACAGCCCAGCACTGATGTGCAGAGCTGAGCTGCAGTTCCTGCCTAAGCCTGGTTTTAAAAATAGCAGCTGTTGAGCAGGTGCCGTAATCCTAGAAAATGGAAAAGTGCAATCTCAAATGAGAAAGAGTGAAGCCTGAGGTGCCCCTGTCTCGCTCCTCTATATCGCCCCACACCTCAAAACAAACAAACCCCAATTTCCCTTGGTGCTCTCCATTCCTTTGCTTTCTTCTCTCTCGCTGAGACTGCAGGCCAGTATTGTCACCAGTGGTTCCTGCTGGTTCCTGTTCTCCTTTTCCAGGCTTCCAAAGCGACCCCATCCAAGCTTTGGGGAAGGGACCAGCCAGGCAGGGCTGGCAGAGCAGGACAAGGTGAAAACTGCAGGGCAGAGGAGCTGAGAGCTCCTGCAGAGTGCCCACAGTGCCACACACACCCAGGGACAGCAGGGAGTGACCAATGGCTGTGCTCAGGGTGGACAGGAGCCACACACACCCAGGGGCAGCAGGGAGTGACCAATGGCTGTGCCCAGGCTGGACAGGACACACCCAGGGGCAGCAGGGAGTGACCAATGGCTGTGCTCAGGGTGGACAGGAGCCACACACACCCAGGGACAGCAGGGAGTGACCAATGGCTGTGCCCAGGGTGGACAGGAGCCACACACACCCAGGGACAGCAGGGAGTGACCAGTGGCTGTGCCCAGGGTGGACAGGAGCCTCGCCCAGCCAGTTTGGAGAAACGATTGCAGTTATTGATCCCAGCCCTGCTGCTGCTGTTCCCTGCATTTAAAAGCTTCCCGAGCTCCTTGTGGCTGCCACGGGCAGCCCTGATGGATGGCCCAGCTTTGCTCTGCTCTGCTCTGCTCTGCTCTGCTCTGCAGCACTGCTAACGAGGCTGCCCAGAGCCCAGCTAACGAGATCTGGGGACACGGGACATTCCCTTTATCCAGGGACAGGGACAGGGGACATTCCCTTTATCCCATGGACAGGGGACATTCCCCTTTATCCAGGGACATGGGACATTCCCCTTTACCCCATGGACAGGGGACATTCCCCTTTATCCAGGGACAATGGGACATTCCCCTTTACCCCATGGACAGGGGACATTCCCCTTTATCCAGGGACAGGGGTCATTCCCCTTTATCCAGGGACAATGGGACATTCCCCTTTACCCCATGGACAGGGGACATTCCCCTTTATCCAGGGGCAGGGGACATTCTCCTTTATCCAGGGACATTCTCTTTATCCAGGGACAGGGGACATTCCCTTTATCCCATGGACACAGGACATTCCCTTTATCCAGGGACAGGGGACTTTTCCCTTTATCCATGGACTGGAGCCCTTCCCCTTTATCCTGTGACCAGGGGCTTTCCCCTTGATCCCAGGCACTTTTCCCGTTATCCCGTGGAATTGGGGCACTGCCCAAAGCTTTGGCACTGCCTGGGCTGAGGGACAGGAGGGTTAAGCCCAGCTCTATCCCTGGCTGCACCCACGGTGTTGTTAACCCTGTCCCTCCTGGAAAAGCCATTTCCTTCAGCCATTCCCATGCCCCACACCCCAGTCTCTCCCCAAACAGCCCCAAGAAGAAAAACCCACCCCAAGGCAGGTCCTGCTGTGACACCACCCCAGGGCTGTGGGACCCCTCGGTCTCTTCAGCCTGAGTTGCTCCCTGTGGATCTTAAATCTCTACACAGAAAAAAAGTGGGTTTTTTTGTTTTGTCTTTATTATTTTTTTAACCCACAAAAAATAAGCCTCCAAAACTCCCACAGCCTCTAAATCAAACAGCAAACTCTCTCAGCAAAGGTTTGCAGAACTTCTCTGGCCCATTTAAAGCACCAGGTTTGATTTCCCACAGCCCAAATCACAGCTCTGCCACTCACTGCACAATTCCCTGCGCTCTGCCTTTGGCTTTGTCACGGAGAAATATGGGATGTGAGGAAAATAGGGCACTATTAACATCAAACAGCTCTTTGAGGGAGCACAGGGATTCTGGTTTGTCAGCAAAAACCTTGACAGCAAATCCAAAGCTGTCACAATCACGTGCTGCTCCATGACTATTCCAGATTAATTCACCTACAGAATTTATTATGGCAAGATAATTAAAGGAAATTATCATGACAAGATAATTAAGGGGAAAAGCATTGCGTGTACTATCAGAGAAGCCTCAGGACACACTTTTGCTAATTTATATCTTGATCTGTGTTCCAGCCTACATTATCTGTCAAATATTAGAGTCCACACAAGAGTACTTTGGGAATTTTGGAGTTAAGGCAAACTCCCTGCTCCAGCACAAAGCACACCTCCCGTAAATAAAGGAACATTACCAGACATCCCTGCAGCACTGATGGATTATTTATAGCTGCTTTAACAAGCCACGGGATAAATATCTCTAAGTGGCTCTTTCCAAGTGGGAGTTGCCACATCAAATGTGTACTGAAGGCTTTGGGGGGTTTTGTGGTGGATTTCAAAGGACAAAACATCCTCAAGCTCGGAAATTTGCTGCCAAACCTCCAATTTTAATTTTACTCCTGCTCTGGGATGCTCAGTGCAGCAGCAGGAGTTTCAGGGGGGCTGCTGAGATCCTGATCCAGAGGGACTCAGCAAACTCCACCAGAGCCAGCTCTGCTCCTGAGCCACTGCAGCCCCTAAAATTCTGCTTTTCCCTGACTGGCACAGGGATCCACTGAGGCCACCCTCTGGAGCAGACACAGATGGGCCACGGGCTGATTGAAACCTCAGCTCCCAGAGGGGTGATTCCAGATGTGCCAGCAAGCACAAAATAACATCTATTTACTCATTAAACAATAACTGACTCCACCCCCCTGAAGCCAGCAGCAGCCATGGGCCCTCCTGCCCAGCACATCCAGGGGTCCCCAGCACATCCCAGGGTCCCCCAGCACACTCCAGGGACCCCCAGCACATCCAAGCGGCCCCCAGCACAGGGACTGAGCCCCCCAGGCCCTGCTCCCACACCCAGCTGCTCCTCAGCAGAGGTGGAAAGAGCCCAGGACTCGTCACCCCCCCAGCCTGGGGACACACTCCAGAAACACAGAACCCACTGGGCTGGCAAGGACCCTGCAGGTCAGCAGTCCAGGGGACTCCCAGAGGGTTTGGGGTGCAGAGGCAGCACAGAGGCATCCAGGGGGTGGCTGCAAGCAGGAGACTTCCATGGGAACCCGAGGGGGCAGGAAGAGCTGAGCTGTGCCCACTGCAGGCACCTGAGGTGGGCAGGGCAGAGCACAGCGTGCTCCTGGCTCTCAACAGGAGCCCCAGGGCTGAATTCCGTGTGTCACACTGAATTCCTTGTGTCAAACCGAATTCCATGTGTCACACTGAATTCCATGTGTCACCCTGAATTCCATGTCACACTGAATTCCATGTGTCACACTGAATTCCGTGTGTCTCACTGAATTCCACGTGTCACGCTCAATTTCACGTGTCACACTGAATTCCTTGTGTCACACTGAAATCCACTTGTCACACTGAATTCCACGTGTCACACTGAATTCCTTGTGTCACACTGAATTCCACGTGTCACACTGAATTCCGTGTGTCACACTGAATTCCTTGTGTCACACTGAATTCCGTGTGTCACACTGAATTCCATGTGTCACACTGAATTTCACGTGTCATGCTGAATTCCTTGTGTCACCCTGAATTCCATGTCACACTGAATGCCACGTGTCACACCGAATTCCACGTGTCACACTGAATTCTGTGTGTCACACTGAATTCCACGTGTCACACTGAATGCCACGTGTCACACTGAATTCCACGTGTCACACTGAATTCTGTGTGTCACACTGAATTCCACGTGTCACACTGAATTCCATGTGTCACACTGAATTCCTTGTGTCACACTGAATTCCACGTGTCACCCTGAATTCCACGTGTCACACTGAATTCCACGTGTCACACTGAATTCCACGTGTCACACTGAATTCTGTGTGTCACACTGAATGCCACGTGTCACACTGAATTCCGTGTGTCACACTGAATTCCACGTGTCACACTGAATTCCACGTGTCACACTGAATTCCACGTGTCACACTGAATTCCGTGTGTCACACTGAATTCCACGTGTCACACTGAATTCCTTGTCACACTGAATTCTGTGTGTCACACTGAATTCTACCATCCCTGACCATCCCTGGTCATGGAGAGCGTCCCTGGAGCTGCAGACTGACAGAGGCTGGGCTCCCCAGGAATAATTAAATGAGGATTTAATTACCCAAGATATTTAATATGTATTTTTAGCATTGCCATTAAATTTATCCCAGAATGGTTTAGGATGAAAGGGACCTTAAACCCCATCTCAGTGCACCCCTCCATGGGCAGGGACACCTGGGACACCTTCCACTGTCCCAGTGTCCTGGAGCACTCCCAGGGATGGGGGATCCACCTGCAGTCCCTTTTGCTGTTATTTTAACGGGATTTATCCTGCAGCTGCCCCTCCAGGGCTGGATCCCTGGCACACAGAGGGAGCTGGGTGCACGAGGGCAGCTGTGCCAGAGTCACTGCCAGTGCTCAGCCAGCAGCACCAGCTGCCCTGCCCACAGCCCCTTCCTGCTGGAGTCAGCGAGCCAGGGGTCTCTCTGAATCCTTCAGAGAGAAATCAGAGTGCAGGGATTGAATCAAAGCCTTTGCATGGGTTGAAGCACATTAAGCCACTCACACATAAAGTAGACATTTAAGTAGAAGTAAGTCAGTAAGTTTTAGTATGAGTTCTAATGCTTTTAGTAAGTGAAAGGTTTCAAATGCCAGAGTAGCAGTGTGAGTTCTAGTGAAGGTTAAAAACACACTGATATCTTCAGTAGAGGCTCCAGGCCCACAGTTGCAGACGGTGCTTAGACATACTAGAGCTGTAGTAAGAATATTGCTGACATTTTTCAGATAGAACAAGATAGGTTGTATGCGTGGTCTATACGTAACCTGGTGTGCTAAGAAACTGGAATTCTAACAGGTTAAGGAGTGCTGGTCCGAGTTTGTGTCTCAGCTTGTTGGAAAAATCCTGTATAAGAGTATGGATTGGGGAGAGTTGATGCTTTTAGCCTTTGGCTTTTGCCAGGGCTTCTAGCCATTCAATTATTGCTTTGCTAGCTGCTTTGCCATTGCTTTTTGCCATTGCTTGTCTGTGTACTGTTGAGACTGATGTGCTTTGTAATACGATGTGCTTTGGAATAAATAACCTTTTTAACTATGAGCTGCTTGCTCTTTTA
Organism: Alethe castanea; assembly: GCA_024734035.1. Taxonomy (NCBI): domain Eukaryota; kingdom Metazoa; phylum Chordata; class Aves; order Passeriformes; family Muscicapidae; genus Alethe; species Alethe castanea. Next base: position 616,479 of record JANRGV010000094.1, read on the forward strand.
GAAGATTACCCAATGAAGTAGGAGCCTAAGAGCTCTGGAGTTGGTGCCCAGAGCACCAGAGGTCTGAGAACCTCACACCTGACAGATGGAGCTGCTGTACCTGCAGGGGAGAGGGAGCTGGAGGGCAGGATGGGCTCCACAGCTGGGATCCCTACCCAGAGGGGTTTAAGGGGATTTCTGCCTTTTCATTTCCTGTCTCTGCAGGATGAATCACTGGGGGGCTGCTGAACTCTCCTCTGCAGGTCACAGAATCACAGAAATACAGAATCAATCACAGAATCACACACAGAATCAATCACAGGATCAATCACAGGATCACAGAATCAGTCACAGGATCACACACAGAATCAATCACAGAATCACACACAGAATCAATCACAGGATCACAGGATCAATCACAAGATCAATCACAGAATCAATCACAGAATCACACACAGAATCACACACAGAATCACACACAGAATCACACACAGAATCACACACAGAATCACAGGATCAATCACAGGATCAATCACAGAATCAATCACAGAATCACACACAGAATCACACACAGAATCACACACAGAATCACACACAGGATCACAGGATCAATCACAGGATCAATCACAGGATCAATCACAGGATCACAGGATCAATTACAGAATCAATCACAGGATCATGGGGTTGGAAGGGACCTCCAAGACCAAAAGAGTTTGGGATTCACACAGAAAATTGTCTGTAACACCCGTACAAAATAATCTGATTTCTTCCTTCTCATTTCTGCTGAGGGGTTTTTGTTTGGGATTTTTCATCTCTACATACAGACCACCAGGGATGCTGCACTGGCCTCAGTAAGAGGTTTTTACTATCATGGAATGGTTTGGGTTGGAAGGATCCTTAAAGCTGAAGGTATTCCCACTAGCCCAGATTTTCCTCTCACACTTTTAACCACCAGAGCCAGCTCAGTGTGCAGGAAGAGATGTTTTCACATTGTCATGCCTGGGTGGGGCTTTGGGAGTCGGTGGGAACAGTAAATGGCAGAAATCTGTAAAATCCAGGTGTGTTGATTCCAGCCATGAATCTGGAAATGCTGGAAGGTGCAGACTGAGCTTTACTGCAACACAAACCACAGCCCCAGAGCTGCTGCCTGGGGATGTTCTCATGTTTGGGCTTTTTAAGGCTCAAATTGCTCTGCCTGCAGCACCACAGCTGTCTCTAACATTCACTGCTCTGCCCCTCTAACCACAGAGTAGGTCAAACACAACCAGGCAGATAAGCCCAAGCAGCAGAAGGATTAAAAGAGATCAAGTTTAACAATGATAGAATGGCCCTGTCTTAATGTCCACGGGAAAGGGAAAACAACAGCTCCAGAGGAGCTAAACATGGGCAAGTTTCCACTCAGAATGGATGCACACAGCTCAGCCAGAGCCAGGGAAAAGGGGATTTTCCACTCCTAGCACTGACTGAGGCTCAGAGCAGAGCCAGGGGAGCTGCCAGGAGGCCCAGCCTGAAGGATAATGAATGCACAGGCTGGAATTTCTCTGCATTTCACTGCTGGAAAGGGAGCCTGGCAAGGGGAGATCACCTGGGGGCAGGAACAATGATGGCACAGGGAGGGAAAGAGAGAGAAGTAATGGTTATTATTAAAGAGAAGTAATAGTTATTAGTAACAGTCACTTGGTCGTTTTATCCTCATGATCTTCATGTTTCTCCTTTGTTTTTATCAACTTTCCTTTTTCCTCTGCTTGAAACTGGAGATGGCTCCCAGGCTGCCATGACAAGTGAGCTCTGTTTGACCCAGCCCAGGGTGGATTAGAACAAGGATTGCAAAGTTCTGCCTGAGATCATCAAGCCCCAGAACTCCCAGCACTGAGGGGCTGGGAGAGGCCTCCCCTCCCTTCCCAAGATATGGGGATCTGGAAATATTAACCAAAAAATAAATTCCTATAAACCAGGGGAAGCATCACAGCAGCTCTGCCCAGCAGAGTGCAGGTGCAAGCAGCACCCTGGGCTGGTTTCCATCACCAGAGCAAGGTCTGAGCTTAGCTGGTCCTTCCCTGCAGCTCAGCCCCAATCTCCTCCTGCTCCTGACAGAGGCATTTCCTTGTTCCCCAAAAAACAATCCCAGAGCTTAAATGCAGCTGGGCACCACAGGCAGATCTGGGGACACCACAGGCAGGTCTGGGGACACCACAGGCAGGTCTGGGGACACCACAGGCAGATCAAGGGATTTCCCCTCTTTTCTGACTTGCTCCAGAGGAGCTCACCAGAAAATGGGGCAAGGACACCCCAAGGTGGGTTTGACACCGAGCCCCCAGCCTGGGCTGGGACAATCCCACTGTTACTGTGCTGAGCCACCTGGGCTGCACAAAATCCACCCCAAAACTGGGAATCAGAATCTTCAAACCCCACAATGGTTTGGGTTCAAAGAAACCTTAAATCCCACCCAGAGCCACCCCTGCCATGGCAGGGACACCTCCCACTGTGCCAGGTGCTCCAACCCCAATGTCCAACCTGGCCTTGGGCACTGCCAGGGATCCAGGGGCAGCCACAGCTGCTCTGGCAATTCCAGCCCAGCCCCTCTCCACCCACAAAAATCCCACTGACTGCCCTGGACTGCAGAATGATTCAAGATCCCTTTTTTTCCCTTTGCCTTTCTAAATTTCCAGATAATTTGTTGATTATGGCTGACATGGCTGAGTTATTTCCAACTCTGCCTAAATGAGCTAATTTGGGAGTTATTAACAGTTAACAAATTTCATTCTGGAGTTGCAAAACCCCCAGAAGCCCTTCAGGAAATAAATCCCACACAGAGCCTGAACTGCAGACGGACTGAGAGAGATAATTACACACTCAGCTAATTACTGGCTGTGGCAATAATTACGTCCAGGCCATGAGATGAAGCCAGTGGCGAGTGCAGGGAGTCCCAGTGGGAATTCTGGGTGTGTGGGGTCCATCCCAACCTGGCGCCTGCTTTGGGGGGTGCAGCAGGGCAATTCCACGATCCTGCTCTTTGGGTGGGCTCTGCCTGCTTTGCCTTGGGTCACTTCCATGTTTTTCCCTCTCAGAATGGTTTTTGCTCAGCTCCCAGAATTCCCAAACCACCCTGAGCAGTAATTTGGGATGCAAATACAGAGGCAGCTCAAACCTGGGTAGTCTGGGAGCTCCAGGAAATGGCAAAATGGGACATTTCTGTCATCCCACACATCCTGGCCCCTGGGCACCTGCAGTGCTCCTCAGGGAGCTTTGTGCTCCCATCCTGTGTCCTGCCAGCTCCTGAACTGCTGGAATTCCAGGGCACTGTCATCCCCCCTCCATGGAATGCCAGAATTGCTCTGGTTCCCACCTCTGCCATCCCTTCCCTGCCCTCCTCACTCCTGGACCACCTCCCATGGACCCTTTTCATTCTTTCTTTATTCTTTCTTTATTCTGTCTTCATTCTGTCTTTATTCTGTCTTTATTCTGTCTTTATTCTTTCTTTATTCTGTCTTTATTCTGTCTTCATTCTGTCTTTATTCTGTCTTTATTCTTTCTTTATTCTTTCTTTATTCTGTCTTCATTCTGTCTTTATTCTGTCTTTATTCAGTCTTTATTCTTTCTTTATTCTTTCTTTATTCTTGCTTTACTCAGCTCCTTCCAGGTCTCTGCTGCACTTTGCAGGATCATTCCTTGGTTTTTCCTTTCTTTGGGATTCCCTGGTTTATTAATTGTTATCCATGACCTCCATCTTGGCAATCCCAGCAGTTTTCCTGTTGATTTCTAATCCCATTCTTTATTCCTTCACTTTCACACATTTCCCCCCAAATTC
>JANRGV010000094.1:886907-899470 GCA_024734035.1 Alethe castanea
TTCTCTGGTGTGCCCCAGCCCCATGCCCACCCCTAGACTTTTGTGGCCTGGACATGGCCTGTTGCACTGGCTCGTTTAAACCATGGATTGCTGTCAGATTATGGGATATGCCAGGCATCAGACTGGAGGGTGTTTGGCTGCAAGAGCTGTCAGACAGACTTGGTTTCAGTTTGAAGCCTCGTGTGCAGCTCAGACCTTGTGTGCCAATCTGTACAGTTTCTCCCTCATTCTTTTTTCCCTTCTAATATGAAGACGGCTGGATTTGGAGGGCTGGCGTTTTTAAGATGGAATATATCTTCTGAATCAGCTAGAGGGAGAAAACATCTGTTAAACATCAGGATAAGTTTAGGCCGTGAATTACTGCATTTGTGACGATGATAGAATCCATGGAATCCTTAAGAATGATCATTAAGTCCAGCTATTCTCCCTCTCAGCCAAGGCCACACTGCCCATGCCCCCAGGTGCCACATCCACAGGGATTTAAATCCCTGCAGGGATGGGGACTGCAGCACTGCACAGCCCTTTCCAGGAAGGAATTTCCCCAGCATCCAACATGAACCTCTCCTGGTGCAACTTGGAGCCATTTCCTCTCCTCCCATCACTTATTACCTCTGTCACTGTTATGTCAAATTTTAGAGCTGTAAATAGCCTTTAAACTAATTTTTTTTTCTAGTGCTGGGGCTGCAGTTTTTGTCACTCCGTCCTTTACCCCTCGATTTTGGGACCTCCACAAGGTACCCTGTGCAGTGCAGCAGCCTTGGAGTGATTCAGATCTCTGCCTGTTGCACTGGCAAAGGCACAGTGATACTCTTTGATACTTAATGTACAACTTAATGTTACAAATGATGTTTTTTCTCAAAATCGCAGTCCCGGAATGGTTTGGGTTGGAAGACACTTCAAAGCCCATCCAGTTCCTCCCCCCCACCGTGAGTAGGGACACCTTTCACTACCCCAAGTTGCTCCAAGCACGTGGCTGCCTAATGATGGAGAACTGCTTTAAAAAGCAGTTACTAGAAAACTTGCAGGGTAGGCCACATGGACTCTTGAACATTGTGCCAAAGTTCCTTGGCTTGGTGAGCTCCTGGGAAAGCATGTACTGTTATCTCAGGAGTTGAAGCTGCTGAAGATAAGGGAGAGAGATTTTTCCTTTCTGGCAAGAACTTCACCCAGTATGCGGTGGTGTCTTATCCATGTCCTTCTTGGAGTGCAAGCAGTGATCTGGGTGCTATCTCCTCAGGCTTTCAGTGTGAAACAACTCTGGAGAGTTCTGGGGTGGGGACTTCTGCTTTGTTTTTTGAATCCCAAAAGCATTTGCCACTGCTCCGAGGAGAACGGGAGGAGCCAGGAGTGGCAGTGCAGCTGTGCGAATGACAGTCCCACACTGTCCTTCATCCCAGCTGGACTCACAGCTGGCAGCTGTTGTGTCCTGCAGGAGGTGTTCCCTGGGATCCCTGAGCTGTCAGGGGCATGGAGAAGGCTCAGCTCAGTGCCCCAGCTCCGGGAGGAAGGCCGGGATCAGCCGAGGCTGGGTGGCACCCAGCCAGGTCAGGCTGGCCTGGCACTGGCACAGCAGGGCAGGGCCAGGCTGTGGCTCTTGGCAGGGACATCAAAGGAGCAGTGGGAGGAAGCAGGAGTCTGTCCCAAGGGCCAGGAGGAAGCAGGAGTCTGTCCCAAGGGCCAGGAGGAAGCGCCTGGCACTGGCTGTGGGTGGGAGTGAGGGGCTGCAGGTCAGGGGCAGCCAGAGCATTTCTGTGGCCCTCTGGTGCTGCTGGGTGTTTTTGGACATCACTAATGGGACTGAGTTGGTGCTGGCAGTAATTCTTGTCTTTGCTTTTGCCTGGTGTTGAGGGCACCTTCTAACACCTGCTTATTTCACAAATAATTTATTGACTTTTATGAGGTAGGAAAACTAAATGAATTTGTGGACATGGATCCATGGTGGCCTTGGCACTGCTGGAGTAACTTGGGCCTGATACGTTCTATGGAATTTGAACATAATTCTTTATTTAGAATAGTCCTTCACTGGACTCGTACAGGACAACTGTAATGGTTCACTTTTATACCTCAGTAGCTCCCTGTGCTGGTTTCTTAGAAGCCCACAATGGTTTGTATGTGCAGATGTGAGACTCTACGGCCGCTGTTAATACTTCCTGTTGTTGAACAGGCTGCTGGTGAGGCAGAGGTGACCGGGGCTGTGGTGGAACGCAGGGCTGCCTGGCGCACTGGCTCAGAGGCAGGCTGTGCCCCAGGGCGCTGAGGGCTCTGTTCCCGCAGGATCCAGCGCGCGGCGGTGCCATGGAGAACGCGGAGAGCACGGAGGAGGAGCAGCCCACTGTGGGCAGCGAGGGCGCCGAGCGCGGCGCCGAGAGCGCGCCCGACGAGCAGCACATGGACTTCAGCACCGAGATCATGAGTGTCACCGAGATGGAGCAGTCCCCAGACAGCTCCCCCGACCTGCACGAGGACAGCACGCAGGAGAGCGAGATCCCAAACATTGAGAGCTTGCAGACCACAGATATTGAGGCTGACTTCCCTCCGGACTTTGACAAGTTTTGGAAAGTAGTAGAGGACAATCCGCAGGATTTCACAGGATGGGTTTATCTGCTGCAGTACGTGGAGCAGGAGGTCAGTATCTGCCCCTTTCTCCTCAACCTCCCTGAAATCAATTAAAGAACACCAAAGTCATGGAATTCCAGTGGCAAATGTAGAATGGACAGCAGGCTGTCACAGACGTTGATTTAAGGCAGCTGTCCTTGCCGCTGTTGTCATTTAATCATAAAATGCCAGGATGGTTTGGGTTGGTTGACCTTAAAAAGCTCATCCATTTCCACCTCCCTGCCACATGCAGGGACACCTTCCAGTAGCCCGGGTTGTCAATGCCAAAATAACACCAGGCATTTCTAGCACAGTGTTAATGGTTGTATTTAGAATAACCTGAAGTTGTTCCTAGGGGAAGCACTGACTGTGCTGGCTCTGTTTCCCACAGAACCACTTGCCAGCAGCCAGGAAAGCCTTTGACAGGTTTTTCTCACACTACCCCTACTGCTATGGGTACTGGAAGAAGTATGCAGACCTGGAGAAGCGCCACGACAACATCAAGCAGTCAGACGAGGTACGTAGGGCCCGGGGCCAGCACTGCCACCAGTCCCAAAGCCACAATGACTGTCCCACTGCGAGTCATTGGGCTGCCAGTGCCTGCCCTGCACGGCCAGGGCTCGAGGGACGTGTTTGCACGTGTCACAGCTGTGGCATTTGGAGCTAATGTTCTCTCTCTTTGTTGGCAGGTGCGTTAAACCTCTACAGTTTGTCAAGCTTTGCAGTGCAAGCCTCTGTATTACACTGCAGCTTAACAAGTAGGGCAGGGCTTTTCTGTCACTTCCATTTATTACTCATTTTCAAAACAATATAGTTGGTTTGCTGGTCACAATTGCTCCATCTTATTGCATTTTTGGTCAGACGCTGTCAATGATGCTCTAATGGGTCTGTGCCCTATGGTCTGTACCCCAAAGCCTGCCCACACAACCTGGTCAGAATGCAGGGACCGCTGCGCTTTGAAGATCAAGACTCTGCACGTGGAGATCAGAACATTGCCATGTTCTATCCAACCTCCACCCGAATGGTAATGGTAGATTATTTAAACAAAATTCCAGTAATTAGTATTTCTAAGGTTCACCGGATAACACAGTGTTGCCTCTCTCTTAGGACCCCATTAAGGATTTGAAGTACAGTTCATGTTCTCTTCATAGGTCTATCGCCGAGGGCTTCAGGCAATTCCTCTTAGTGTTGATCTTTGGATACATTATATAAACTTCCTAAAGGAGACCTTGGACCCTGCTGATCCTGAAACTAACAGTACCATCCGGGGGTGAGTTGGGAGCAGCCTGGTATCCATACACACCACTGGGATCAGGTTATTGTGGTTTTCAGACAAGGGGCAAATTTGTAGCAACCTGGTGTCACTTGAAGGACTTTTAAACTTAGAGATGATGGAGCCAAATTCCATGAAAAGGGGGAGACAGCACAGTGTGGTACAAGGGGCCAAAGTTGTGGCTTGAGAGCTTCAGACTGGATGCTAAGAAACATTTAGTGCAGCGTTTGGGATCTTGGAATTTAATTCCTTGGATGCGTCTGCTCGCTGTGGCTGGCAGCGGACCTGGTTAAAGGGTTGGACTGGAGTTTGATCAGAAGGCTTAATGGAACTGGAATTGAATCTGAATCAAGCTGCAGAATTGCTGCACAGCTTTTGGGTGTTACACTGCTGCACTGGTGGGTTTGGAGTCTGTACAAGACAAGGTGGTAAAGATTGTGTATTTTTCTAGTATCTTGTGTTCCTGCCAGTGGCTTTTGCTGTTGCCTTTATTTGTTCTATTGTGGAAGTGCTGGAGGAAAAAAATGAGTGTGAGCTTTCACAGTCTTTAGACACCTTGCTGCAGATATCTGGAAAACACTTTGAAGAATGTAAATAATGAATATGAGTCTAGCTTCAAATAAATGAGGGTGCTCATAACCTTTAATAGGAGCCAGGACTTTCCTTCCTTATTCTGTTCTGGCATCCAGAAACCACTGTAAAACAATTTCCTGTTCCAGGGCCTATGAACATGCAGTGCTGGCTGCTGGGACAGATTTCCGTTCTGACAGACTCTGGGAAATGTATATAAACTGGGAAAATGACCAGGGAAACCTAAGGGAAGTAACATCCATCTATGACCGCATCCTGGGAATCCCAACACAGCTCTACAGCCACCACTTCCAGAGGTAAAGGGAAAACAGGGAGTTAATGCCATGGGAGAGGGAGATACCACAAGAACTTGGAACAGTTTTATGTAGTTACTTACTTACATACTCAGGCAGTTAAACTGATTGTTTTAAAGTACTGATGCACATTTGAGGAATTTGGGTTTAGGTAAATTCAGAGGTTTTGTTGTGGAATCAGGACAGATCTTTGATGAGTGGGGAAGAAGAAAGGATGTCTTTGAGAAATCAGGATGAGCAGTTTTGGACTTTAATACAATGCCCATGTATGGTGAAGCACCAGTTTAACTGACTAAAGAATCCTGTTTAAATTTTAGATAGTGGAATTCTGCATGGTAGGGAGACTTGAGCAGCAGCCTCAGTTAAATTGCACACAGGCTTCCCCATAACTTCCACAGATCTCTTGGTGTGGGAAATAAAGTATTTCCTTTATACCTGATTTTGTCCTTTGCCATCTCTTCTCCATGGCAGGGGTTCTGCCAGCCTGCCACGCTGCCCTTTGCCCCGTGGCACTTGTGAGGTGATGGGTGCTGGCAGTTCTGGGTGTGAGCTGGCAGCACTCAGGAGCCATGAAGCAAAGCAGAACCCCTGGGATTTACACTTGTGCCCCTTGGGCAGCAGTGCAGCATGAAACAGCCCCTCTGCAGTGCCTCTCTGTGGCTCTTGTAGGTTTAAAGAGCACATCCAGAACAACCTGCCCCGAGACTTCCTGACCACGGAGCAGTTTGTGCAGCTGCGCCGGGAGCTGGCGGCCGCCAGCGGCCACAGCGGCGAGGAAGGGGAGGAGCTGCCCTGCGGCACCGAGGACATCACCGACCCCGCCAAGGTACTGCGGGGGCGGGGAGTGACACCATGGGGCGGGGCTGGGGCTGGGCTGGGGCTGGGCTGTGCCCTGAGAGCTCTGAGGGCATCACCGAGCCTGCCAAGGTACTGCACAGGGTGGGGAGTGACACCCTGGGGCGGGGCTGGGGCTGGGCTGGGGCTGGGGCAGAGGTTCCACTGCACCCACCTGAGCTGTGCCCAGAGAGCTCCTGCACATCAGTGCCCCGTGGCTCGTGTGGTAACAGGACAGCCCTTTCCAGTGCTGGCAAAGGTGTTAAAGAAACGAGTTAGAAAATGAAAGAAGTTATGTACAAAACCTTAGGAGCAAACAGTAATTATTCCAAGTCTGCAGATTGAGATCTGTGTTCTAAGAAAGCTCCTCATCAGCAGTGGCCTGGGCAGGTTCAGACTGTTACAGGCCTAGCAAAGCCTGGAGCTGTCCAAGGGAATTGCTGATGGTGAAAACAGGCACACTGAAACTGGGGCTGATTTGGAGCCAAATCCATCCTTAATCTCCAATCAGCTTTAGCACAGGATAAAAACCAGTTGAGCTGTGTGTGCCTAAGGGCCAGGGCTCCATCAGGCAGTGTCCCAGCCCTTCCCTGGCTGTGCAGGGAGAGTCCATGCACCTCACTGGCACAGGAGGCAGTTACAAACACACCATGTCTGCCTGTGTTACATTTTCTAACCTTCTGTTCCAGCTAATCACTGAGATAGAGAACATGAGGCACAGAATCATTGAGATCCACCAGGAGATATTTAACCACAACGAGCATGAAGTCAGTAAGAGGTGGACGTTTGAGGAAGCGGTAAGTGGGGCTGTGGGAGGCAGCAGAGCAGCTGCTTTGGGGACAGGACTGGGAGTGGGAACTGTGGAACAGCCTTAACTTAACCTGTAGGGGGGGTTTGAACAGAGACTCAGAGTTGGAACAGTTTCACTTCTCTGCCGTTTCTCTTGTGAAGAGGCACCTGCTGATGTAAAGATCTCAGAGCAGTGTTTGGAGAGAGGCAAGGTGCTGTAAAGTTTGCTAAGCCAGTGAGTCCTGACAGGTAGTGCTGCTCCTGGCCTGGGGTGGTGCATGAGGGAATGGAGGGGATTCCCTTGGAAAGGTAAGCCTGTGCTCAGAGGAAAACAGAATTTTTGTGCTTTTGTATTTTAACATTACGCACTTCATCAGGTAACTTCTGTTTTGGACCTCCTATGTATAATGTATTAAAAGTAATTAAGTTAATAATTCATCACTGCAAATATACAGCTTTTGATGTAGAGTTAAGTTGGATTCCATTTGAAAAAACAATAGGAGGTTTTCATTCTCAGTCTTTTTATTTTTCTTCCTGGCAAACATGGTCCTTGTTTTAAATTTACTTCTTATTCTAAAGAGTCCATTGTGTTGGCCAGCTGGGACAGATTTTCAGAGACTCTTTGCTGGGTTGGGTGATGTCAGAGTGGTGGGTGATTCACTGCTCTGGGTGGGGCTGGGCCAGGTGCCTGCACAGCCCAGGAGCTCACAGCAGGGTGGGGAGGCACTGTCAGTGAGCTCTGTGCCAGTGGCCCATGGCAGGAGGGAGCAGAGCAGCCACAGTGTCCCACACTCCTGCCTTGGGCAGCCTTAAACTGCAAATCTGTGGGACTTGGGAGAACACTGGGACTGTGGGCATTGGGCAGGAAAGGTGTGGGAAGCTGAGTGTCCCCTTGGTGCTGGCAACAATCTGTTCCCAGCAGTGTCTGCTCTGCAGCACCAAGGGCTGGGAGGAGCTGGACAGGCAGAGTTCAGCATGTCTGTAAAGGCAGCAGGGAGATGGGGGCACAGATCCCACCCAGGGGCTGGGCATTGCTTACAGCTGCTTTCAGCAGCAGTGGGGCTGTGAGCTGGGAAAAAGGGCCACAAAATGTTGGGTTTCACACCAGGGATCAGTGAGGAGCATGAAGGCAGGGATTGGCTTTAAATTTCAGGTGGCTTTGAAGAATTGGATTCTCCTTAATTACTGTAAGTTCTTCATCCATTCGTATGGGTTTGGATCTGAGAGGAAATTGCAGCACAGGAGAGACATAATCAAATGCAATTAAAGATGGTGAGCAAAAGCAAAGGATCTCTGGCAGGATGTCAGACAAAGCAATTTCAATTTAAACAGAGCAATGTTTAATTTTCTGTGCTGAGCTCTGTCCCTCCCCTCCTGTACCATCATTAACATCATGATGGTGCTAAATTCATGGTCTTGCTATAACCAGACTGATGTAAATATTTGATAAGAAGTCCAGTTCAGTGCTCTGTGTTTCCTTGTCATGATTCTCAGCCGAATTCTGGGTTGAATTTGTGGACTGGGTGTCCCACAGTGAGCACTTCACTTGTGTGGATGGATGTGGGCAATGTCCAGTGTGCCCATAATGTCACTGACACTGGGCTGCCCCTGGTCCTCCCCAGCTCCTCTAAACACCTGCACCCCAAAAGCTCTCTAGGAAAGGAGGTTTCTAGCCTGATATGTCACTGCAGTAAATCCTTTGATCCATTCCTGGATAAGCCTGGATGGAGTAGATGAGGAGGTGTCACTGATCACTGAAATGGCACGAACTGAGTTCTGGTTGTGTGGCTGTTGATTGTTTGACCCCCTTGGTGGTGTGTTTGTAATCACCAGTTGCATCCTGTGACTCTTGCAGATCAAGAGGCCTTACTTTCATGTAAAACCTCTGGAGAAAATTCAGCTGAAAAACTGGAAAGAGTACTTAGAGTTTGAGATAGAGAATGGCACTCACGAGCGAGTCGTGGTCCTCTTTGAGAGATGTGTCATTTCATGTGCCCTCTATGAGGACTTCTGGATCAAGGTAAGGGAGGCAGCTCACGCTCTGCTGGTGCACACCTTGACCTGGTGACTAACCCTTGTACCCTGTGGAACGTTGTTCATCTATAACTATATCTGTTGCATTAGGAGATGGTCTGCTTGCAACCAGATTTGACTGCTGCATTTGCCAACTGCGTTGCCTCTCTACGTCCTTCCTTACAGAAACTAGTCTAGTGGTTCCATAAAGGTGCTGAATGGGTTTAAACAAAAGAATTTTATCGTTCTGGCGTGTTCTTGGAGACACATACAAGCTTTAACCTGGCTGGTCTCTGCTCTGTTTCCAACCCTAGTACGCCAAATACATGGAGAACCACAGCATCGAGGGCGTGCGGCACGTGTACAGCAGGGCCTGCACCATCCACCTGCCCAAGAAGCCCATGGTGCACATGCTGTGGGCAGCCTTCGAGGAGCAGCAGGGTAAGGGCAGCCCTGCCCCTCGGGGGGGCTCTGCTGGGGCAGCTCTGCCATCTGCCCTGTCCTAAAGCATCTCCCTGCTGTTGCAGGCAACATTGATGAAGCCAGAAGGATCCTGAAGACGTTTGAGGAGTGCATCCTGGGGCTGGCCATGATCCGCCTGCGCAGGGTGAGCCTGGAGCGCCGGCACGGCAACATGGAGGAGGCAGAGCAGCTGCTGGAAGATGCTGTCAGGAATGCCAAGTCCATCAGTGAGGCCTCCTTCTATGCCATCAAACTCGCCAGGCACCTCTTCAAAGTGCAGAAAAACCTGCCAAAGGCAAGAAAAGTGCTGTCAGAGGCCATAGAACTGGACAAAGTATGTGTTCCCTCTCGGCTGTCTTACTCAAAACTCAAACCACCCTGGTGTCTTTCTCTCTCTCTGAAGTATTTTGTAAAACATGGCAACAGTGATGACAGGAGTTGTAACTGGATGTAATGTCCCATTACTGCATGGAGACAACAGTCCCTCTAAACTGACGTTGCCAAGGTCCCAGCTTGGGAATCTGGGAGTTTGCATCTTTTCCCATCAGAAAGCACAATGTGCTTTGCACCTTTATTTTAATTTTAGAATCCCAGATGTTCTCGGTGTGTTCAGTGGTGTTGGTGTGGGCAGTATTGGTGGTTTGGTGTCACACAGGAATACCTGGCACTCGGATGCTGCCAGCAAAGTGCAGCACCTGGGTTTGTGGTGTTGGTCACTTCTGGTCTGTGTGTGCAGCAAACCAGCCCGAGGGGAAGGAAAATCCCTTTATTGCCTGTCATTGTGTGTGTTTGTGGGGTGAATTGTGCTGTGTAACAGTCAGAGTTAAACAGCTGCTATGAGGGGCAGTTGGGCACCTCCTAATGCCTGTTTTGCACAGGAAAACACCAAACTGTACCTGAACCTGCTGGAGATGGAGTACAGTGGTGACCTCAAGCAGAACGAGGAGAACATCCTGAGCTGCTTTGACAAGGCCGTCCATGGGGCCTTGTCCATCAAAATGAGGATCACCTTCTCACAGAGAAAAGTGGAGTTCCTGGAAGATTTTGGGTCTGATGTGAACAAGTAAGATGTGCTGTGGGCAGTGGCCAAACTGGGATCACTGGGAGAGTGCTGGGAAAAGGGTGGGGTCAGTGACTTCTGCAGAACTGTTCCCTTTGTGCCATCAGCTCTTTGTGAGGAGCAGCTGCTTTTCTAAACCAACGTGCTGCTGTTAAACAGGAACAGATTTGTAAACAGGAACCTCTTTGCAGATAATTGCCTTTCTATCTGAGTGCCCAGCAGCTGACTGAGCAGAGCTTTGCTGCCTGCCAGGTTTTCCTGTGGTTTCCCCTTGCTCAGCCCTGTGGAGGCAGGTGCTCCCCAGGGCAGTGGGACACAGGTGTCCTTTGAGGCTCTGCTCCCTGGGAGCTGCTGCTTGTTTCCAAAACTGCACTGCTTGGGTTTTCCAGTGGTCAGCACTGTAACAACCGTGCACTTAGGTGGGAGGATACACCAGAAATGCAAGTTTTAAATTCAATGCTACAATATGTTTTTCCTCTTAATTGTCTATTGTTTTTATTTACATTTGCAGCTAAATAACCTGGAAGGATTAATGACAAGTCAATTTTTCTGCTTTGTATGTTTTTAACAATAGCTGTCCTTAAATTCTGCTGCCTCTGCATGGCAGCCAGTCAGTACAAGTTTGGGATTTGAGGCAGATCAAACACAAGGAATTTTGCAGTTCCCAAATAATCCTAGAGCACAGAATGAGTACAAGGAACTCTTTTCACCCAGAGCACACTGCCAGAAGCTGCAGGTTTTGTGAGGTGCTGCAGATGAGGGGGTATTTCAGTATTTGTGGGAATTCTAGCCAGGACTCTCCTGTGCTGCACTGATCACACTTGTTCTTCCCTGCTGGATGGACAAAGGCTGTAGGTGCTGCTTTGGGACTGGAGTAATTTCCAGTGTTTAAGTATTGATTCCTACATCTCTGTGCTGCTGTGGGTGGCATCACCAGCAGGCTCTGAAGGAGCAGCTGAATCAAATCACTTCTAGAAAACTTCTTTATAAAGGAGGCTGATAAAAACTGCATCAATTATGAGGGAAGTTCAGCAGGTTGGGAACGGGAGCTGTTGTGACTAGAACTGAGTTGGCTTTCCCCTGTTCATGGTGGGTCACTCATTAAACTCCATTTCCCTGCAGTCTGCTGTGCTGTTGCAGTTTGCAGCAGGCAGTGCTGAGGTGTGTGAGGTCCTGGCAGGGCTGACTGGCTGTGCTGTGCTGTGCTCTCCCTTCAGGCTCCTGGATGCCTACGACGAGCACCAGGCGCTGCTGAAGGAGCAGGAGACGCTGAAGCGGCGGGCAGAGAACGGGTACGGCTGGGGCTGGGGCAGCTCACTCTGGGGTTCTTTATTCTGTCACTGGAGGTGTTTGTGAGAACAGAATCACTTTATTTTAGTCCTTTGAAGTGTGTACTAAATAGAGCTGTGCTGCCTTAGATGTTCACAGAATTGTTTGCCTTGGAAGGGACCTTAAAGCCCAAAAACCTGCCATGGGCAGGGACACCTTCCATAGGCTGCACAGAGCTCCATCTGTCTCAGCCTTGGACACTTCCAGGGATGGAAACGTTTTTGGAAAATGAGTTGTTGAGTTGTTGAGTTGTTGAGTTGAGCCAAACAGAGCTGGTAAAATAGCTCGGTCTCTAAGCAGGAACGTGCCTTTGCTGTCTCAGTTGGGGCAGCAGCTTTAAACCCAGCCTGTTCTGAAGCACAGCACAAACTCTCCTTCCCTAAGCCCAGTTCCCTCAGCCCGCTGGGCCAGGGCACCCAGCTGAGCACAGCTGAAGGTGATGCAGCATTCCCCACAGGAGGACATGGCCAGCATCCCCCCGGTGCCTGTACCAGGCTCTGTTCCCCAGCATTGCTGTCCCATGGCTGTGTCCCCCAGCACTGTCCCCTCCCCGTGTCCCCAGCACTGTCCCCTCCCCATGTCCCCCAGCACTGTCCCCTCCCTGTGTCCCTAGCACTGTACCATGGCTGTGTCCCCCAGCACTGTCCCCTCCCTGTGTCCCCAGCACTGTCCCATGGCCGTGTCCCCAGCACTGTCCCCTCCCCGTGTCCCCCAGCACTGGCCCACGGCTGTGTCCCCCAGCACTGTCCCACGGCTGTGTCCCCAGCACTGTCCCACGGCTGTGTCCCCAGCACTGTCCCCTCCCCGTGTCCCCAGCACTGTCCCACGGCTGTGTCCCCCAGCACTGTCCCATGGCTGTGTCCCCAGCACTGTCCCCTCCCCGTGTCCCCAGCACTGTCCCATGGCTGTGTCCCCAGCACTGTCCCCTCCCCATGTCCCCAGCACTGTCCCATGGCTGTGTCCCTTGCAGCTCGGAGGAGCCCGATGAGAAGAAGCTGCTGACGGAGGAGGCGGGGCTGGCGGCGGCGCAGCTCATGGACGGGGACATGCAGGTGAACCAGGCCTACAACTACAACGCCTGGTACCAGGTAGGGCTGCCCAAGGAACCTGCACTCCAGCTCCTGGGGAGGGAAACGCGGCCCCTGCTGGCTGCTCCTCACTGCTCTGCCCGGGGAAAGCTGCACTCCAGCTCCTGGGGAGGGAAACGCGGCCCCTGCTGGCTGCTCCTCACTGCTCTGCCCGGGGATCCTGCACTCCAGCTCCTGGGGAGGGAAACGCGGCCCCTGCTGGCTGCTCCTCACTGCTCTGCCCGGGGAAAGCTGCA
>JANRGV010000094.1:932810-943227 GCA_024734035.1 Alethe castanea
ACCTGTGGCCATGGATGGGCAGGGTGGAAATTCCCCAGCACAGCTCCCCCAGCTCAGCCAGGGCTGCCACAACTTCCCCTTCGCCCTTCCACACTTCTCCTTGCCTTTTGGATTCTTTGGGGGATGAATGCTGCTGTCATTGGTGATGGCAATTATTCCCACTCTGTTCCTTAGGAATTTAGATTAGATTTAGATTGGATATTGGGAAGGAATTTGGGGCTGGGCTGGGATTCCCAGATTTGCTGTGGCTGCCCCTGGATCCCTGGCAGTGTCCAAGGCCAGGTTGGACATTGGGCTTGGAGCAGCCTGGGACAGTGGGAGGTGTCCCTGCCATGGCAGGGGTGGCACTGGATGAGATTTAAGGTCCCTTCCAGCCCAAACCATTCCATTCTGTGATTCTGTTCTCATTTTAATGCCACACAGGTTCTGCACAGACTACACAGACTAAGAAGATAATAGAAGGCCTATAAATAAATTATATTATAAACTAAATTATAAACTGAACTATAAAATAATCAAAGCAAGCAGGCAGAAGTTAAACTGAGCTGCCCCTGCACTGCCAGGGATGAGCAGCTTGTGCTTGTTAAGGTATTTGTGCATCCTAACAGGATCTGGGAGCCCAGCACAGGAGAGTGCCTGGAGTCACAAGTGGAATGTTCCTCCTCAGGGATAAACACAGGCTGAGCTCTGCACGTGGCTTTCTTTACCTGTCAGGACATTTTCTCCCCACCAGCTGCAGGCCTGCTGGGATCAGTGTTGGAAGCCTGACTTAGGCCTGGCTTTATTGGTTTAGTTGGATGCTTTTCAGTGGGCTGAAGGGACACTAAAGGGATTAAGCACTTGTTACACCACAGCCTTCTTAAGGCAGGGCAGCTGTGCTGCTGCTGGAGTGCCTGGGAAACACAGTGTGCATGGAAGTAGCCATGGAAAAGTGTCTGGAAAAGCTTTGGAGAAGCTGCTCTTGTGCCCTGGGATTTTTTTGGGGCCCTTGGCCAAGGGGGCCAGCGGGTTGTAAACAGTGTTTGTAGGACAAATCTGATTACTGCAATTATGGCAGAGTTAGTACTCAGGCCAAACTTAAGTCTGTGGAAAAATCCTGACCACCTAAGGCTGGGGAAACAAAGAGGAAAAACAGGATTAAGATGCATTAGTGCAGGTTATTGTCCTTGCTGCACCGAGGTGGAAAGCAGGTGCATGTGATGGGTGAACACAAGCTGTGTTTTGGGGTGGGGTCTGCAGGAAATGGGACACGCTGCTGTGCCTGTGTCTGTTCTCTCTGCTCTCTGCCCTGGCCCCATCCCCTCCACACACACTCTGGACATGCTGGCCACTCCTTCCCCCAGTCTAGTCTTCCCAGAGGTGAGTCCAAGTGTTCCTGGCATCCAAATGCCACTGGAGTGTGAGCAGAGAGGGAGCTGCAGCCCCTGTCCTGTACCTGGGTGTCCATCCCACTCCTGTCCCTCTCTGCTGGGTCAGCCCGTGTTCCATCCCACATCCCAGGGGTTTTCCCTCCTCGGTTCCTGGGTGGATCCAGGGTTATCCTGGGGCAGGAGGGTGTGGGAAGGGACCCCCAGGGATCATGGAGTCCAACTCCTGACCCCAGCAATCCCACCCTGTGCCTGAGAGCCTTGTCCAAGTGCTCTGGCAGGAATTTGAGGAATTAACCTAAAAAATCCAGATTATGGAGAACCTTCCACTGAGGCAGAGCACCTGGTACAGTTACAAAGCACTCAGAATTCAGCACAGCTCACTTTGAAAAATCCTGTCTCAAATAAAACCAATGAGCTGCTCGTGTTCTGTTGTGTAGGATCTATAAAAATAAAATCATTTCAAAGGGCTCAAGCCCCCTCAGCTGTGCTGGGTTTTGGTTGCAGGTGCTGGAAGCGTTTGCTGGGCGCCTGATTAAGGTGGGAGTTTTATCCAGGAGGGATATTCCCAACCTGACCAAGTACCAGATCATCCTGGCAAGGGATCAGTACAGGAAGAACCCCTCTGCACAACATGCAGTAAGTTCTTTATTTATTTGGTTCTATTAAAGTAAGGAATAAATAGGAATAATCCATTGTTTCATTATTTCCGGAGACATTTTAAGTAGATTTCTGTTTTTAGCCATGGAATAAAATACCATAGAATCACAGCATGGTTTGGGATGGAAAGGATCTTTAAGATCATTTATGAAATCTGTAAAATATTCCTAATTGTTCCACATTTCTGGATGCCACTGTAGAAGAGTTAAGGAAAAGATCAAGAACTCAATTTAAATGAAATTGCTTTGAGAACTTATATTGTAATCACTGACAGACAAGTTTTCCTTTTCCCCTCAAGGGTATATTCCTGCTCCTGTTTTTTGGTAAATCCTTCTGGAATGGTCAAGTTTTGTAAAGTTAAAGAAAATTGCCTAAAAAAAGTCTGTGTGCCTCAAAAAAGAGTAATGGGGAATCTCCTTCACTGCAAGCAGGGCAGCTTTCCTGATTCAATTCCATAGCCTGTGTGGATGTGCCAGAGATCCCTGGTTCTCCCAGATGCTGATGGTTCAGCTGTCAGAGTCTGAGGGCTGATGAGCTGATTTTGGGAGATAGCAGAGGTATTTTGGAGAGTTATTTGGAGGAATGGCTTCACTGAGCACCATGCAGTCTGTCCCCTGAGGGCTCTGATGGCCACACTGCTCGCTGGGCATCCCTTTGGGCTTTGCTCTGCTCCTCAGGTGTCACTGCTTTAGGGCAGGAATTGCAGTGGGACTCCTGCTCCTCAGCCACTTCCTCATCCAGTCTGAGTCTGCTTTTCTCCCCCAGGGAATCCATCAGGGCATCATAGAAGGAGACTTTGCCCTTTGCATCAGTCTGTACCACGGGTACGAGCTGCTGCTGCAGATGGGGATGCGCTCCCTGTTCAGCTACCTGTGGGGAATCATGGATGGATCCAAAGGTGAGCGCCCATCCTTCCTGGCAGCTCCACTCTGCTCCTGCACTTCCCTGCTCTGGGGCTGCTGTGGCACAAAACACCTTGAAGAAGGAGGGCTTGCAGATGGAGCTTTGTTCCCCTTGTGCCAGAGTGTGTTTGGAGAGCCAGTGGAATCCTGAGCTGGTCCAACTCTCTCCCAAGGCTTGTCCCGCACCAAGAACGAGCTGGGGCGCAACGAGGACTTCATGAGGCTCTACCTGCAGCTGCAGGACATGTTCTCAGACACTGCTGTGGCTCCTGGGAGTGGAGGTGTCTGCAAGAGCACAACAGGTCAGGAGTCCCCTCTTAGGGACAGAATATTCCTGGTTGAAAGTTGGGCTGTGTTGGCTGCTGCTCTTTATTCCAGATTGAATTCCCAATGTTCTGTCTCCCCCTCCCTCTCTCTCTTCCTCATAGCTACTTTCAATCGAGTTCTCTGTGTTTGAAGTTTTTAATATGCTCTAAAATGAAGGTTAAAATACAACTGTTTCACTGCAAGTCTTTTCCAGTGTGACTCTAACGAAAGTAACAGCACTTTCTCAAAAACTAGGTTTAACAAATGTTCTTCTGTCAGCAGTTTATTGTTTTGTTTAGAACCAATATCAGAATTTGGGTCTGACTCAAATAATTACAGTGGGAGGGAATGGTGTTCACTGAACCTTCCTGCTTGTTGCAGGTTTATTTGCATCTTTCATTACTTTATTTCCTTTCCAGCATTGGGAAAGAAAAAGGAATTTGTCTACAGCCATCCAAAATTAAAGAAATTGGAGGAAATCGTAGTAGAACACTTCAAGTCCTGGAAACAGAGATGTCCTGGTGAGTACCAACAACTCAGAGGAAAACCTGGGAGTGGAAACAAGGAATCTCCTCCTGATTGATTTCCTCCTTTGTGCTGCTTTATTGCTTTGATTCTTTGTGCATCTTCCCCTCTAGAAGAACTTCACCATAAGATTTCTGTAAGATAAAACTTCCTATAAATTCTCATTATTAATTTGATATAAACTCCTCTAACAGCTGAGTAAATCAGGGATAGGGAGCTCATTCCTGGGGCTGCCACGTTTCCTGCTGGTCCTGTCCCAGTTTTGCTGCCAGTCCCTCCTGCAGAGTTCCATGAACACATTTGAGAGCCTTAAGGATAAAAGTTCTGATATCCAGCCTGAGGATAAGAATTAACAACACTGAGGCATCAATTTGAAGTTCAAACCCATCAGTTACATTGCCCAGTCTCTCATTGTTTTTCACTTTGGTGAGGACATCATTCAGATCTCTTTGGTTTTGGGATGTTTCAGCTTCTTCATTGCAGCCTTTGGAATGATTACATGAGTAATAACAACATTTGTTTTGCATCTTGTTCACTTTTTATCTTGCCTGTTTGGATCTTTGTCCTCTGTGAAGTTGGATAATTTCTGACCTGCCCTTCCCTCTTTTTTATGTTGTTTTTTTTCCTCTCTTGGATGCAGTGTTCTCAGCAAACCTTTGAAATGACTGATGCTTTCTAGTGGGAAGCTTTGTTTCCCATTTCTGGGTTTGTAACTTTAGGACAAGTCCCAATGCATTTAATACAATTCACTCTTTTTTCCCCTTCCCACTCAGAGTTCTTCCTGTCCTCCCAACCTCCCTCCCTCCTTTTGCCTCCACTTTAAAATCCCTACATTTGAGATGGAATGGGAGGGAATTCATGCCCGAAGTCGTCAGCCATTCTTGGAACAGCACCAGCCCTTTCTGTTCCATTCATTGCCCAGGGAAGCTGTGGCTGCCCCTGGGTCCCTGGAATTCCCAGGAATTGGGAATTCCTGGCTGGGCTGGAATTGCCAGAGCAGCTGGGGCTGCCCCTGGATCCCTGGCAGTGCCCAAGGCCAGGCTGGACAGGGTGTGGAGCCTTTGAGCATGAAGCTGATCCCATTCCCAGCCCTGCCATGGACACCTTCCACCCTCCCAGGCTGCTCCCAGCAGCTGCCAGTGGGACAGGGTGGAGTAAAGGATTCACTGAGGATCAAAGTCTCCCTGAGCTCCATAATGTCAGTTTTGCAGCATGAACTCAGCCCATCACTGGCAAAGGCTGCTTCCCTCTCGTGCAGAGTCTTTCAGGGGCAGGGACAGGAGCTCAGGGTGTCTCTGCTCCCCTCCTGCAGCTGCTTCCATCTGAGCCTGCACACCCCAGCTCTTGCTGAGCCCAGACTTGTCCAGAAGGCAGCCAGAGAGCTGTCCCAGCTCAGCACTGATGGGTTTGTCCTTCCGGCAGGGACATTTTCATTCAGCTGTGACCTGGGATGGCTTTTCCTCTGCTAAATAAACTCTGGAGAAGAGCTGAGGTGTCCTCTGTGTGTGAGTGTGTGACCTCCTGCTTTGGGACACTCATTCACATCCCACAGAGGAGGCACAGCAGTGCCCTGCCTCTTCCAGTGCCTCAAGTGTTGGTTTTCCTTATTTCCTTGTGCTGGGAGGGTTTGAGGAGCTTCCCTTCCCTTCTGCCACTTGCTGCTCTTGCTGTCAGACTGAAATTCTGCAAGGAAGGTTTTTCCCAGTTCAGTTTTGGGTTGTAGGTGAGCACTTCAGTAACAAACTGGTTTTCTTTACGGTCTCCACACACAGTGCACTTCCCTTAACCAGGCACCAAATGTGCTCCAAATGCCATTTATTGTGACTTACTGTGACAGTTCAGGCCACTGAGGCTTCTGTCCATCTCTGAGCTGTTGTTGCCTCTAGGCTTGAGGAGAAGGGATGGCTGCTGAGGTTTCTCCTGTGCTCCAGAGGGGAAGGAAGGAATGTGGGGGAGTAGTGTCCTCCAGAAGAGCTGCCCTGGCTCAGGCTGGCTCCTCCATGGGCAATCCTGTAGTGTTTGGGGTCACCTTTATCTTCAGGGTGACTCTGAGCTGGGGACAAGGTTGGACAGTCACAGGTTGATGATCCCAGAGGGCTTTTCCAGCCTTGGAGATCCCAGGATTGTGCCAGCCCTGCCCTCACTCTCTGTCCCCAGCACCCACGAGGGTGTGAAGCTGCTTGGCAAGCTCCATCAGGAATTTCCTTCATTAAACAGGAGGTGAGGCTGGTTTTAGCTGGTCCTGATCCCCTTCCCACTCAGGAGAGGTGTGGGAGCCCCTTCCAGCCCCATCAGGGAGCTCCAGGAGCACATTCAGGCACTGGGACAAACCTTCCTGGCAGGGAGTGGAGGGAAGCAACGTGTCTGAGTTCAGCAGTGCTGGCTTTGCCACGGCCCAGCTTTTCCTGCAGAAATCCTGGAAGCTGCTGCTGGGCCCTGCTGGGCTGGGCTGGCTCTCTGCCCAGGCAGGGGCATGAGCAAGGCTGCTTTTGGGGATTTCTTGTGGAGTTCTGTGCAGTTTGGGACTCTGACCTCCTCCCTGCCTGCTCTCCAGCTGCATTTCCAGGAATTTGTCATTTGGGAAATGGTGATGTGCTCCAGCCCCGTGCCAGCTCCCCTGGCTAAAGGCAGGTGCTGCTACAGGGCTTGAACTCAAACATGAATTTAATTCTAAAAATACCAGTTGGGAGCTGAGGGCTTGACAGTGTACTAAAAAATGCTGCAGCTTGCTGTGTTTTGTGTGTGGATCTTGAATTCTTGTGCTGTGTGGGGGAGCCTGAATGAACAGCCAGGAGTGGTGCAGCAAGTCTGGCTTAGGAATTAATAGTTATAATTAATAATTATCTCTTGCTGATAATTGGGACCTTTTAGATCCCCTCAGCCTTCTCAAACCCTCAGTGATAATGAAGAAGGTTTTTTTGGAGAAGGTCCCCACCAGCAATGTGCCCCTCTCCCACCTCATCCCATTATTCCTGAAGGGATGTTGGGCTCAGGCCCCAGCTCAGGGGTGCTATCCCAGTTTATCTGCTGGTCTCAGTTCAGGGATGTTGGGCTCAGGCCCAGCTCAGAGGTGCTGTCTATCCTAGTTTATCTGCTGGTCTCAGTTCAGGGATGTTGGGCTCAGGCCCAGCTCAGGGGTGCTATCTATCCCAGTTTATCTGCTGGTCTCAGTTCAGGGATGTGCCTCCCAGGCCAGAAATCTGAGTTGTTTTCTAGGGGGTCACTCCTGGTTTTCCCCACAAAAATCCATCCTGGACAGCAAAGCTCTCCTGGCCTGTGGGGTTGGTGTAATTCAAACTGAGGAGTTGTGCTGGGTTTCTGTGGGTCCTTTCCAGCTCAGGATATCCTGTGATTCTCTGGAACTGTTTATTCTCCATTAGAGCTGGGCTTGTCGTGTTCCAGAGTGGGTGTTTGGAACTTGGTGGGAGCTCAGGGCACTTTCAGAATGATCATGGTGGCTTTGGTTGGATGGGTTTTCCACTGAGCCAGAAATTTTCTGCTTGAAGAAGCACTTCAGTGTCCTGGGCAGATATTTGAAATGAAACATCACAAATACAGACAGTGTAGGGAGCAGGGATAGATGTGATATGGGGAAGGAGTTTTATCCTGGGGTGGTGTGGTGGTTTTGGTTTGTAAATTTGAGATTTTTTGGCTAATGCATTCATTTAATGTAGTGGATCTAGTGTTGGCTGAATTGCTAGTGCACCTACTAGAATTATTATTTTTGTGATGTGAGGTGGGATTAAGAGGAAGGTAAAGTAGGCTTAAACCTTGAAGGGTATAAAGAAAAATTCAGTAACAGAATTAAAACTAATAAGAACATTAGAATAAACCTTTAAAACACTTCTCTCCCCATTTTCTTTTCTTACAGGGTGCCCAGAGCAGCTGGGGCTGCCCCTGGATCCCTGGCAGTGCCCAAGGCCAGGCTGGGCACCCTGGCACAGTGGAGGTGTCCCTGCCATGGCAAGGGTGGCACTGGGTGGGCTCTGAGCTCCCTCCCCAGCCCTGTGAGAGCTCCGTGTGACACGTGGCCTTTAGTGGCACCTGGCTTCTGCTGACCCAGGATTGTCCATCCTCCCTGACCTCGTTCCTGCCCAAATCCTGGGCAGCATGTGGCTGATTGGATGAGTGGAGCAGATCCTGCCAATCTGGGTCAGGCCCTGCCTCCCCCCGGGGCTCCCGTGGTGTTTGCTGGCTGCCCCGGGGTGACTGAGCAGCAATTGCACATCCACTGGGGCTTTTTATAGCTGACCCACTTCTCTGGCAGCCTGGTGTTGCAGGGGATGCTTCCCTGCTGGCAGGAACACGCAGCTTTTGGAGCTGCAGCTGGAACTGTGCTCCTGGGAGGAATGGCTGGAGCTCAGGGCTCTGTGCTGGGCCTGAGGCTGAGCTGGAACCAGATGATCAGGTTTTGCTGCCTGCCTCTGCAGAGCTTGTGCTGATCCAGGTGGAAACTCCCCAGCTGGATTTAGGAAGTTTAAGTTGTATTTCCAGGAAGGAACCCGAGTGTGAGTGCTGGTTGTGTTTACAGCAGGGTCCAGTTTTAAATCCCTCTTTGCATAAGGGAATAACCAGGAGGAGGAATTCCAAAGTGCATTTTTGCTATTCACGTTCTGAGGTTCATATCCAGTCTTGGAAGATCTCTGGATTAAACCTTGATGGGCTGATTGCTGGGAAAACCAACCCCAGCCAACCCCAACCACTTCAAACACACGTTTTAATCCTGAGCACTGCCAGATCTGCGTGGGCAGAACTTGGATCACTCAGAGCTTTCCTGGATGCAGGAGTGTGTGGGCAGCTCTTCCTGCTGGCAGGGGTAGAGCTGGGATCTGCCCAGTGCTGCCCAGTAAGGGGATTGTGCTGGACTGGGCTGGTTGTGCTGGACTGGGCTGAGCTGGATGCAAATCCCACACTCAGGGTTTCAGCTCCAGTTCCATGACTGAGTCCTTGCCCTGGTGTCACATCCCCGTGGTGTCCTGGCTGTCCCCATGGTGTCCTGGCTGTCCCCATGGTGTCCTGGCTGTCCCTATGATGTCCTGCCCATCCCTGTGGTGTTCTGAGCTGCCCAGCCATGAACCTCAGTGTGTGCATGGGGAGCTGGATTCATTCCCTGTGGAAAATGCAAAGGATTCCCTGTCCTGACATTTCATCCCTCCTAGCCCAGCAATCAGCCCTGAGCATTGGGTTTTTTCAGCTCTTGCTGAATTTCCTGAACACCCAGCACTGAAAGTGGAAGGAAGGAGCTCCTTCCATTCCCTGGACATCCTCCAGCCCCTTCCCCAGCCCCGTGCCCTTCCCTGGACACACTGCAGCCCCTCCAGGGCTTGGCTAGTGCCCTGTGCCCTGTGCCTGGCTGGGCTTTGGGACAAAACCTGGCACCTTTGCAGGGCAGGAGTGTTTGTGTCACACTGAGCTGCCACCAGCACCTCACACAGCAGTGCTGGCACCAGCTCCATGTAACTCATGGGACTTGTTTGTCATAAATGCTCCCCCTGATGCCTTAAGTTTTAGCTTTCATATTTTCCAGATTCTGTACTTCTGAACTTCATATAAAGTGTTAGCAAGTTCTCCTCACAGCTCAGTCACACAAAACAACCCTTCTCACAGCCCAGAACCAAGGACAGCGCTGCAGCTTCAGGCCTAAAAAGTGCAAACAGCAGCGAACAGAGGAGAGAATCTGGGAGGGTGGGACTGCAGAACCTGGAGCTGGAATTGGACAATGAACCCCAATATATAAATGGACCAAACTTTATAAAAGTGTGGAAACTCCTGATGTGTGGTCCATCTTGGGCACAGCCTTGGCCAGGCTCTAGTACTGCCCAAGGTGAATCATTTAAAGGCCTTTTAATAAATCCCTGCTTTATTCCTTTAACACAGTCCAGCCTCTGTTCCAGCAGCCTCTCCAGGCATCACCCCGCAGTGCTGGGGTTTGTCAGTCCTTCCAAAGGCATCCCCACAGCTCACTGGGGCTCCTCTCAGAGGTTCCAGCACCTTCCAGTCCCATCTCCTCCCCACCCCATCCTTCCTGCTGGCTGGGACCTGCTCATCCCCCTCTGCCTCCAGCAGCAAGTTTAGATTTGTGGTGGAAACATTTTCCTTCAAGGTTGAGAGAACACTCACTATGGGCCAGCCCCAGTCCTTGTCCCACAGGGAGCTGCTGGAAGTGCAGCTTTTTCCATTGGGAATTCTTGAATCCTTACTATTCCAAAATTTGGGAATGGCAGTGGGCAGCAGGGCCAGAGCAGGAGGGTTTCTCTGGGCCATGTTGCAATGGTCTGGAAGCAGAAAGTGGACTTTGAGTTGAGTTCAGCAGAACCCATAATTAAAAGAGATGGGAAGAATGATTGAGTCTGGGAAAGCCCTCCAAGCCCATTAGCGAGGTATAAAGTGGGGAAATGGATTTTCTCCTGATGATCCTGGGTTTTTGGAGCCAGCAAACAGGGTCAGCAGGGCTTGGCATGAGATGATTTTAAGGCCCCTTCTAGCCCAAACCATTGTGTGATTGCTGGAGCAGGGCAGTGTTCAGGATGCACAGTGGTGAGCTGTCAAACAGATAACTCTTGTAGGGAGAGCTCCACTAGCACAGGGTGCCCAGAGCAGCTGGGGCTGCCCCTGGATCCCTGGCAGTGCCCAAGGCCAGGCTGGACACTGGGGCTG
>JANRGV010000094.1:975161-987384 GCA_024734035.1 Alethe castanea
CAGAGCCACAAGGGCCCCCTGAGCCTCCTTTTCTGCAGGCTGAGCCCCTTCCCAGCTCCCTCAGGAATTCTCCAGCCTCTTCCCAGCTCCCTCAGCCTCTCCTTGGGCTCCAGCCCCTTCCCAGCCCTGGACACATTCCAGCCCCTCAGTGTCTGAACCCCAATTATTTACCAACCACACAAGTCCCACAGGCAAGATGCTGGTACCTTTCTGCTCAGGTTTTCCCGAGGTGGTTTTCCTGGGCTGCTGTTTGGAGTCTCTCCCCTGCTGCTCCTGCAGGTGCCTCTGCTGGCACTCCTGGGCCGAGCGGGAGCCCACGGCCATGGCCACGTCCTGCCAGAAGCCGCTCCTGTGCTTGGGCAGCGCGGCGATGGCCCTGCAGGGACAGCACGGGGACAGGGCCACGGGCAGGGCTGAGGGCACGGCCTGCAGCCTGGCACACTGGGGCTGTCCCTGCCATGGCTGGGGTGGCACTGGGGGGGATTTAGGGTCCCTCCAACCCAAACAATTCTGTGATCCTGTGGTGTCTTCTCTTCAGAACAGGCAAATTTATTTAAACACCTTCAGTTCACAGATGTGTTACAAGATAAACTTCCTGCTCACTTGTGCAGGTCCCCTCAGACCTGAGCTCCTGCTCATCTAAAAGAGCTAAACCCAAACATGGCCATTTTACACTCCAAGTGTCTATTAAATACTGCCCAGTGGTTGAAGTAATTGGATGATGGATTAATTAAACACCCTTGCAGTTAACCTGCCCTTACCAAACCTGTCATGGTTAACCTGTTATTGCAATCTGAGAGGGAACCTGCTCCCTCTCTCCTGTGGCCTTCACCATATTGTACTGATGTTTCATTTGTGAAGAAAATTAACAGAGAGTAGTAACTCCAATTATTATTAGGGAATAAAAATAGGGAAATAAGCCATTAAATAGGGAATATTTTTAATGAGGAATTAAAACATAAAGGAAACCTGGGAAATAATAAATCTGAAAACCCCCAATCCGGAGCTACAACCCCTCCTGATGCCTGAGGGAAACTTTTCTCTCTGAACACAGAATGAGCCCTTACCTGTGAAGCTTCTGCAGCTCCTTCTCAGACCAACCATCAGCTGCCCTTGGGAAAAGTTCCAGAGGCTCCTGCCCCTTTGCCCAGCCGTGCTCTCTGGGTTTTGCTGCTGCAGCCCTGGCATTGCTGGAGGCTGCAGAGCCTGTTTGCAGCAGGGATGCTCTGGCATTCCTGTCCTTCCTGTGGAAGCCCTCCTGGGCACTGCTGGGGGCTGCAGAGGCTGTTTGCAGCAGGCATGCTCTGGCATTCCTGTCCCTCCTGCGGAAGCCCTCGGTGCCGCTGTCGGTGCCGCTGTCAGAGTGCAGCAGGCTCCTGGCAGGGCTGGCTCTGCCCGCTGCCCTCCTGGCCTGGCCAGCCACAAGGGAAGCACTGGACTCAGATGTTTGCCCTGCAGAAGGGGGCTCGGACTCCTCACTGGACTCAGGCTCACTCAGCCTCACCAGCACATTCTGGGAGGGCTTTCCTGTCCTTTGGCCGCAGGACTTGTTTGCATCATCCCAGGAGCTTCTAGAGCCAGAGCAAGCTTTCCAGTTCCGAGACTCTGGTTTCAATATAGATTTGTTTTTCCTCTTGATCAGCAGTGGGGGGTCCTCACTGGACTGCTCCCCCTCCTCCTGCTCGGAGGGCTCCTGGCTGAGGAGAGCCCTCTCCTTTCCTGGGAGCTGCTGCCTGGCTGACCTGAGGGAGCTCCTGTAGCCCTGCTCGTACATGCTGGGCTCTGCAGAGCCTGCTGCCCTCTGTGCTGCCCCCGGGGCTCTGCTGCTGCTGCTGCTGTGCTTGTTCAACACCTTGGTGTTTGAGGAGCTGCCCCTGGCAGGGAGCTGGGCCGTGCCTGCCGTGTCCCTGATTGCCGGATCACTCTCCTCCCCGTCCGAGGGGCGGCGCCTGTCCCGCCTGCTGCCGCCAGCTCGGGATCCTCCCCTGGCAGTGCCGCCTCTGTCCCTGCTCCTGCCTGCAACAGACAGAGCCAGAGCCCCGCAGGGGTGCACGGTGGGCCCTGCTGTGCTTGCAGCACAGGGATCTGCACCCCTGCCAGAGCTTTAACTGCCAAACTGCAGACTCAGAGCTGCTCTCAGGGGCTCTCTGAAACTCTACAGCCTGAGCAGGCACATCCCCAAAGCTCTGCTCGTGCTCCAGAGAGCTTTTCTGCAGCTGCTTTAAGAGAGAAACTTCTGCTTTATATTGCATGCTCTACTCAGGCTTCTATCACCACCCAAATTCTTCTAAAACCAAATTTTTATTAAAAACTCTGTTAATAGGTTTTTTTTTTTTTTTGGCCAACATTTTGTTTCTTTCATTAAAAAGCAAAGCCAGGCCCCCAGGTCACTGGATTGCTAAACTCCAAAAAGTCCAAATCCCTTCATTTCAATTTCCAGAATGAAATCCCTGTGTTCCTGTTATGTAATTAACAAAGTGATTTGCAAACACAGTTCTTGTTTGGAGCTGTGAAACTCCACATGAATGCTACTCTGATGATTCTTCAGAGAAAAAGCAGTTAATCATTAAAATATTTGAATCATTTCTTTGCATTAACAGACCCAAGCCTCCTTCTCCAGCACTTACTCACAATCCCACTGATTCCATTAATAACTTGAAAATAGAAGAAAATGTTTTGGTTTTTACCTTCACTTTGGCTTTTTGGCATTTCCTCTGTTGTCCTCGTGTCTTCCTGTGTTTTTTTCTTCTTGGACGTGAAACTGGTCTTCCTTTTGGGTTTTTCACTACTTAACATCTTCAAAGTAAAACAATTGACTCTAAAGCTAATTTAATCTCCTTTTTCCCAGGCTGAGCCCCTTTCCCAGCTCCCTCAGCTGCTCCTGGGCCTCCAACCCCTTCCCAGCTCTGTTCCCTTCCATGGAAATCTCCAACCCCTCAGAGTCTCTCTTGCAGTGAAGGACCCAGAACTGACCCCAGGATTTGACAAACTCCTGTCTGGTACAATTACCTTTCAAAAAACCCCCATTTTTTCCCCCAGAAACAATTCCCCATGATATCAGATTTAGAGACCATGATTATCTGATAATATGGACATAGGACTATTTTTTTTAGTGTGTTTTCCAATATTTTGATCATGTTTCCAAGACTTCCTTCCTCTTCAGGTGCCTCTAAGAGCTGCACCTGTCCTGCTCCCCATCTGACCAAGGCCAGCAATCCCACTGAAGTCACACTGAAGGGGATCTTACCAGGCTCAGGTAATCCACCCCCCCATCCTCCACGGTGACATTCAGGTTCTGATACACATACTCCCTCTGCCCACACCAGTAGCTCAAGGGGGGTTTGACGAGGCGCCCGCTGCGAGTGTAGACCCTGCTCGAGTCATTCCTGGAGCTGTCCTTTGGTGTTACAACTGCAAGGGGAAAAAAGCCCAAAGAGTTTTGTCCCAAATACTCCATGAAAAATCGGTTTTGCAGATTTCACAAGTGGATGAATAATGTTGTGTTTAAGAGAAATGTAAAACATACCCAAAGTTGTTCTTTTCAAAGTATTGTGATAGAAATAACAGGACTGAAGTAAGAATCTTCACAACTTATAAAATTTACTGTGGGGAACTTTTTACTTTTACTTTGTTTAGAAGGTTAATAATACTGTGAAAGTTGTTTGAGGAGGGAGAATGATAAAGAAAAGTTGTCACATGGAACAGCTGCTCACTGAGACAAATGAGAGTGAAAAATAAATGGGAATGATGAGAGGAAAGCATAAGAGCATTTACAGTGCTAGCAAGGAAATCTGATTGCTTCAGTAACAAACAGCACAGGAGGGTTTGGGAAAGGCCCATTGGGCAAAGACCCCAGAAAAAGTCTGAGTTAAAGCCCAGAGCTGTCAGTGCCCATGGCAAGGCAGGGACTGCACTCCAAGGCTCAGCCACACCAGGGGGCTTTTCCAGCTTTGCAGCCATTTCCTGGAAACACAGCCAACATAATGAACCTTTCCACAACCCACTGCAGCCAGCCCCAGGTGTCTTTACCGAAGGAAGGGATTGTTAAATACTCACAGATGTTCTCATCGTTCCCTGGTGATACCTCATAGGTGGAGTTCCTCAGTGCACGTTTCTTTGCATTGCCTGCGGTTTTCAACACATCAGTTCCCCCCACAGAGTCATTCTCCTCATTTTCTTCCCCACCACTACTTTGTGGAACTCGTTCTTTCCTAATGGTTTAGAGTTTGAGAAAGAAATGATAAGCACTGAGGAAGCTGTTCTTTAACAAAGAGTGAAGATGTGGATGTGAAGCCCTGGTGGGCACAGCAAAGTGGCTTCATGCCCACATCTAAAACATTTCACACTCCTCTGGTGTAATATCCTCAAAAAGCAGAGTCTCAATGAACACTTAGAACAATGACAGAGAATCTCCAAAGAAATTACCTCCTCCTTTCCTCAAGGAACTCCTCCACGTACTCCTTCCACCTCTTGGAGAAGCCGTAGGTGAATCTCTTGATGAAGCGGTAGGGGAAGCCTGGGGGAGCAGAGGGGAACAGCTCAGCAGGGCTGGCACCCCCTCAGGGGGCAGAGAACCCCCAGAGCCTCTGAAACCCAAACACCAGAGCAACTGACCCCCACAATTCCAGCCAGCACACTCCAGTCACTCTCAGGCCTAGGAAACCTCTGCAGTACTAGAGGTTCTGCCACTCTGCTCACAAGCCTTATGCTGATACCTCTCCTTCTCAGAATATTAAAATAGAAACAAATACAAGTTCTTAGCAAAGGAAGTAATAAAATCTTAAAGTCAGAGATCAGATATTTATCAGCAGCAACCCCAGTGCTGCAGGTGAGGAGGAAACACTGAAGCCACAGACACATCTTTGGGCCTGAAAGAGCCAAGAGTGAAGGTGTGCTGGGTAAAAAATGGCGTAACACACCTGGGGCACACCTGTGTTAGGGGATGCAATGCTGAGGGAAGGGCTGGAGCTGGGCCAGGGGAGGTTTAGGTTGGATTTTGGGAAAGGTTCTTCCCCCCCCCAGAGGGTGCTGGCACTGCCCAGGCTCCCCAGGAAACGGTGACATTCCTGAGGCTGCCAGGAGAGTTGGGACACCAGGGATGCCAGGGTGGGATTGTTGGGGTGTCTGGGCAGGGACAGGGTGGGTGATC
This sequence comes from Alethe castanea, assembly GCA_024734035.1. NCBI lineage: Eukaryota > Metazoa > Chordata > Aves > Passeriformes > Muscicapidae > Alethe > Alethe castanea. The sequence continues at coordinate 980,311 of JANRGV010000094.1, forward strand.
CTTGTTGTGGGTCCCAGCTGAGGATATTCCATGATTCCAAGTATTTATTCTACCTATGCCACAGAGTATCTTTGTGTCCTCAGAGCTGCCTGTGAGCACTGACAACAGCTCGTTGCCAGAGGAGCACACAGAGCAAGGAGAACAAATCCTCTATTTCCATCTGCATGGAAATCCCATTTCCCTACACACCCCACATGCTGCAGAGCAGCTGGAACAGTGTGTGACTTGGCAGGCACTCAGGTCAGCAGCTCACCTTCCCTCCTCATGGCAGCCGAGTCCATCTTGCCCTGCAGCAGGTACACGGCGCCCGTGGAGGTTCGCACCTGGCTGCGGCTGAGGCGCTCGCTGACGGCGCTGCTGTGCCACAGCAGCTGCCTCATGTCCCTGCCAAAGACACGACAGCAACCACTGCAGCCCCTCCACAAGGGGCTCCAGGCTGCACTGCTGACACTCCATCAGGGAGCACTGCTGAGCCCTGCCTCCTGAGGGGCTGTGCTGGCAGCATGGGCTCTGGGCTCTCTGCCCTCGGCCTCTCCTGGCCCTGGGGCAGGGACAAACTGAACAGGTCCCACTGCAGTGTCACTGATGGGACTGAAGGCAGCTCAGGACACCAGCCCAGCTGGCATGGGGCTTGGAGCAGTGGGAGCTGTCCCTGCCATGGCAGGGCTGGGGCTGCATGGGTCCCTCCAAACCCAAACTGTCCACAGCTATTTGATATTTGATTTATTCCTCTGAGGCTTTCTGATTATTGTAGCACAGGACTCTGAAATGATTTCACCAGAAATTCCCTGGATGCTGGCTCTCCCCCTCTGCCCACACAAAGGAATTGTCTCTTCTTTGATCAAGCAGTTAAAGCTCTGCACCATTACCTGATGTTTGGTGTTCATTTACTTTGCATTTAAATAATAAACTGGTTCTTACTTCCTTTTCCCTTCCACACAGATTGCCGTGTTTCCAGTCAGCACTTTAATCCTCCAGCTGCTCAGGCAGATGTTTTTCTGTTCCAGAGGAAAAAAAAAAAGTCATTTAGAAGTATTTATTAGCCAGCACCCCTCAGTGATCAGATCCAATTACAAAAAGCATCTTCTAAGCTACAAATCTGGAATACTGGAGGATATCTGGTCCTTGGCTCAATCCTGAAGGTAACTTGGTTTAATTCAGGAAACACATCAAACACTCTTGGCCACGGTGAGGGAGAACAGAACAAGTCCCTTGATTTCCCCAGTGACCAAGGGAAAGCCAAGCCTCGGGCAGGTGTTGGTGCCAGGCTCCCAGGGAACCCCAGGGATGCAGCACTGCTTTCCTAGGATTCATTCAGAAGGGAGGAATGCTGCAGGCTGCACACTGCTCTCCTAGGGAAAGGTTCTGCTCCAGTTCAATTGAACAGGAGCCTGGATGTTCCACAGGAAAGCCAAGCCTTTCCCCTCCCCATCAGCAGAGCACATTCCTGGATGGATCCATGCCCAGCTGGGAAAGGCCTCTGCTCCCTGGATCTGAGCAGGCAGGGCCCATGATCACACCACAGCTTGTGCACACTAAACCAAAAGTGTTTCTTTTACACAAAAAACCCCAAACCCTGAACATCATGGAGCATGGAAAAAAAAGAAACCCTTTGCATGGGAAAATTTACTGGTAAAATCTAATGGAGTAACAGTTTATTCTCTCCCGAGTGTTCCTTGCTTTTGACAAGAAAAATAACTTTGAGCCATCAGCCCAGAGGAATTTCATTTTCCCTAAAGGATTATTTTCTCCCACCTCTTTCTGTGCTTTGTCAGCAGGTTGATCAATGATTTTATCCAAAGGCACCTTGGGCGCTTCTGGCAGTTTCTGACTCCTTGGAATCTGGACTGGAGAGGGAACCACGTGGCTACAGAAGCACTGGGAGGGCATTGCAGGATTTGTGTCTGGTGCCTTCTCCACTGCTGGAGCAGCTGGTTTGTTACTGGGCTGCAGCTCTCTCCTGTCTTCATCAAGCTCTGTACGTTTTGCTTCTCCATTTCTCCACCTTCCTTCTACCTGATCCCCATCTCCCCAAGGGGGACACTTTACTTGCAAAGGAGTAGCCATTGTACTAAAAACCATGTCTCCATCAGCATCCACTTCTACAGATTCCACCAGGAAAACATCCACATCATCCTTATCACAGTCCACAGCCTCATTCCCTGGCTGCTCAGCACAAGCAGGCTGGACTGAAGGATTCTCCACAGCTGTGGGAGGAGGAATATTCTGCTGGGTTTGGGTTGAAGGTGCTATAGCTGCCCATTTAAAGGAAAAAAAAATAAAAAGGAATAATAAAGAAATTAGGGATATGTAAGCAAAGAATCATGCTGCTCAGGGGGTGGGGGTGTGCCCATGCCAGGAGGGATTTAGAGCCTGTGGATGTGGCCCTTGGGGACACGGGGCAGTGCTGGGGGAACAGTGCCCTGGGCATTCCCAAGCTCAGCAGTGCCCTGCTTCTGGGACTGGAGGACGTTTGTGCTCTCCAGAGCACCCCAGTACCTCTGTGCTGCTGCTGCTGCAGTTGCCACTTCACCCGCAGGAAGAACTTCTGGGGGGTTTCCACCACGGGAGGCTCTGCAGGGAGCACTGCCTGGGGCTCCAGCCCAGGAACCTGAGGGCAAACTGGCTCTGGAAAACAACCAGACAAAAAAACCTCAACATCTCTTTCACTTTGGAGAAGAAAAACATTGTCATGGTGGGTGGAGGAGTGGAGGGGCAATATGATTTTTATATGCTTTTTATTAAAAAAAATCAACACAGAATCCCAGAAAGGTTTGGGTGGGAAAGGACCTTAAATCCCATCCCATTCCCACGCCTGCCATGGCAGGGACAGCTCCCACTGTCCCAGGCTGCTCCATCCCAGTGTCCAGCCTGGCCTTGGGCACTGCCAGAGATCCAGGGGCAGCCACAGCAAATCTGGGCACCTGTGCCAGCCCTGCCCACCCTCACTGTAAAAAAGGGTCACATCCAGCTGGGTGTCAGCTGCAAACCTGCTGAGGGTGCCCTGGACCTCACCACGCCATGGATAAAATATTAAAGAGCCAGCAGGGAGAGCCCAGGAAGATGCCCCAGTGGGATGTCAAACCCCAAGCAAGGTTCCATGAACCCTTCTCTTCTCTGCACAGACTGTAGGGAATAGTTACAGTAATTAGGTTTTATTTTTTTAGTTATAAACTGTTTCTGAAGGTGTTACATGGGTCAAGCCCACTTGTGAACACAACAGAGCCAGACTGTGGCAGGGAAAACCCAAAGGGAGGGAATCCTCTATGATACAGAGCAGGGCAGAGACATCAGCACTGCTACAGACACATTTCAGCACTAAACAAACATCACCATCCAACTTTTTTAAATCCCCACCATCTAGGGTACAACTGCTGCCAGTGCTTTTTACACCCACCAAAGGTGCTCTGGCTGCTTTTTCCAGATCCTGTAAGAGGCATTAGTGGGACACAGAGAGAAAATGCTCACACCTGAGGCAGCTCTCCTAGAGAATCTGTGAAACAATAATCGCTTCCCAAGTGTGCCCAGGCTCTGGACTGATGGCTGTTGGTCAAGGAGCTTTGTCCTCCCCATGAAACTTCCGAGGAGGAATGATTAAGGCAATTGGCAGCAGCATTGAGAGCCCTTTCCCATCAACACGCGACTCCAGCGTGTTCCAAAACCATCAAACCCATTTAGCAAAAGGAACTATTAATAAACAAAGTGTAAACAGAGAATTAAAAGGTTTAGAAGAATGAGAAAATCAGAGATGTCACTTACAGCAGCACAAGATGCTTGAAAGCTCCATGAACTAAACCCAGAATTACAGCCCTGTGCTTTTTATTCCAGGTACAAATTCTGAAGGCGAACAAACCATTCTCACGGAGTCACCGAGGGCGCGTGGAACTCACCTCGTCCCTGCTGGGCGCTGCTCTCGGCCCAGGCCGTGCCCGGCCAGCGCCTCCCGGCCCCCGCGGGGCTCAGGATCACATCGGGGGCCGCCCTGCGCTGCTGCTCCGCCCGCGCCTTCCTCTGCTGGAAGATCTTGGCCGGCGACTCCTGCTCGGGCGGCTCCGGAGCGCGGCGCTTCGGCGGCCGCTCGGGGCCGGGAACGGGGCCGGGGCCGGGGCCGAGCCGGGTGTCAGGGCCGGGCCGGGTATCGGGGCCAGGCCTGGACCGGGTGTCGGGGCCGGGGCCGGGCCGGGTATCGGGGCCGGGCCTGGACCGGGTGTCGCAGCCGGGCCCTTGCCGGGTTTCAGGGCCAGCCCGGCGCTCCTGCCCCCCGCGCTGCGGGCCCCGGCCCAGCAGGAGCTGCTTCAGCGGGGTGACCGTCCCCGCGGGGATGCTGCTGAGGAGCACGGAGCGGAGCGGCGGCTCTCCCCAGAGGGGGCGGTGGCGGCTGGGGGTCGCGGTGATGATGTCGCAGGTTCGGACGCGGCGGTCGCGGGCGGGTCCCGGCTCCCTCATGGCTGCGGATCGGCGCCGCCGGCGCTCCGGCCGCGCTCCCGGGCCCGGCCCGCCACCCTCACAGCGGCCCGCGCGCAGATTCGAGCGCAGCCGCCGCGCCCGCCGATTGGCGGAGGAGGGCGCAACTTCGGGATGAGACCACCGCGTGCGGGTGCGAGGGGTGTCGAGAAATAAAGCCATTGCCAGACGGCGTTGAGGAAGGCGGCAGCAGGCCTGGGCTATGCCCGAGCTCCCCTCTGCTCGGCGCGGTGGTTCGGCCCGCCCGTGGGCGGGCTCCGCGACCGTTGGCGCTGAGGCGGGAGGGGCTGAGGCGGGGCCGGGGCGGAGCTCCGCAGGAATGGCCGGAACACAATAAAAATGTCGTGGGGCGTAGCCTTGCCTCGCTGGAGCTTTTCCGGTGTTGTGGAGGTTCCGGCAGGACGGGCGGAGAGCGGGCTGCTGTCGGGACCGAGCGCGGCCCCAGCCCCGAGCGCGGCCGGGCGGGCTCGAAGGAGCCGCGCAGGTGAAGGGACCGGGCACGCCTGGCCCGAGTGAGTGTGCAGGGCTGTGCAAAGAGCCGTCAGTGCCCGCTATTAACTGATAATTAGCGGATTTAATTAGAGCTCTGCATGCCTGGCAGGCTCGGGTCCGTCCTGGCTGGAAGATTCTGTACTAGGGGTTCATAGTCTAAGTGGGAAGCAGGGGAGGTTACTTGAATAATGCATAAAAAATACACGCTAAATGGAATCCCAGGTTAGCCAGCAGCCCGGCTCTCCCTGCTAACAAGCAGCCGCAGTGGGATCGATGTGTCTGACCCTAAATTAGTCCCAGCAGGTGCGTTAGAAACCCAGCTCTGGGGAATAAATTACTTCAGTGTGTTCCTGTTAATAATAAACATCTGTGTTTAAAAAAAGTTGTTGTTTTGGGGTGCTGTTTGCTGCTTTGCAGCTTGTTGCAATTATGGAAGACTTTGGGCTCATTACAGGAGGAGATGCACGTGCTAATTAGCAGCCCAGTTAATGGAGCAGACAGGGAGCTGTGCTTGCTGCTCCCAGACCTGCAGGAATTGAGAAGGAACCTCCAGGGATGCAGGGGCAGGTAAGTGTCAGGGGAGGGGCTGTGGGCTGCTCAGGAAACAGAAGGGGTCTCTGCATTTCCTCTCCTGCCCTTGGCTCCTGTGCTGCTGGAGCCTCCCAGGGAAGGAATGGGGCTGGGGAACATGGAAAAGTTATAAAAGGGGTAACAAAGACAAGCTGTGTTTGGGTGTTACGTCAGTTAAGTGTCTGACTGTGGTTTGTGGTGCACTGACTTCATACAGATGGCACAGCTTCACTTGGTTCACTTGTGCTTACAAAGCACAAAAAACCCATTCAGTCCATTATTCCCTCTTTATATTTAATGATATCTTAGTGCTCTCATAGTTTCTTAACTCCTTATCTGCTCAGTTTTTGCCTAAATCATCAAAAGCAAAAAAAATTCGTTTTGCTCCAGTTGATTGCAAAAGCCACCACTGTGCTTCCTTTTAGGAACAAAAAAGAATCCACAGAAGGTCAAGTGAGGGGAAATTCCTTCTTTCCAGGATCAAATGTGTGTGTGAGATTTGTGGGTGTTATGTGGGTCACTGTGGAGTTCATACAAGTGTTGTAAGAATTCCTAACATTTGCCAGCATGGCTGAGCAGGTCCCCTCTTGTTTGTGTGACCAGATGCCAGTGGAGCTTCCCAAATGGAATCCCAGACTGGTTTGAGTGGGAAGGGACCTCAAATCCCCTCCAGTGCCACCCCTGCCATGGCAGGGACACCTCCCACTGTCCCAGGCTGCTCCAGCCCCAATGTCCAGCCTGGCCTTGGGCACTGCCAGGGATCCAGGGGCAGCCACAGCAAATCTGGCAATCCCAGCCCAGCCAGGAATTCCCAATGCCCAATATCCCACCCATCCCTGCCCTCTGGCAGTGGAAGCCATTCCCTGTGTCCTGTCCCCCCACTCTCCCTGCTCCTCTGAGATAAAATCCTCTGGAGCTGCTGCCTCTGGTTTCAGATATGGGGTTCACCATCAGCTTCACTTACCTGCAGTTAGCAGATGATAATAAAAGAAATATTCTGTGCCTGCAGCACCATCTGTGCACTCTCCCTGCTCAGCACCACTGATTAATTCCATCTTGAAGAGCTTTGTGCACTTTCTGAGGACATGCAGGTACCAGTCCTCACTGCCAGAGCAGCTTCCCTTCGAGGCAATTCATTTGCGTTTGACATTTCCGAGTTCTCCAGCTCCATAAAATTTATTTCTGACTGGTTTCATGTAAATCAAATTGCTTGAGATTTCTGCCTTCACATTGTAAGTGATCACATTAAACCACGAGATGCTCTTGGCCACAGCGAGACTAAAAATGAGATTTTGTACAGCTGTTCCTTTCGGTTAAAATAGTTGTCGGGTTTTTTTGTGAACGTACAACTTTGTCATTCCAAAATTATTTCTCCACACAGGGTTTTGGTGAGATTCAGCTTGGAATATGGCATCCAGCTCTGGAGAAACCAACATCAAAAGGATGTGGAGCTGCTGCAGAGAGTCCAGAGGAATCCATGGAGCTGCTGCAGGGCTGGAGCCAGGTGGGAGAGCTGGGAATGTTCCCCTGGAGAGGAGAAGGATCCAG
>JANRGV010000094.1:1027121-1037812 GCA_024734035.1 Alethe castanea
CCTTTTTTCTTTTTTCTTTTTTCTTTTTTCTTTTTCCTTTTTTCTTTTTTCTTTTTTTTTTTTCTTATTCTATTTCCTTTTTTCTTTTTTCGTGGCTTTTTTTTTAACCTCCAGGAGAAGATAGAAATGAAGGGCAGGAGAGATTTGGGAAATAATCCCCTTCTCCACGGAAGCTGCTCTGATGCTCGCCGTGCCATAACAAATCAGTGGGGATTAAAAACGCTGTCGCTTGTGTAAAACGTGCTGCCAGGATTGGATTCACCTCTCCAGCTTAGCTGGGACGGAGGGATGAGCCTGATGGACACAGCCAGAGCTGTGCCTGCCCTCCCTGAGGCAGGGATGTCTCCTGGATCCCTTCTGGGCAGGCTGGAGCTGGAGCTGCCTGCAGCTGAGCTCGGGGGCTTTCCAGCTCCTGAGCGGCACCAAGAGCTTTGTTCTGGCACAGGGAGAGAGGAAGAAATGTGGGAGCATGAGGAGAGCAGGAGATGGGAGATCAGGAAAGGTTTTTCCCTGCCCCAGAGGGTGGGAGAAGCACTGGAACAGCTCACAGGGAATGGTGACATTCCCGAGGCTGCAGAGCTCCAGGGGTGTTTGGACCCCAGGGATCCCCGGGTGGGATTTTTGGGGGGTCTGTGCAGGGCTTGGGATGATCCTTGAGGGTTCAATCCAGCTCAGGATATTCTGGGATTGCCTCACTCAGGAGAGGAAATCCCAGTGGATTTCTGTGGGGGTCTCAGCCCTCTGGTGCTCTAAGGCACCAACTCCGAGCTCTTGGCTCGCACTTCATTGGGTTATCTTAAATAAGCAAAGCAGCTCATAGTTAAAAAGGTTATTTATTACAAAGCACATCAGTCTCAAAAGCACGCAGACAAGCAATGGCAAAGCAGTGGCAAATGCAGTGGAAATAAGCAAGTGGCTAAAAGCACCAACTCTCCCCAATCCATACTCTTATGTAGGATTTTCCCAACAAGCTAAGACACAAACTCAGACTCTGTTAGAATTCCAGTTTCTTAGCACACGAGGTTACGTATAGACCACGTATACAACCTATCTTGTTCTATCTGAAAAATGTCAGCAATATTCTTACTCCAGCTCTAGTATGTCTAAGCACCATCTGCAGCTGTGGGCCTGGAGCCTCTACTGAAGATATCAGTGTGTTTTTAACCTTCACTAGAACTCACTGCTACTGTGGAATCTAAACCTTTCACTTACGAAAAGCATTAGAGCTCACCCTAAAACTTACTGTCTTACTTCTACTTAAATGTCTACTTTATGTGTGAGTGGCTTAATGTGCTTCAACCCATCCAAAGGCTTTAATTCAATCCCTGCACTCTGATTTCTCTCTGAAGGATTCAGAGAGACCCCTGGCTCGCTGACTCCAGCAGGAAGGGACCCCAAGGATCACCCAGCCCAGCCCTTGTCCCTGCCCAGACCCCCCAACAATCCCACCCAGGCATCCCTGGCATCCAAACTCTCCTGGAGCTCTGCAGCCTCGGGGCCGTGCCCATTCCCTGGGAGCTGTTCCAGTGCCCAGCACCCTTTTGGAATATTTATTCCCCGATATTTATTCCCTCCCATTCCAATTCCTTTCCTTTATGTGCTACCAGCATCACACACACAGGATCTTCCAGCTGTGGCAGCAACACCTCTGAGTGATTTTTCTCCTCAGAAAACCCCCCTTGGGCTGCCCCAAGAGCCCCAAGGAGATGCTGAGCATCTCTGGAGAGGAAACCCCTGTGAACCACTCAGTGTTTCAGGTAGGACAGCCCAGTGTGAACATCCCTGATTTTATTTCCCGCTGCTGGCGCAGGAGCGGCGCCGTTACAAATAGGAAATTAAATCAGGGGGTGATGTAAACCTGCCGAGGAGAACAGGCAGCTGGTATGGCTCTTTATTGCTTTTTTCATCTGCTGTTGCATTTTGCCCTCGTCTGGTGCTCAGTGAAGGGTGAGATTTATTCATAGCAGGCTCTGGCACAGCCGGGGGGGTTGTACAATAAACCCCTGACAAGGCCCGTGCCAAAAGCCATTAGGAGGAGAGAACAATAATGGAGACACAAAGTATTTACAGAGCGAGTTGGCTTTAATTTAAAATCCTTTACTGAGGCTTGATGATAATTACATCACAGTGCTGACAGGCCCTGCTCTGCACCACGGCTTTAAAAAATCGGCGAGAATTGAAACCTCCCTTGGAAGCTGCAAGAAATTCCCAGGATTTTGAGGTCATTGAGGCACTTGGGCATTGCTGCCAAGAGCCAGATTTTCCTAAATTAGTGCCAGGCTGGCAGAGGGGTTGGAAGGACAGGGATGTGTGTGATGTGGTTGTTGGGATGGATCCTGATCCAGGGTTTTGTTTTCTCCTCTCCCTTCTCTTTCTCTCTCCCTCCCCATCCATTTTCTCCCTTTTTTCCACACCTAAATCCTGCCCCAGGTGGAGCTGGGAACCAGCTGTAATTTAGGGATCAGCATCAGGCTACTCATGCTCAATGACCATGGTGTTTTGGGGGGAGATAAATTAATAATCACTTTTTTTGGGGGGATGATCAGACCTCCTGCTCCTCATCCCAGGAGCCAAACCCTTGGAAGAGAAAGCTCCACGGCTGTGATGTTTGAATTTCCCAGGATTTTGTCCTGCAAAGCACGAAACAGCAGCATCAGGGAGGAAAAATGAGTAGAGGATGATCCAGATGGAGAGAAATACTGGAAAAGGAAAGTGCTGCTCTTTGCTCTGAGTTACTGGGATTTTTGGTGAACACAAATTTCACACCTGTGCTTGGGGTGAAGCTCTGGGAAAGAAGAGAATTGTAAAAAAAAATGGGAAGTGACAGTGAAGTGCTGATTCCTGGGGTAAATCCACATCCTGGGACATTCATGAGGATGCTTCTGTGAAAAAAGCAGGAGCTGAGAAGTGCCAGAAACTGGTGGGAAAGTGCCAAAATGATTCAACGAAATCAAGAAACCAATTTTTTCCCTCATCATCAGGAAAAAAGAGGATGTCTGGTGGAAAAACCTTGACTCATGTACAGATTGTCACTGTCGTCTTCTTCCTTCTAAAGCTGCCAGGCATTTTCAGGTTCCCTTTCAAGCAGGATTTTTGGCAGTTTCCTCTGCAGTGAGTCCTTTTTTCCTTGTTTTATAAAATATGGAAGAAGGCCGTGCTTGTGTATTATCCTTGTGCTCATAATAGGCATTAATAAATAAATCCCTGGAAGATGACAGGGATGTTTAGAAGATAAAAACCCCTCATATTTAGGGTTTTTTTGTGCTTAGAATCTGTGCCACATCAAGGCATTGGAGTTGCAGTGGGAATCTGTTCCCTTCTTTCATGACTTTATGGATGACTGCAGCGCTTTATGGAATTCTCCAGTGCTCGGGAATAAAAGGCAGAGCTGAGTTTTCACACAGGAATTCTGGAGTTGGGCACAAAAAGTTGACTTAAGGTTCAGAAATATTTGGGGGTTTTTTAACACAGAAGGAGGTCAGTGCAGCCTTGATATTCCAGGCTGGAGACAGAGGAGACTGAGGAGGTGGAAAACTTCCAAGAGCACGTCTTGGAAATGCTTGGAAAAATAACAAAATTGAATCATTAAAGTGGGAAAAATCTCCAAGATTAAGTCCAGCCTTGGGCTGAACCCCACCACATCCTGAAGTGCCACATCCAGCTTTTAGGGATGGGGACTCCACCACTGCCATGGGAATCTGTTCCAATGTTTGTCCACTCTGGCAGTGAAGGAATTTTCCCTGATATCCAATCTTGACCTCTCCAATGGACAAGGAACTTTGGGGATTCACTTCCATGAAAAGGAGTTTTCAGTCCTTCTTTCAGATCATTCACATCTTTCATGGCCTCTTGATGGTGTTTGGCAACTCTTTGGTCACTCCTTGGTTTGTCTGGAATGGGGTGCAGGGATTTAATGGAGGCATGGATGGGAATCACATGGATAAACATGGAATAATATTAATGGGATAAACATGGAATAAAGTGTTAATGGGATAAACATGGAATAAAGAGTTAAAGGGATAAACATGGAATAATATGGTAATGGGTTAAACATGGAATAACATTAATGGAATAAACATGGAATTACATGTTAATGGGATAACCATGGAATAAAGTGTTAATGGGATAAACATGGAATCACATGTTAATGGGATAAACATGGAATATAGTGTTAATGGGATAAACATGGAATAAAGTGTTAATGGGATAAACATGGAATAATATGTTAATGGAATAAACATGGAATAACATTAATGGAATAAACATGGAATCACATGTTAATGGGATAAACATGGAATAATATGTTAATGGGATAAACATGGAATCGTATGTTAATGGGATAAACATGGAACAATATTAATGGGAATAACATGGAATAACATGGATAAACCCTCCAGCAGAGCTTTGGGAATCAATCCTCACCCCTGTGGATTCTTTGGGACTCAGAACCCTATGAAGAACACTTGGAATTTCAGTTTATCCCTGAAATTTGCTCTTCTTTTTGTCCCTACCCTGGATCTGCTCCCACATCTGGGCATTTATGGAAATTGCTGATGCTGCTTTGTGCTTCCAGATATTTTTCCTTTTGGAGTATTGGATTATCTGCCTGTTTTTCCACCTCGAGGCACTTGGATTTCATTTCCTTCTTTATCCTGAGCAGGGATGAGGCTGGAGAGCCAAGACCAGGCTGGTTTGGACCTGAACATTCCCATTTTTCCCTTTGCTCTTTCAACTCACCAGTGAAGCCCTCGGATAAATTTTTTGGAAGTCTCAAAGAGCCTGCACAACATTTCATGGAATTGCAGAGTTGGAAAAGCCCTGCAGGATCACCAAGTCCAACCAACAGCCAGCACCACCATGGTCACCCCAAACCACGTCCCTGGTGCCACACCCTCGTGGTTTTTGAGCACTGGGACTCCACGTTGGGAAGCCTTTTCCAGGGTTTTACAAATTTTCTGGAAGAAATTGTTCTTGATATCCAACATGAACACTTCCTGATGGAGTTTGAGGAGGTTCCTGCTTGTTTCCATGGCCATGGGGTGGGAGGGGTCCCTTTTGCCTCAACATTCCAAGGGCTGCAGAATCCCACTAAACCCAGGTCCCTGTGGAACAGCAGCCTGAGGACCAAGGTGCCACCTTCCTGTCCTTTGTCCCACCAGGGGCCATCTGCTGATTCCCTAGGGCTGGTCCCAAACTCCTCCTCTGGAGTCGAGGTCGTGCTTTATCCCAACTTTCCCATATAAAAATTCCTGCTGCTGGTGGGACTTCCCAACTTGCCAAAAAGGGGCTTAAACTTGGAAAAGGTTTCCTGTTCCTCTCTATTTTCCTGGTTTTCCTCTCTCTAATCCAGGGTGGCCTTCTCCAATAACACCCACACCTTCCCACCTGGAGCACACCACAGGTTTTTAGGGGAATATCCCATGTTAACAAATCCACTTCTTGGGCTGCTTCCCTAAAGGATACATTTAGAATCCTAAGAAATGCTGGGATTTTTCCCTCTGGAATTTTCTCCTCCAGACCCCTGTGTTGAGCTGCCCTCCAGGTGTGGAAAAAACCCATTCCAATGATTAACAATCCATTCCAATAATTATTATTCTTGGTTTGGAAAAAAAAAATAATTAATCCCTTTTCCACTTTTAATTTCCCTTATTTTAGCTTCCAACTGCTGCTTCTTATCCTGCCTTTCTTCCTAAGATTAAAGTATTTTACCCTTCTCCTCATGGAAGTGCTCCCATGTTTATAACATTCCCTCTCATTTTCTTCCTTTTGATGAACAAACTCAGCCATTCCTTTGAATATTTTCAAATAAGAAATTTTCCTTAACCTTGGAGTTATCCTGGCAGTTTTCTTCTGTCTCTTCTTTTGCTTTTCTCCCATGAAAATAAAATAAAAATAAAAAAAAAGCAGCGGTTGTCTCTCCAGGCATCTTCTAGCATGAGATTCAGAGGTTAAACATTCCTATTTAATCACATTTTCCTGCCTTTCCCAATATGTCCATGGATTTCTCAGCCATCCTGTTATTCTGGGAGCTGCTATTGCTCAGAAGGTCATGGAGCTGTGTGGAAACAAGGAGGATTCAGTAAAAAATTTGATTTATTTTTTGTCCTGTAGCTCATATTCTCTTCTCAGTGTTGTTCCTTTTAACATCAGTCACAGCAGGAATGGGAAAACTGACCTGGAAACATTCCAGCCTCATAAAATCATGGAATGGTCCTTAAAAATCATCTGGCTCCAAACCCAGGGATTTAAGTTCCCTTATGGCCCAAAGTATTCCATGATTCTGTGTTAATTTAAATGAAGGGTGTGGCCACAGGTTCCTGGTAAATATTGATGTGGTAGAGGAGGATTTTCAAATCTCTCTGATTTATTTGTGATTTTGCCCTGAGAAGTTCTCTGCAAAGCTTTCAACAAGCCTGAAATTCCATTTATGGAATGGCATTCTCCAGGATTTTCTCCTGTTTTCATGTTAAATCTCAGGTCTAGCTGAGGGAAGTTTAATCCCTGGCTCAGAGCAAGTAGGGAGAGCTCTGGCTGTGGTCACAGCTTTTCTGAGTTCAGCCCATTTGGGATTTTCCTGCCTCTTAACCCATTTGGGACCTTCCTGATCCTCAGTTCAACCCCCTCGGGATCATCCTGTTCCTCAGTTTCGTCCCTTTGGGATCTTCCTGACCCTCAGTTCAGTTCATTTGGGATATTCCTGGCTCTTAACTCAGCCCATTTGGGACCTTCCTGACCATCAGATCTTCCTGACCCTCAGTTCAGCCCCATTGGGATCTCCTATTCCTCAGTTCAGCCCATTTGGGATATTCCTGGCTCTTAACTCAGCCCATTTGGGATCTTCCTGGCCTTCAATTCAGTCCATTTGGGATTTCCTGGCCCTTGGGATTTTCCTGGCCCTCAGTTCAACCCCATTGGGATCATCCCATTCCTCAGTTCAACCCCTCTGGGATCTCCTGTTCCCCAGTTCAGTGCCTTTGGGATCTTCCTGGCCCTTGGTTCAGCCCATTTGGGATTTCCTGTTCTCCAGTTCAGACCATTTGGGATTTCCTGTTCCCCAGATCAGCCAGTTGGGATCATCTTGGCCCTTGGGATCTTTCTGGCCCTCAGTTCAACCCCATTGGGATCTCCTGTTCCCCAATTCAGCCCATTTGGGATCTCCTGTTCCCTAATTCAGCCCATTTGGGATCTCCTGTTCCCCAATTCAGCCAATTTGGGGTCTCCTGTTCCTCAGTTCAGCCCATTTGGGGTCTCCTGTTCCCCAGTTCAGCCCATTTGGGATCTCCTGTTCCCCAGTTCAGCCCATTTGGGGTCTCCTGTTCCCCAGTTCATCCCATTTGGGGTCTCCTGTTCCCCAGTTCAGCCCATTTGGGATCTCCTGTTCCCCAGTTCATCCCATTTGGGGTCTCCTGTTCCCCAGTTCAGCCCATTTGGGGTCTCCTGTTCCCCAATTCAGCACATTTGGGATGTCCCTGGCTCTCAGTTCAACCCCTTTGGGATCTCCAGTTCAGCCCATTTGGGATCTCCTGGCCCCTGTGCTCGGATCACTCTTGATCCTGATCCAGAACGTGATGCTGTGGCACAGACTTGGAGCTGGATTTGATCCTCTTTCCCTGGAGTTCCTGCCCTGTTGAGGTCATTTAGGACAAACTCCCTTTGGAGCCATTCCCAGATGTTCAGGGTGGGCTGGGAGCCCCGGGAAGGTCTTTGTGTCACCTCAGGGTCCAGTCCTGGCAGCAGGGAGAGCTGTGGAGTGACTTTGGTTTGTTCTCAGATCCAGGTGAGTCCTGAACTCCTGGAGTGCCACATCCACAGCACTTCCAGGGATGGGGATCCCACCAATTCCCTCTTTTTTTCAGGTTTGAAAAAGTTGCCAAGGGTCAGTTTTGCACCCAAATCGTGCTGCTTTAATGGTTGCTCTTGATGAGCTGCAAGGTCTTTTCCAGCTGAGAGATTTCATTTTCCCCCATAAAACAAAACAAGTGCAAATCCAGTCTCCTGCTGTTTTCCATCTATCCCGTTTCTCTTGGCACTTCGGGATGCATTCCACCCTGCCCTGAAGACATTGAGGTTTTTATTATGTTGGTATCTTGTTTTTTCTCTCCGTGTTTGCTCTTGGAGACTCGAGATGTTCAAAGGGAGGCAGGGATAGTGAGACTGATAAACACGGAGAGCTGGTGAATTATGCATATTCCTGAGCTTCACCTTGAGGAAGCAGCAGGATCTGGGGAATGGATGACTGGCAAAGACCTTGAAGAGCAGCTCCATGGAGCTTATTTATTTTTTTATCAGCGCAGTCTTCGAGGAAGATGAATTATCCACCAGAAGGACCTTGAGGGATCTGGGTTTATTCTCATTGTATAAGTTTTAGGACAATGAAGTGACTCTTTGAGGGATCTGGGTTTATTCCCATTAAAAGGGTTTTAGGACAGCAAAGGACTCCTTGAGGGATCTGGGTTTATACTCAATTCTAGGAGTTTTAGGACAATGAAGTGACTCTTTGAAGGATCTGGATTTATTCTCATTGATTGAGTTTTAGGACAGTGATGTGTCTCTTTGAGAGATCTGCATTTATTCCCATTGTAGGAGTTTTAGGACAGTGAAGGACTCCTTGAGGGATCTGGGTTTATTCTCATGGGATGAGTTTTAGGACAGTGAAGGACTCCTTGAGGGATCTGGGTTTATTCTCGTTGTACAAATTTTAGGACAATGAAGTTCTGTCCTCCAGAGCTCCTGATGAGCTGTTCAAGACACTCCATGAGCAGGATTATCCAGCAAATGAGGAGATTTCTCAGGTCTCCCTGGATTTTCTGACCCTCATCAAGCCCAAGGTTAAATTGAGCTCTGGAATATTGATTACACCCAGGCAGGATCATCCCTTAAACACCAATCCCTTCCCCGAGGGAACCTGGAGTCAGGGAAGGGCTGGGCAGAACTGATCACAAATATTCCTGAATCCCTGAGGTTGGGAAAACCCTCCCAGATCACCGAGTCCAGCCTGTGCCCGCCCTGTCCCCAGCCCAGAGCTCTCAGTGCCACGCCAGGAATTCCTGGGACACCTCCAGGGATGGGCACTGCAAACCTCCCTGGGCACTTCCAATCCCTGAGCCCCCTTTCCATGGGGAAATTCCTGCTGTGCCCACCCTGGGACAATCCCACGAGTTCCCTTCAGGCGTTTATAATTTTTCATGTTATTTTAGAGACCGGTAATTGCAAATCTCACCTTAGAGCTGCTGTTAATCCTCAACCCTCAACACTCCCAACCTGGGTGCTTTGTATTTGTGAGGCCCTGAGAGCTTGGATTTGATCTCCCATCCCTGCAGGTCCAGAGGTGTTTCCCTCCTGCTTCCCACGGAATCTGCTCTTAATTGGAAAATCTCCTTTAGGCATCTCATCCCCCCAGCCCTGAGCACAACACTTCATCATCACAGCTCGTTAAGAGGCGCTGCCCTCATCAGTTCTCATCCCCTTGGAAAAAGAATTCGTATTTCCCAATATCTGCCTTGGAATGAGAACTCACAGTTTCCAGCAGAATCATTTTCTCACAATTAGCTGGGAAGGTTCCCCTCTCTAAGAGCAGAGTTTTGTGGGACTGTTATTTTTTTTGGTCAATAATGAGTAGTTGGAAAGGTCAGGCTGTCCAACATCGGCAATGCCACAGAATTTGAGGGAGGTCACAAAGATTAATAGGAAAATCCTTGGAAAAAAGCATTAGGAAAAATTCCTTGTGGTTCCAAGCTTGTCCTGTTCTGCTTCTGAGCCTTGTAAGGGCTGCCAAAATCCGGGGAGGAGCAGGAATTAGGAAAAAGGGATCCTGAATTTCTGAATTCCCTGCTCAAACCCAGCAGAGGGATGGGCGTCTTGGAGTCAAGGATGGGGGTCAAACATTTCATTTTCCTTGGTTCCTCCAGCTTTGCTTTGGAAGTTTTGCAGATTTTTAGTGAAATCAGGATGAGTTTGGACAAGAGATCAAGAATACAAAATACAAAATACAAAATACAAAATACAAAATGCATAAAAAAAACCCCAAAATACAAAATATAGAAAATAGAAAATAATAAGATGAAGATGCTCCTGGCTGACTATTTGAGCAGTTTTACCCCTAGAGACCTCTTCCAACTGTGATTCCATCATTTGGAGATCTCCACTTCCAAAGTGGGAGTTCCAAACAGGGCAGGTTCAATATTAAATATCCTCTTGGAAGGAAAAAGCTCTTTGAGGGCCATAAATGAATTTATGTTCTTGTCAGAGCTCCTATCAACACAACTGTTGTTATTTTTATATGTTGAGTGATTTGATGTATCTTGGAACAAGATATGGATATATCCAGAGAGAGGAAGATATTCCAGATGCATCTGGATGCATTCCTGAGCCATCCTACTGCTCCCACATCCTTCTCCAGGCTGCTTCCCTCAGAGGGAGCATTTTCCTGTTTTTTCATCTCTATGGGATAAAACTCCTCATGATCCCACCTTCCAGTTCTGTTGAATGGTGAAATTTCCCTCTGTGCTTCCCTCATGGTGATTTCTGAGCTTGGTTCTTCTCTTCTTTTCTCTTCTCTTCTTTTCTCTTCTTTTCTCTTCTTTTTTTCTCTTCTTTTCTCTTCTCTTTTCTCTTTTTTCTCTTTTCTCTTTTCTCTTTTCTCTTTTCTCTTTTCTCTTTTCTCTTTTCTCTTTTCTCTTTTCTCTTTTCTC
>JANRGV010000094.1:1080740-1092367 GCA_024734035.1 Alethe castanea
AGGAATTCTCCAGCCCCTTCCCAGCTCCCTCAGGAATTCTCCAGCCCCTTCCCAGCTCCCTCAGGAATTCTCCAGCCTCTTCCCTTTCCCAACTCTTTCAGCTGCTCCTCATCAGATTTATTCTCAGTAATTCACAGAATTCCAGAATGGTTTGGGTTAGAGGGAAGGAATTTAAGGCCCATCCAGTGGCACCCCTGCCATGGGCAGGGACAGCTCCCACTATCCCATGGTGCTCCAAACTCCATCCAAGCTGGCCTGGAACACTTCCAGGGATGAAGCAGTCACAGCTTCTCTATTAAGCCAGCTTTGAAATGCTTTGTGTGGGATATAAACCTCGAAAATTCAATTAATTTCTCTATTTCTTGCATCCTGCAGAAAGGAAAATGAGCTCTCCTGCTCTCCACCCCTTCATGTGTCCCTTCTGTCACCCATTCCTGACCCAGCCCGAGTGTCCTTGGCCTTTTTGGCTTTTTCTTTTGCACCTTGGTTTGCACTTAAGGATTCAAACAAAGGTGACCCCAAGTGTGGGAGTGACAAGGCCAAACCCCAGAGCTCCATTCCCAGCCAGCAGGGCACAAAGGGGGCTGCCTCAAAAAGATAAAACTGCCCCAAAGTGCCCCAAAGTTCAGCCCTGAGTGTGTGGCTGCAGGGAAAGAAGGAATTACAGCTCCTAAAATAAAACCACTCCGTGATATTCCACATTTCAGATGTGGCCCAATGCCCAGCATTAAAACAGAGCCCTGCTCTGAAATGAAGATTTGATGTAAAAAAACTCAGAGGAACAGCACACTTGGATTTTCCTGGTCCTGGATGCTGGGAGTAATTTAATCCTATTTGGAAGATTCCAAGGAGTCAGGCCCTGCTCATCATCTTGCATTTGGGTTCTTCTGCAACTAAATAAAAAAACCTCACAACTCAATAAATAAATGCATAAATGAGGGATATCACCTCTGATTATGGGGCTGCTCTCAGGGCAGATGGATTTGTCTTCTGTGTCCAGCAATTTCATGCTGAAGGGAATCAGCTCCAACATTTCCTTGTTTTCCTCCTCCCACAGGAGTCTATAAAATTCTATATTATTGCTTCTAAATCTGCTTTTTCCCCCCAATGTTTTACACAGAATTGCCTTTTTGTTTCCAGTAAATACAGATATTGCTCCTCTCCTTCTTCCAGCTGTTTCCTCTCCTGTTGGAGTTCATCTTCCCGCTCAACCAATTTTATCAAGCCCTGTTTTATCTCCAAAATTGAATTTTCAAGGTTATTGAAGGAATATTTTTTTCTCTCTTTTCATTTCCTCCGCAAACTCCATCAGGACTCACCTTGGATCTGTCTGGGAGCTCTGCACAGTCAGTGGGATTGCTGTGAAAAATATCCTGGGACACCCTGAATTCCTGGTTTTCCTTGTTTTCCCACCATTCTTAATCATCTTGGAGAAACCTGGGATCGTGGGAGGTGTCCCTGCCCTGACAGGGCTGCAACTGGGAGCGTTCAAGGTTCCTTCCAACCAAACCACTCTGGGATTCTGGGACTCTGGGATTCTGGGATTCTGAGAGTCTGGGATTCTGGGATTCTGGGATTATGAGATTCTGGGATTCTGGGATTCTGGGATTCTGGGATCCTGGGATTATGAGATTCTGGGATTCTGGGATTATGAGATTCTGGGATTCTGGGATTCTGGGATACTGGGATTCTGGGATTCTGGGATTCTGGCATTCTGGGATTCTGGGATTCAGGAATTCTGAGAGTCTGGGATTCTGGGATTCTGGGATTCTGAGATTCTGAGATTTTGAGATTCTGAGATTCTGGGATTCTGGGATTCTGAGATTCTGGGATTCTGGGATTCTGGGATTCTGGGATTTTGGGATTCTGAGATTCTGGGATTCTGGGATTCTGATATTCTGGGATTCTGAGATTCTGGGATTCTGAGATTCTGAGATTCTGGGATTCCACCACATGACCCATCACAGTTTGAAAAACTCTCACTAGAAGCTGTCAGAGCTCACAGGACCACAGAAGGATGTTTTTTCCTGAATTTCCTGTAAAATTCCCATTCTCTCTCTGTGGTACCCCAGGATTGGTGCCTGCACCATCCCCTCCCCAAGGAGCTGTGCTTGGAATCAATTCCAGGAGATGCTCTGGAGCTCCACCCCTTTCACTGCCTGTCCTTCAAGCCAGTTATCCCTCACAGAAAATCTGAGCTCAGGGAAAATATCATTATTTAATTTTATTTTATTTCCCCTTGCAGATGGAGTAAATGTGATTTAAAACTCCAGAAGTTTTCCCCACGCTCTGTCTGGGTGGGATTTCAGCAGTGAGCAGTGGCAAGGCTTGGAAATGCTGTGGTTTTCATGCCTGGATGAGACCAGAGCATGGATGAACATTTAGGGTGCTTTCCCTGTGGCTTGCAGACCTTACATGAGCCCATCAGCCACAAATTCCTCCTCTCCTGCTTCCCAGCATCTCCCAAACCCGGAGCCAGCAGCCTTTCCAACACACAGCAGTGAAAAGAGACATCCTGAGCCCCTGGTCCTGGATGGGATCCCAAAATCTGAGCGTGGCTGGGGCTCCTGGCTGCTCTCAACAAATAACTGAGCTGCTTTTCTCAGGGCTCCTCACACTGATGCAAGCAGGGATCGCATTTTGAAGCTCCCACTAAGCAAAGCTTCCCTATAATTTGCTAAATTTATCCCAAACACAATAGCGCGTGTGTAAAGGGGGATCTAAGTATGGAAGCCACTGTTTTAATATAATTGGCCTTTTAGATTAAAAGGCTCTTGTAATAACCTTTTTCTAAGAAGTAGAAAAAGTCATAATTACAGAGCAGCCACATATGACAGATAGATGTTCCAAACTGAGAAAATTAACTCTTCCCTGCGTTTCAAGTGGAGAAATCCCTGCCAGGATCAGCCACCAACGTGGCAAAAAAAGAAAAGACAAAACCCCCTCACTCACCTAAACTCATTTTAAGTAATGTGGGATTTCTCCCCCTTTGCCTGGGAAATCAATGTGGGTTTTTCTGATGGGTTAAGGAGGATCTGAAGCTGAGTTAAGGATAATCTGAACCTGGTTGTGTAAGCATTAATTATTTATTATTATCAATATCCTGCCTATTGCAATGCATCCATTAAATGTGACAGGGATCACCCTGCTCTGAAGGTGGGACCAGCCCAGCCTCCCTTTTTGGGACCCTCTTCAAAGCCCTCCCAGCCTAAATACTCAGGGACCTGGAAGAGATCTCACATCACTAAAATTCATCCTCTGCCACAGATTTTTATTGTTTCCCCAGCACAAATTTGGGGCAAAACAAGAGGGATATGAACTGAGGATAAAAGAGAGATAAGTGTCAGGGTTTATTTTTAAATTATTCTTTTTCGTGTGATGCTTAATCACACTTTCAGGGAAGAAATTTTGCCTTACTAACCAAGCTCCAAGGAGCAGATCCAGCTGTTGGATCCATGCTCCATGTCCTGGACAAAGAGAAGGAGGTTGGGATTGGATAGAGGGAAAATTTCTCCATGGAAAGGGTTGTCCAGCCTGGCACAGTGGTGGAGCCCCCATTCCCAGAGGGATTTCAAATCCCTGTGGCTGTGGCACTTGGGGACATGGTTAGAGATGGGGTTGGCAGTGCTGGGAATGGCTGGGTGGTCTGGGAGGCTTTTCCAAACTTAACAACTCTGAGATTCCATGGGCAAGGAATACTTGGAGTTGCTGCCAAGGAATTGCTGCCAGGAGAAGAATTCCTCGCGGGGATTAGGTGGAAATCAAGCTGGATGAGATCTTATCCCAATGCTGAACAGAGATGGAAACATTTGGGAGCTCCAGATGAGGAGCTGGTGATGCACAGGGGGTGCAGTGACCTCTGGTGACAGCAGGGCAGGGCTGGCACCTCCAAGCAGCATCAGCTGCCCCCAGGAAAGGCCCAGCATTCCCATGCTGGGATGTTTCTGCTGGTTTGCCACCCCAATAAACACCCCAAAAGCAAATCCTGTGCCCTCCATCCTCATGGAAACCCTGGGGATGACTTTCCAGCTGCTGTCACTCCACTCTGGGCTCAGAGGTGTTCCTCCATCATGGCCTGAAACCATTTCTGGCTGGTTAGAGAGGGGATTTTAACTCGACCTGACTGGGCTCACATCGAGGAATCACATCCCTCAAACATTTAACGCCGTGTCCGCGTCAGGCACCGCTCCCCCTTCCCCAGAAACAAATCAGAAAAATAATATTTAAAAATCTGCCCATCACAAGATCATTTTCCTCTCCTTAGCAGCACGAGAAAGGCATTTGTGACCACCATTTCCTCTACACCGCCTTTAATTTTTATATATCGGTTTCAGCATTAAAACAAAAAAAAAAAAAAAAAAAAAAAGGACCAGTAAATCAGCCCATTAATCATTCCAGCCCAGGAAAGCTCCAGTAAATCACCCAAGTTTTATATCTCTATTTTTTTGAACTTAGGCCCAGGAGCCCAGGGACTGAGGCCATGTGCTATCAATTTGCCAGCAGGCAGTTTCACATTTTTGTGTGCTGACCTCAGCCCCCAGCCCCAGGTGCGGCGCGGGGAGCGCGAGAGCCGCGCACGAGGAGATGATGTGTCAAAACAAATGTCAGGCTTTGGGATTGATTTCAGGGGGCCCCAGGTGTGATTTGCCCACAGCCTGCTCCCACGACTCGCAGGAGGCTCGAGCAGGGGCGTTCCCCTCATGGAATAACCCACGGGATTATTTATTGCTGGTGATTAAAGCGAGAAATCTCGTCGCGCACTCAGAGCTGGCACTCCTGCTTTTTTTCCCTGTTTTTTTTTCCCTGGGTGAGAGCTGGTACCCTGCTGGCTTCTGGGGATGGCTTGGAGGTGACATTAAAGCAGGATTTGTCCCCCAAGCTGTGTCTGTCCCCAAAGCCATGTCTGTCACCAGCAGCGCTCCAGCTGAGCCCGGCTTTGCCCTTCCCTCCCCTCCTGCCCAACCATCCGAGCACAGGATCTAATGAGGGAGAGGATGTGGAGCCACTGCCCCTTCCTCTGCTGACCTCTGAAATCCCTGGAATAACAAAGAGATCCTTCCCAGCCACGCCAGGATTGTGGGAACACCCAGGAGCATCCTCGGTGTTGCTCAGTGGGAGCTGGAGAATGCAGAAAATTCCCATCCCCAAGCTTCCAGGAATGATTGCAACCCCTGGAATGCCAGGCCACCATAAAACCCACCTGGCTTTGGCTTCACTGGAAAACCTCAAACAGGATTTGAAGGGCTAGAACCAATTAATAGGTAGAGCTGTCAAGTTTTTAATCCTAAAGGTTGGGAAAGTTTTTAATCCTAAAGGTTGGGAAAGCCCTGTGGGATCATTGAGTCTGACCATGAACCCCACACTACCAGGTTCACCTCTCATGTCCCCAAATTCTCATGTGCCACCCATGGGATTTCTCTGCCAAAATTGCCTGCAAGGATTGAACATCCTGAATCCTGGATTCCTGCAGGTCTGGAGCAGGGAAAAGCTGCAGTGCTGGCAGGGCAGAGCTGGGGGTGAGTGCCCAGCACCCTTTGCAGGGATTTTTGGGACCCCCTTCAAAATCCTCCCAGCCTAAATACTCAGGGACCTGGAAGAGATCTCACATCACTAAAATTTATCCTCTGCAACAGATTTTCATTGTTTCCCCAGCACAAATTTGGGGCAAAACAAGAGGGATATGAAGAGCTGAGGATAAAAGAGACATAAAGTATCAGGGTTTATTTTTGGGAAATGGGAAATGGGTTATGCAGGGATTACACCTAATTAGGGATGGGAATGATTGGATGGAAAAAAAAAAATAAAGGCTTCAGAATGTCTTTTGCTGGCTGGATTGCCAGCTGGGTTCAGGGGAGGAGAGGGAAAATGGGGTGAGAATCTTGCTGTGCTCCTAAACAAGCCTGGGAGTTTTGAACTTTTTGTTCTTTCTGACTCTGGCCCTCAAAAGAACACAGCTTTTGACTTGAGGCCTTGGAGAAGGAAATTTGAGTAATAAAATTAGAATCACTGGTGTGTTGTTGAATAGAAGTGTGTGATATCACATGGTGAGAAATTTGGAATTTGGGGTTTTAGAATATAGTAATAGGTATGGGACAAGATGGGGATTCTTGGGCATTGTCTCTTCTTCCTTCTTGTTCCTTCTTCTTGGTTTTGAGCAGTAGTTTTTGGTTGGATAGAAAGTACTGCACTGCAAGTCAAAAGTGTTTAGCTATTAGGTTGAAAGTATAAATAATATAAATCTTAATTTTTAATTGAATAGTTGGCCTTTAAAAAACCTTATAACTAGCTAAATACACCTCCACTTTCTCTTCTAGCTTGTTAGCTAAAAGTGCTGCAAAATTTAATAAACAACTAAGTCCAAACACAAAAAGTCCATCTCTTGTGCTTTAATCCTAACTCTAAGTAAAAACCAAACAAAAACAACAACAACAAAATAACCACTAATATGTGAAGTCGCAAAGAAAATTTGGGAAATCTCTTCTCCCCATTGCAGGCCAAGGCTGAAATATGGATTTATAACTAAAATAGAACAAGCCAAGGATGGGTGTTTTCCTGGTTCTGTAGTTCTGTGATTCTGTCATTATGTGATCCTGTGATTCTGTGATTCTTTAGTTCTGTAATTCTGTGATCCTGTGATTCCATGGCTCTGTGATTCTATGATTCTGTAATTCTGTGATTTGATGATTCTGTAATTCTGTGATTTGATGATTCTGTAATTCTGTGATTCTATGATTAATTCTGTGGTTCTGGGACTCTGTAATTCTGTAATTCTATAATTCTGTGTTTCTGTGATTCTGTGATTCTGTGATTCTGTGATTCTGTGATTCTATAGTTCTGTGATTCTGTGATCCTGTGATTTTCTATAATTCTGTGATTCTGTAATTCTAAAGTTCTATGATTCTAGGATTCTGTAATTCTGTAATTCTATAGTTCTGTGATTCTGTAACTCTGTGATTCTCTAATTCTGTAATTTTGTTCTGCCTACACATCCCTGTCCATGGCAGAGGTAATTGCCATTAAACTCTGACATTTTCCTGCCAGGCTTTTGCAGCAGGAGGAGCTAGAGAAGGATTTTTTTACTCAGACAGAGACATTTCCCTCAGGAATTCTCCAGCCCCTTCCCAGCTCCCTCAGGAATTCTCCAGCCCTTTCCCATTTCCCTCAGGAATTCTCCAGGCTTTCCCAGCTCCCTCATCCTCTCTCCATAGGATTCACTCTCCAAACCCTTCATTTTCCTGGCTGGGTGCAATAATGATGGAGAACCCCAACACTGATGAAGCACAACCAAAAAGATGGGGGATTCCTTTTCCCTTTTCTCCTGGCCTGGGACACTCCCTGTCCCTCTGAGGTCACAAACCTTTGTGGCCAACACAGAGGGAGGAGCACATCCAGCCCTTCCCTGCAGAACTGCCATGGTCACAGCACTCACACTGCTCCTCCCTGTGCTCCAGGGAGCCACTTCTGCTGGAAACAACTCCAGAGGGACAGCAACACCCTCCCTGTGCCCGAGGTGGCCACTTGCCAGTGGCAATGAGAGCCCAGCTGCAAGGGCTCAGCTTTAAACGGGATGGCATGCTTGGAAAATCCGGTTGTTCATTTATTATCTGAAGAGGAGCTGAGCTTGTTTGAAAATCTAGTCCTGACTAGCCACTGAGCCTGTGCACAGAACTGGTCCTTAATCTCACCACATCTTGGTTTCCTCACCTTTAATTAAAAGGTATTTAATATATAAACCTCCTCCACTGAGCCTCTGTCAAGTAAACTCCATCGCTTTTCCCATCCTGGGAAGGGCTGTGCAAGCTTTCCCTCAGTGGCAGACACAAAGGAATTGCTCGAAAATTGTGGGATCCCAAAAAAAGGCCAAAAAAATGGAAAACAGATCTTGTATCTGAGAGATTTTCTTATTTCATGGTCATGGGTACTGCAGGGTCAGAGTCTCCTCATCCCTGTTCCTGCAGTATTCCCTGAATTTTGTTACATTTCCTACAGCTTTTTTTCTGGAATATAAAGGGATAACAAACACCTTCCTTCATCCTCCCAGGGCAGTTCTGCTGCACTGGAGCCTCCACTCCAAACTGGACAATTCCTGGGCTGGAAAAGCTTTGCTGATGTCTCTCTGTGTCCCTCAGATTGAATATTTTCACCTGCAATAATCCAACACCCCACCCACAGACTGTTCCATGCCCCTTGAATCCCACAGCTTTCAGGGAAAACAGAAAACATTCCCAGAGCAGAGCTGCAGGGAGGAGAAATCCTGGCTGAGGTGGGAGGGCATCCCCCAGCCAGGGAATGGATGCAGATATGGATTAGGGCACTAATAAAACAAATCTTCAATTAATCCCAGGGGGAAACGATCCCAGGCACAAAATCCCTGCACGTTCTGGCACCGATGGAAATCTCTTCCCAAGAAAAGCTGTGCGGGGAAAAGCAGGGATGGGGGAGGGACTGGGGAGACTGGTTAGCCCTGCACTCTCCCTTCCCCAGGCACAAAAACCCCTCTGTAACTGCAGTCCCAAAGGAGAGCCTGCAGCAATGCCCAGCCCAGGATGGCAGGGTGGCTCTGAGGGAAGGTCTGCACAGGTCTGGGGGGCTGCAGCACTGTGGCCAGCACTGGCCACATCCCCTGGCCACAGCCCAGGGCTGCAATCCCTCTCCCTCTCTTGCATCACTCCCCAGCTGAGTGCTCTCCTGTCCCATCCCTCCTGCTCCCCATCCTCAGCAACAGAAGCTTTTCCTGCTTCTTCCTCACACCCAGGAATAACCACAGAGCTGGAATGACTGAAGCAGCCACCAATTAACTGTTACAGTGGCACCCCAAGTCAGTACCCCGAGGGTGACCATCACTCCCACATTTATCAGGGAATGATGCACTTGGGCGGATGCTGCTCCATAAATTCCCAACAAATCACCATCCATCCCAGAAGGAGAGGCCGGATTTTGCTTCAGCAGATACAGTGGGGATCTATTTGCACCTCCACAGCCCATTCCCATCTTGAAATTCCCCCCTCCAGGCAGTGCCCAAGCCCAAATTCCACTTGGCAGGGACTCCAGAAATAATCCAGCTGAGTGGCAAGTGGGCACAGAGGAGCCTGTGGTGACTGCATGGGTTCAGCCTTCATGTGAATCCCATTATTTATACAAAAACAACTCTAAGCCAAGCACCACAAACAAAAATAAAGGGACAGAGATCCCTCAGCATCCCAGGCTTTCACAACCTCTGCTGCCTCTCCTTTGAGCCAGGAAAGTAAATCCTTTCCTTGAAGTTTTCCACTGATCCCTCCCTGACCCACACTGGTCCCCTTAATCCTTCTTGGGATTAGCTCCATGGGATTGGGAAACCCACAGAACACCGAGGTCTGGTCTGCAATCCCCAGCAGGTGTTGTCCCCCATGGAAGGTGCAGGATGGGGCTCTCACACCCAAATCCCAACTCTGTGTCCCACTTTGCTCCTCTGTCCCCTCCTCCCAGCGTGTTTGTGCCTCAAATCCCTTCTCTGAGGGACTTGAGTCACTCACTCAAGGGTTTGGGAACATTCCTGCCATCCCATGGAGCAGGGCTGGCACTCACTGGGTGGAGACAAGCTGGAGGAGGAGTCCTGGAAGACAAAATTCCCTCTGGCACCACCGAGATCTCAGCTGATGGAGAACACCACACCCAGCTCCGTGCAGACAGGAATTCCCTTTGCAAACCAGGTCCCTGGCACACCTCAAACAGCATCTCCACTGCTCTCATGCCCCATAAAGTCACTCCAGTTCCCACCTGCTTTGAAAGGAGTCATTACTGCCATGTGAATAATATTGCTATTAGAAGTGAGGACATGACACAGGGCTCCTGCTCAGAGGTTACAAGTGGTGACAGAGCCACCATCAAGTCACAGCCTGTCCTGTCCTGAGTGCAAAGGCAGAGTAACACATGAACCTACAGTTTCCAAAACCCAATATTGGTTCATTGATCCTTCCCAACACTTCCCACAGTGGGGATGGAGGCATCACAGCTCTGCCTTCACAGGAGCACAGGCAGCTGCACCTCCCAACCCTCGGGGTGTCCCCAGGGTGTCCCTGCCTCACCCCAGGAGCTGGGGACAGCCTGGTGGGGCTGCAGAAGCGCTGCCAACTGCCTGGCATTTCATCCCTGCCATGGAAACATGCACAGGGAGCAGAGCATCAATGGTGCCTTTGTGATCCCCTCGGCTGCCTCCATTCCTCACAGAGATGGGAATGGAAGAAGCGAAGTGACGTGACAAACGCAGGACATTTTCCATCCGAAGGACACCGAGGAGCTCGCTGCCATGAATGAGGTCCCACGAGCTTGTATCTTCAGGAAACTCAGAGTTATCCTGCCAAAGGGTGGGGGGAGACCAGATCCCCTTCCTGTCTATAAATATTTTTCTGCTGTTCTGCTCCTCCAGCAGAGCTCTTCCAGATTTCTGTCGGAGCAAAGGAGCGCTGGGGCTGCCTCTGACGCAAGCCTGGAGCAGCTCCAGCGACATCAAACACCAGAGACAGGGAAGGGCTGGGCATAACCCAGCTCATGATGTCCCACAGCTCCCAAAATCCTCACCCAAATCCCCGTGGCTGTGCCACAGCTCTCCCGTGGGGCTGGGTCGTGGGGAGGGAACTCTGCACAATCCCACGTCCCTGAGGATGCTCCCACATCCCTCAGCCAGGGCTGGACGTGCAAAATCTGAGCAGCAGGTGGCTGGGAATCTGAAATAGGAAGGTTTAATCTTCCTCCTGCTTTTCTGAGCAGTGCAAGGGAGAGGGGCCTGGCACGATCCCCAACCTTTCCCCCAAAGGGGAGGGCTCTGGGTCAGATGCTCGGGAAGCGAGCGAAGCAAACCCGGGGTTTGTACCTTCAATCTGCTCACCAGATGTGCACTTCAAAACGCCTCCAAGCCCAAGCCAGCTGCAGGAAAGAGCCTTTAAAGTCCTGTGCTGTGTGACCTACATCCCTCACTCCTCACTCCTGCAGCAAAACTCTTCCTTTTTTCACTTGACCTCCAATTGTTTCCCCTTTTATCCCAAAGGCTTGAAAGCCGTACCCAAGTGCATCGCCAGCAATTCAAGAGCAAGGAAAAGAGAGAGATGTGCAGCTGCCATGGAAAACCTTGATGTGTGCTATACCCTGGAGGTTCCAGCATTTCCCAGTCCAAATCCCCAAGCCCTGAGCGGGGCAGGCGGGGAGGGCGAACAAAGGCGGGAGCGCTGGGCTGGAATTTTCTCCCCAGGTGCCCCGAGCTGCATTCAGTGGCAGCAGCATTAATGTCTGCTCCATTCTTCCAGCACGCTGCCCTGACCTCCTTGGATGCTCAGAGCTCAGCAGCCTCTGGCTGTGCCCTCCCTGTCACCCCCAGAGTGCTGCAGCATTCCCGGTGTGCCCCTCCTGCAGTGGGATTATGGAATAGCAGAGCTGGAAGGGATCCACAGGATCATAGATCCAGCTCCTGGCCCTGCAGAGACACCCCAAACTCCCACTCCGTGCCTGAGGGTGCTGTCCAAACACTCCTGGATCCCAGAAATTTGGGATTTTTGAGCTTTCCGTGCTGACACCGACCCCCAGGAGAACACTGCTTTTGACCTGAGGCCTTGGAGAAGCTTCCAAATGTGAGTGATGGAGTGAAAATCATG
>JANRGV010000094.1:1207460-1217614 GCA_024734035.1 Alethe castanea
CTATTTTAATTTTCCTAGTAAAGAACTGTTATTCCTAATTCCCATCTCTTTGCCTGAGAGCCCCTTAATTTCAAAATAATAATAATAATTTGGAGGGAAGGGGTTTACATTGTCCATTTTAAGAGACACTCCTGCCTTTCTTAACACTTGCCTTTCAAACCAAGACACCAACATTCTGTGCTAAATTCCTGCTGAAATCCTCTCCATTCCTCCCAAAAGGGCCTTTATTTGGCCTCTTTTTATGTTTAGAAATAAAAAAACTCTGCAACAATTAATGTTTATTTTCCATTGGAGTGTCTGGAATTGGTTTCATTTTAAATCCCATTTTAATTGTTGGTTCAGTGAGATCCCCAGGAGAGTTTTGTGACAGCAAATTATGAATTGAAAGCTCAAAAATAACATTTTCCACTTCTTGTTTCCGACCAGCTCCCTCCCTCCCAACATCACTTCTGCATTTTGCCCCAAGCTGAATTAATTCCCAACTCAAATATTCCTCAAAATTCTGTCAGCAGCTGTTTAAATCCACAGATTTTAGAGCTCTGTGTTTGTTTCTCCACTCTGAAAAAGTTGTTATTAAATACGGGATGAAATATTTATGCAGCATGACTTTAAAGCAAAGAATATTTGATCACAAGAGGTTTCTTTAATTGAAATAATCTCAGTGTGGAGCTGGAGTTTAATTTAAACCCTGCCTTGTTAAAACTGAAACTAAGAACGTACAATGACATCTGTAGTGCCTTTCAAATTCAAGTAATTATATTATTATGAATTTTTTATTACACAGGAAATCAAATAAACCATTTCCATGTTGCCTTCTGTAGGACTTAATTGTGGGTTTTTGTAAGGTGATTAATAAATAAAATAAATATATGCAAATGTGGGTTGTACACAGCATTAAAGTCAAGATTTTGGGAGACACCTAAAATAAATAAAACCAGGGAAAAAGAAATCCTTTCTATCTAGGGAGCTCTGGTGCAGAATCATCATTAAAATCATCATCAGAATCATCATTTAAAATTTAAAATAATTGAAAAGTAATTGAAAAATAATTGAAAAGTAATTGAAAAATAATTGAAAAATAATTGAAAAATAATTGAAAGAATCTGTGACTTTGTAGCAGAGGCATCTTCCTAAGAGAGATACTTAAGGTGGCATTCCCTTCTCGGAAATGGGGATGTTGATATCCTCAGATAATTATTGAGAATTCCCTCAAAATTTCCAGAGAAAAGCAGAACTTTTTGGAGGAGTTTCTTAATCTAAATTTCCACAGAGGCATCTCCTTCATTCCTGTGAGCTGAGATGTGCCGAGGTGGGCAGAAATTCCTTCTCCTTCCCAGGATCCTCTGCTTAAATCCAGGTTTTACCAGGTTTATCCCAACTCCCGAGTGATAAATCCTGCCAGGACATCACAGTTTGGGAAGTTTGGGAATGAATCCCTAGGGATGCAGGGATGAGACAAAACAAGGCGAGGTTTGCAGGAATAAAAGAAACCCAAGGATGAGCACTTCCATCGGGATGAGTGGGGGGATGATGAGCAGAGTGATAAAGTTTTCCCAGCCCCCCAAATCCCTGGGGTCAGAATTCCTGGTCTGGATTCCAGCTCTGAGCACGAGGAATGCACGGTGACAGGAGAGGGCTTGGAGGCAGCAATTGGGATTTTACCAGCTCGTTGTTAAAGAGAAAGGATTTGGAATGTTTGTCCCAAGGTTTGGGAATTCCTGCAGAATTCAAAAGGTGTTTTTTAAGGTTTCCCAGATTTTCA
Organism: Alethe castanea; assembly: GCA_024734035.1. Lineage (NCBI taxonomy): Eukaryota > Metazoa > Chordata > Aves > Passeriformes > Muscicapidae > Alethe > Alethe castanea. The sequence continues at coordinate 1,209,223 of JANRGV010000094.1, forward strand.
GCTCCTTCTGGAAATGTGGTGGGGGTTTTGGAATCAGAAATGGGAATAATGAAATGATTTTATCAAAGGGAGAGTGTTTGGTTTTCAGCTCAGCAGATATTTGGCTTCCAGAAGTCCCAGCAAGCCCAAATCACGTTTCCAAGCTCAAGATTTGAGGAAAATCTCCAGAAGAATCCAGAAGGAAGAACCCGGTCTCCCCTGACCACGGGGATTTGTCCTGTATCACAAACGGGGAAGGAAGAGCTGCGATAGAACAAGGGGGAGTGGTTTTAAACAAAATAGGGAAGATATAGGTGGGATATCTGGAAGGAATTTTTGGCTGAGAGGGTGGGGAGGGGCTGGAATGGAATTCCCAGAGAAGCTGTGGCTGGTCCTGGATCCCTGGAAGTGTCCAAGGCCAGGTTGGCTGGGGCTTGGAGCAACCTAGGTTGGTGGAAGGAATCCAGGGCTTGGAATAATATGGGTTTGAAGCTCCCTTCCAACCCAAAGCATTCCTGGATTCTCTGATTCTGTGATCCCAATCCTGTCATTCCAGAGATCACCCCTCTCTTCCAGATCCCCTGCCTCATCCTCTGACCTCCATCATCTCTTCCACCACGCCCTGACCCTCCACACTAAAAATATTTTCCCAATCTCAGCCCAAATCTTCCTCTCCACAACAAAAACCTGATTATCCTGGTGAGAGCCTTCTCGGGAAGAGAGGAATTATTATCCCTGTCTTTTTTCCAGCTGTTTTCTGTGAATCCATTGGAAACTTCCCTGTGAACTCAGCAACCCCCATCCATCCAGCTCCATGATCCTCGAGGTGTTTTCCAAACATAATGAGCCCATGATTCTCTTCTATGATCCTTTTCCGTTCTTAGCAGGGATGAATTCCTTGATGACTCTTTCCAGGGCTCCTCGTGGCTTCATTAATTTGAGGAATTGGAGCTGGGAGCTGAAACCTTCCCTGGATCCCTGGAAATCAGCTTTGGTCCTCCAGACTTGCTTGGCGGTAAATAATCCCAATAATTCCCAGATAAATGGGTTTTAGGAGAACACCACACCACCTCTGGATTAAAAATCGTGGGAATAAAGAGGTGGGAGCAGTTCAGAGCTCTCGTTAAAATAACCAAGCTGGGTTTTTAATAATCCAGGATTTCAAACCTCTGAGGAGCCCATCCCACAGGGTTTGCTCGGATCCTGATCCCCCCTTCCCAAAGTTTGGTTCAATTCCCGAATTTCTGAAGCACCTGTGAACCAAATCCCACTAAAAAAAAAAAAAACAGCACAAAAAACAGATCCAAGGATGGTTTAACCAGAAAATGGGGGAGCAGGGGCTCAGCTGACTCTGGCTGAGATATCCCAATATTTTATCTGCTTGATCCCAAGCCTAAGGAACTCTGGGAAAGGGATGTGGGTGGTGCCCTCTCCAGAGCCAGGTGATTGCATCAATAAATTGACTTTTATCACAGGAAGGAAAATTTGGCAATTCCCAGCTCTGTTTGCTCCCAGGCAAAACTTTCCTCACCCTGAAGGCGTTTCATGCATCTCAACACTCGGTTTTCCAACTGGGAATGAAAGGGAGGGATGTCTAAATTATTTCTACTAAATAAGGGCACTGGCCAGACAAAAATAATCCAACATTGAAAGGAAGAAAAACAAAAAAAATCCCTCTATATTTAAAGAAAACAAACTAAAAAAAGCAAACAAAGGGAGAATTTTTCTTTTGATCTTTTTTTTATTCAAATAATCCACATGAGGAGCAGAAATATTTTCTTAGAAATTATTTTTTATTCACATCCTGGAAAACATTTTTAAGAAAATATCCTAGATTAATGTGTCCTGTCCAGTTGCCAGCCTTGACAAACAATTTATACTCAGAGAAACTGAGGAAAATGTTGGGTGTTGCTTACAAGCATTAATGAAAAACAAATGATTTGGGCTAATTTTCCAAAGTGCCTTCTGAAGATTCGGGGGATCAGTGTGTGAGGTGGAACTGTAAATATTTAGGCATTTCCAAAGGTGTTCAGGTCACTAATTGGAAGGAAAATGTAAAAATTGCACTTCCCAAAAACCTCATTTGATAGGTTGTTTTTTTTCCCTTGTAAGCTTTTCCAATATCCTTCAGGACATGTGAATTTTGGTATTGATTGGAATTAAACTTATCCATAAAAACGGCTCCTACTTAAAAGTTTTCCTGGGAGCTCAGCTGGAACTTGCTGGTCCTGTTGCTCCAATCACTGATTCCTGTCCCAAGAAGCAGCTGCAACACAGAATCCTGGAATTATTTAGGCTGGAAAATCCTCCAAAATTGAGTCCAGCACTTCCAGAGCCACCACTGCCCATGTCCCCAAGTGCCACATCCACATGGATTTTAAATCCCTCCATGGGATGGGGACTTTACCACTGCCCCAGGCAGCTGTACCGGGGTTGGAAAACCCTTTCCATGATAAAAAATTCCAAATATCTGAACTTTCTGTGGTCCATTTCTTCAGGAACCTTCCACCTGAGGGGCAAAGTGGAGACAAACTCCAGCTCGTTGCTCCATGATTTTGCTCTCATGGAATTAATCAGACTTGGATTTGTTACAGCTCCGAGGCAAAATCCTCCTGGTTTCTCATGTTCTATCCAGCCATGGCAATAAATTCCTTGGAAAACTGGGATATTAGGTGGGAACAGGGATCTCAGATCCACAATTTCCTCAAGTGCTCCAGCTGAGGCAGAGACCCTGCATCGATCGGATCCTCCCACTTTCTCTGGGAAACACATCCCAGAATTCTTTAATTCTATTGGAAAACATTAAAAAAGAGGAATTTGGGGCTTGGGTTGAACACGGAATCATGGAATGGTTTGGGTTGGAAGGGACCTTCAGGATAATCCAGTTCCACTCCCTGACCTTGCCAGAGACACCTCCCACTATCCCAGGCTGCTCCAAGCTCCATCCATAAACAGGAATTTCCAAACACAACCCCTCAAAGATTTCCATTCAGCATTTCACACTTAAATCAGCTTTTATGAACCTCTCTCTTCAGCTGGGAAATAAAATAATTCCAAGCTCCTTTTCCAGGCTTAAAAAACAAGGATCAGAGATGGGAGATACGTACAAGGCACATTAGGGTGGATTTGGCATCCTTATCTCCCTTCTTTTGAAATATTTTGGCTTTGTTTGCTCCTCCTTTTGCTGTAGGATATTGGATCATCTATTCCACATTTGCCTTTCCGCAGCAAAATTCCAGAAGCAAGGGAAGCTTTAATCTCTGGGAAAAATAACATTATATCGATAACTAAGCTGCTTTTCATAAGTTACATTAAATCAAGGCTTTTGCTGATAACACTAATGATTGTGCAGAGTCTGGATTAGGAGGGAATTAAAACAAATCCTGCTTTTCCTATTGTCAAATGGGAAAAAATGACTTGCCTTCCTCAAGGGCTCCTTAAAACCAGAGAAAAATGGGTTTAGAATTTGGAAACTAAATGCAGCTCCATTGTCTTCCAGCAGGAGGGGAGGCAGGGAAGGATTCTCACCTCTCCACTGGCCAGAACAAGGGGAGGGACAGCATTCCAAGGGTTTCAGTGGATTTTTCAGGAGTGGGACAAACATATTTTGTCCTGGGAACTCGCAGTGTTTATTTTCACCTGGCTGGGGCTCCCTCTGGGGCTGAAACCCAGAAAAGTTGATTCCCCCAGCCCTCTCCTGCAGATTGTGGTGTCTCACATGGATGCAGGTCTGGGAAGAGCAGAGGGGTTCAAGAAACACTTTGGGGATCATAAAACATCCCTTGAAATCCTCAGTGGTGAACCATCAATAATTTGTTCCTATCAAACTTCAAAAGTGCTTCAATTTCTTCTCACTGGTGTAACTGGGAAGCCCTTTCAAAGTCTCCCTGCTCCTGGTGTCAAAACTTCCTTGGAATTGGAGTTGATTCCCGTTTAGGCCATCAGGAAGCCGTGTGACACTGCAGTTTTCCAACCACAGTCACTCTTTGGAAGGGGAACAGCATTGCTCCTCACCTTCCACCTCTGCTGGGACATCTCTGCTCGCCCCATGTCTGATCCCATCCAGATTTGGGATCAAAATTGTCTGTGCTCCTCAAACCCCTTCTCCATGGAAAAAACTTCCTGCTTTTTCAGGAGCCAACCACTTCAAGGGGATTCTTTACCAGGTGATTCTTTCAATCATCCTTGGAATGCTCTTCTGACCTTCCTCACTTTGTTCACCTCCCAAAATCTTCCATCCTGGCTCCTCACAGGCAGATCCTTTCCAGCCCAACCCATCCCATGATTCCCTGATTTTTTGTTAATGTGAAAAAAAACACGGAGAGCACAGGCTTCAGTTCATGGAAAAACGCCCCATACACAGGAAGCCAAATCTCTCGAGCACCCACAGGTTTTCCAACATAAAAGGAGCACAGGAATTTGGTTTTCAGAGGTGGGAGACATCAACTTGCTTGGCTGAGCCATCAAAGAACATCTGGAGCAACTGTTCTCCAGCACCAGTCTTTTTTTTAATAAAAATATATATATATTTCCATTATTCAGGAAACATTTCCTGGATGGTTTCTCTCTTCTCCTGCAGCTCCACTGCAATATTGGGGTTGGAAAAAAGGCAAAAGCAACAAGTGCTGGGTTCTCTGTGGGTCAGCAGGGCAGCTGGGACAGAGAAAATCACTGTTAACCCTTTTTTTAGGAATTCTGGGACTTCTCCCAGTGATATCCCAGGCTAATCCCTGGAGTGGGATTAGTATTTAAAAATTTTCATGGGCTGGAATTTTAGCCTAAAATTGTCTCACTCTTTTCCTAATATCCAGCCTAAAGTTCCCTCAGATTCCCCCAGGTCCTGCTTTCTCTTTTTTTCCTAACTCCCCACTTTTGGAAATTCACCTTTAAGACTTTTAGCTTCCCATCCTAAACATCCACTTGAACTTCTGCAAGAAAGTGAATCTGAAAGGAGATTTTTCCCTCATTGCGGAAAACGTCCTGCTCAGAAATTCAAATGAAGGAACATTTATTCATCCCGGTACTCAGGCATGGAAATCTCTCCACTTGGAGTACAAACACAAAGATCCCTTTTATTTTAATCTCTCTCCTGCAAATTAACAGAGCCCTATCGTTTTCCAAATGCAAAACTCCAAGGATTAAACCCAACTGGCAAACATGGCTTGGGAATCGTTTTGTGGCCCAAATATGACGATTACAAAATGGAGATGAAAGAGGCAATTCAGAAAAAAATTTCTGCTCCTTCCCAGGACTAAAGAAGATAAGCCTTAACTACATGTGCATGCAAAAATATAATTTGATTTATTTTTTCCAACAGGAAAAACTCCAGGATATTGCTCTAGGTCTCAGAGCAGTGTGACTGGAGGATAAATAAAACACCAGGGGTTCACTTGCTGATGAGGGCTGTAATTATTGATTAATCCTGATTTTGGAAGGCTTGGGAACAAGACTGGCTGTAAAAAAACCAAGGACAGAACGCCTCTCTCCCAGCATGGAATTCCATCTTCCCCTCTCCAGAACTCCCAGAGGTTTTCAGAAAGGGGATAAATGTCATCTCTGGCAGGGGGGAGATGGAATAAACACCTCCAAGTTTTTGGGAGAGAATTTTAATGAGGATTAAACCAGGCAGTTAAAATAAAAACTGGAAAAAAAAAAATTGTAAAATTTTATGTGGATTTTCCAGCCTGAAGAGAGAGTGAGAGAGGTGCTTGTGGTTTTTAGAGGAAAATGGGTTTCTTGTTTAAATTGTTATTGTTATTTTAATTATATATTTTCATATTATTTAAATTCATTATCATTTATTACCCTGTTTATTAATAACAACTGGAGGCAAGTGCCCAGCCGTGTTCAGCACATTCCAGACATCCAGGGAAGGCTGGTTCCTATCCCAAAAACTCCACAATTGCAAAAAGAGACTTTGACTCCTTCAAATCTTTTTCATTCATGCCGGCCACTTGATCCCTGGGAAAACTCCGCCCTGTGGTGGATCTATTTCAATTTGGGAATCTTGGCCTTTTCCTTTTATTATCAGACAATGTATCCATGTGGGAATACTCTATTCCCACAGGAATTATGCTACAATGACTGGAAAGGGGTTGAAAAGTCTTCTTTTAATCTCTGATCATGGAGAGAAAGAAATTCCCTACAAGGAAATCCCCTGGATCCAGGAGTTACTGGAAACTGGGATTTCTGATCATTAATCTGAAATCCTGAGGGGTCGAACTGCAGGAACATCCTGACACTGCCCAGGAGGGAGGAAATTAGGTTGGATATAAGGATTTCAGGGAAAGGTTCCTCCTCAGAGGATGGGATAAGCACTGGAAAAGCTCCCCAAGGAATGGTGACATTCCCGAGGCTGCCAGAGCTCCAGGGGTGTTTGGACACCAGGGATGCCAGGGTGGGATTGGTGGGGGTCTGTGCAGGGACAGGAGTTGGACTCAATAACCTTTGGATGATCCCACTCAGGATATTCCACAATTCCATGACCAGCAGCATCTGAGCTTTGGCCTCATCATGGTCAGAAGTTTTGGAAAACCTTTGGTGTCCATTTCCTTTGACATCTCATCCCTCAAAACGTCTGGAAAGTTGTCAGGGTTTCAAATCTTTGACCTGTGGTGGCACAGGGCTGAAAAAAACCCCAAAATTCCCCATGGAGAATATCCACACACCAAGTTCTGCTTTGCAACAAGAATTGCCTGGATTGTCTGCTGGGTGTGATGGGATATTGGATAAGGGGAGGTGTTTCTGAAATAGAAAATACAGCAAATGTCCACAAACAAACACTTGGAAAATTCAGGTTGTTCTTTGTTTTCAGTGAGTAGGTTGGACAAGTGTGTGAGGTGGTTGGACAGATGGGCAGGATTATCCTTTGGGATATCAAATTATTATCAGCAGGATCATCAAGTGGGATATCATCATTGGGGATATCAAAACATGGTCAACAGGATCATCATTGTAGATATCATCATTTGGGATGCCATCATGTGGGATATCATCATTGGGGATATCAAAACACAATCAACAGGATCATCATTTGAGATACCATCATATGGGATATCATCTTTTGGGACACCATCATTTGGGATGTCATCATTTTAGATATCATCACTTGGAATATTATCATTTAAGGTATCGTCATTTGGGATGTCATCATTTTAGATATCATCGTTTTCGATACCATCATTTGGGATATCATCTTTTTGGATATCATCATTTTTAGATATCATCATTTTCGATATCATAATTTGGATATCTTGTGAAGAATCTGCTGTTCTGACCTTGCACTCTTTGCTCACCTCCCCTCATCCTCAATCCTGTCCCATTCCAGACCTCAGCCAGGTCCCTCCCAACCCAAACTATTCCATAATTCTGTGATTTTTCATCAATGTGAAAAACCCCAATCAATAACAAACTAATCTTACACCGTATCAAGATAATTTAACATTTTCCTTTCCAACTTTATTTTAACAGTGGCTGCACTATTAAAAATAGAGATTTTAAGAGATAAAAATTAAAGATTAAAAAAAAATGATGTGATAAATTTATAATTCCTGTGCTTACCTTGCTGGAAATCTGAGCTGGCCTTATCCATCCAAATTCTATCGCTGTATCCTTAAAATTCCATAAACACCTGGTGCCACCTGACTTCCAGATCCATGTCCAGGACAATTCCGAGTTGTCCCAGGAGTAGCTGTGGGAATTCAAACCCCTCCAGCTGCCTGGATGTTGCTATTTAGCTGATATCTCTGATAGCACATCTTAACTCTGTTAATATTTCAAACAATAACCCGAAATTCTCGCTAATGCAGTTTGCAGATGCCGCTAATTAGGAGTAAATAACGAAGAGAACGGGGTGCTAATGAACAGCGATTGTGCTGAGTGTTGGAAAAGCAAAAACAAACAAGGAATGGTTTAATAGAGCCTAATAAATTCCCAGGCATCCAGGAACAAAAGATGGATGCTGTCCCAATAAATCCTCAGGCATCGAGGAAAAAAGGACGGATGTTGTCTCCTCATGTTGGATATTTGTGGGATTTCTCTGTGTTCCGACATCTGTAAAACCAAAAAAACAGATTTAGAAATGCAGCCCAACTTTTAAGCAGTGATTTAATTAATCCTGGACCAATTTCATGGGAGTTTTGTTGGATTTTCCATCACAGCAAATTGCTAAAATTAATATTACTGAATATTTCACTGGATTCAAAAGGGCAATAAAACAAGGAAGACCCAATGCCTGCATTATTAACTAAGTCAGAAAATTAGCATATTTTTCACTTTCTGTGAGGATTTTATTTGTTTTGTGAGGGATATTTTGTTTCTTTTTTATTTGTCTGTTTGTTTTGATGATATTGTTTGAGAGTTTCTTTGGTTTTTGTTTGTTGTTGCTTTGGGGAGTTGTTTCCTGGGGTTTTGG
>JANRGV010000094.1:1220465-1232774 GCA_024734035.1 Alethe castanea
GAAGCTGTTAAGGCTGTAGACTTCAATGGCAGAAATTGAACTGCCAGAAACTGAGTCCATCTTATCTTACAAAAAAGAGAGATAAAGGAAAAAAGCACCTCCTGCTCCATCCCTCAGATCGTCTTGACAACAGCTCCAAGGCCTTATCTACATTCATACTCATATCTACATCCACATCCACATCCATATCCATATCCATACACATATCCATATCCATATCCATATCCATATCCATATCCATATCCATATCCATATCCACATCCACATCCACATCCATATCCATATCCACATCCACATCCATATCCATATCCATATCCATATCCATATCCATATCCATATCCACATCCACATCCACATCCACATCCACATCCATATCCATATCCACATCCATATCCACATCCACATCCACATCCACATCCACATCCACATCCATATCCATATCCATATCCATATCCATATCCATATCCACATCCACATCCATACCCACATCCATATCCATATCCATATCCATATCCATATCCATATCCATATCCATATCCCTATCCCTATCCCTATCCCTATCCCTATGCCCACCCATCCCTCTCCACACCTGCCCATGGATCTGTGAGCCAGCAGGAATGTTGCAAAGCTCCCACTCGGCTTCATCTGCCAGCATTCCGCACGCGGCTCCGGCGGCCCCGGGCTCCTGTTCCTGCAGCTGGGAGAACATTGCAGCATTTTTGTGCCTTTTAGCGCCACATTCCCCTTCAAATTCCCAAATAAATCCAGAGCTGGCTGGGAGAGCGTTAGCTGTGCGGGCTGATGAGCGATGAGTTATCCATGGATGTTTTTATCCTTCTGGAGCGATGTTAGGCAGAGTGGCTGCATTTTGATTTGATAATTGGCTGTGAAGGACTCTCAAATCCATGAAAATGCTTTTCAGCCTTTCAAAAGGTGCTTTCGAGCCCCTTTCTGTTTGATTTTCTTGACAGCTGCTGGATTCGTTGCTGTAAGAGATCAGATAGAAAGTCTGGGAAGTTCGATCCTGTTCTTTTATCAGGGAATGTTGCCCAGGAAAATTGGTCCTTTTATATTTACTCTGTAGAATTAATTGACTGGAATAAAAATCAGATTAGAATTTGTTCTAGAGTGGTTTGGATGGAAGTGATCTAAAATCCAATCCCATTTCACCCCATTCCATGGACAGGACACCTCCCACTGTCCCAGGCTGTTCCAAGCCCCAATATCCAACACTTCCAGGGATCCAGAGCAACCACAGCTTCTCGGGGAATTCAATCCCAGCCAGGAATTCCTCCCCAATATCCCATCCATCCCTGCTCTCTGGCAGTGGAAATCCATTCCCCCCAATCCTGTCACTCTTGCCCTAATCCAAAATCCCTCTCCAGCTCTCTCTTAGATGTGACATATAAGTAAATGTGAAACACTTCTATCCTGGCTGGATTTGGAGTGGGAGATTTTCCAAAATCCCAAATAACAGCTGGATCTAGGAAAAGAATCTGAAAACATTCCAGTAAAACCGAAATATTTAGGAATGAGGGAAACCTGGAGATTGTAACGAGTTCAGTTGATGCTGCACCAGGAACAGGTGCCTTTGGCTTTTGAGGGTGTCATGGATAACACGGATTGAAAACAGTCCTAAAAAGCCCAGACTGTCCCAGGAGCAACCGTTAAAAAACAATTTCAACAATTAAATTGATATTAAAAATATTCCTCCCTAATCCCTGGGGACCAAACCAATCTGAAGTGTCCATGATCTCCACAATGAGACCTGGAGTTCACTATTTCAGAGCTTTGAACCCTAAAAATTCCTGCTGCGATCCCAAAAATATTGATTCACTTCTCTTTCCCATTCCAGCCTCAATTTTTCCTGATTTCCAAGCTGGGGACACCAAACCAGCAATACCCCACCACATATTTGGGAACACTCCTAGTTTCCAAGGAGTTTTAATTTATTTTTTTTCCTCCTGACATAGATCCAGATCAAAATTTGGCTTTTCTCTCTCCAGCTTTATTTGTTTACCAGTGTTTCCAAACGGGTTTTATCCACTCTCCTCTTGTGATTGTGGAATAAGAAAGAAGATTAATGGGGGAAAAAAAAGGAAAATGAGATGGCTGCTGTTTCCCATTTGGTGTCTGATTTATATTAATAATTGAATACATCCAAGGCGACTTTTATTGAGGAAACAATAAATGTTTAATAAGGGAATGAGCAGTCCATCATCAAAGGGAGTTCTGCTTAGGAGGCTTTTGGAGGGGGAAGAACTGTTTGGGATTTCAATCATCCCAGGAACACTTTATTCCCATTGCTGCCTCATTAGCATTCCACATTATCCCGCCATAGGATGAGGTCATTCCCAAGGAAAAATGAGATTTTAGGAGAGACAAGATGCAATATCCTCAAATGTGTGAGCTTTGGAGGATGTTGTTCCACAATAAACTTTTTTCCATGGATAGGCCAGAGCTCCAATCCCAAATCCAACTGGAATGAATCAGCTCTTGCCAGTGTATCCCAAGGAAGATCTGAGTCCTTGGTTTGAGGTGTTTAATAATGAAAAAGGGAAGGAAAATGTCAATACCTGGCTGAGCCAAGGCAGGGATAGGATTTGGAACCTCAGGAATTATTGTCAGTGAACAAGAGGATGAGCTGGAGACAAACAAATGTTGGGAAAGAAATTAAAAGGAAATTAGGAATGGAAAGGGATCGGGAATGCAGGGATAAGCAATAGATTGGTGGTAATGCCCTTGCTGATGCCTTGGAATGTGACAGAAGGATTTGGCCGGAAGTTTTATCCAGCTCCATGAAGAAAATCCCACTTCAAGCAGCTCCTTAATTAGAAATGGATTCAGGAAGAGGAGGAGATTTAATTAACTCATCCCATTAATTAATGAAGTATTAACCAAAGATGAGTGAAGGAACCATATTGATTGATCCCATTAATTAATTTTCAGCATCCCATACACTCCTCGTATGGAATCCCATCCCGATCCCATCCCTGGGGCTGCAGACACAGTTTGGGAAGGGTGCATTTGGTGAAATCCAAGATGAAATATTCCTGCTTTTATCCCAGAATCCCAGCCTGCTCTGGGCTGGAAGGGACCTCAGAGATCGTCTCATCCCAAGCCCTGCCGTGGTTTGGGACACTTCCCACATTCCAGGTCGCTGACCATGCCTCCAGGACCAGCAGGGATGCAGGAGTAACGTCCACCAAACCTGGGGGTCTTCAGTGTCCCGTGGCCAGGGCTGGGGATGACCAGTGGCTACCACCCTTCTATCTGGTGGCCACCACCACCAATCTTCAGCCTGGTGGCCACCACCACCCTTTGATCTGCTGGATGTCACCACCCTTTGGCCTAGTGGCTGCCATCACCCTTTGGCCTGGTGGCCACCACCAATCTTTCACCTGGTGGCCACCACCAGTCTTTGGCCTAGTGACTACCACCAGTCTTTGGCCTGGTGGCCACCACCACCCTTTGATGAGCTGGCCATCACCAATCATTGGCCTGGTGGCCACCACCACTCACTGGCCTGGTGGCCACCACCACCCTTTGACGAGTTGGCCACCACCACTCTTTGGCCTGGTGGCCATCACCAATATTTGACCCAGTGGCCACCACCACCCTTTGGTGCCTGCAGGCTGGGGACCAGTTTGGTGGCTGGTGCCACTAAAATTCCTTGGAAAGGGCTTTAAATGACTTTGCCCCCACAAAAACCAGGAAGAGTTTGATCCCCGAGCTGGTTCCTTGTGGAATTGCTGCCTGAGGGAGGTTTAGGAAGACACCAAGCTACAGAGAAAGAGGAGAAGACAAAATAAAGATAAATAAAAATAAAATAAACCAGAAACTTCACCCTGCTGCGTGTCCTCGATAAAATCCCAACAGGAATCAGGTGACAGTGTTGGGCCATCAGGAGGGGACAGGTCTCCATCCACCAGGATGTGCTGAGAGCCTCCAGGGAGTCCTTGGAAGTTCTTCCTTGACACTTCCAGCGCAGCGAGGAAGAACAGCCCTGCATCATTCCCGAGTAAATCTTGGGCTCCAAGATTCTGGAAATGGCTCATCCTTCAGCTTGCCAAGGATTCCTGAGTGCAGTGATCCAAGGATCCCTACAGGCAATGAAGGAAACACCTCCCTGCCCATGGGATGATCATTGAAGTCCTTTCCAATATTTTTGAAGATCAGGATGTATAAATATCAGGAATGACGTTAGCAGGAATTATGAGGGATCATCATTTTACTGGCACATATCTGGTTTTGCCTGGAAGAAAATTAATTCCTACAACGTGCTGGAGCACCAGGACTGGGAAAACCTTCTCCAGCAGGAGCTGCCTCCCTCCACTTCCATGGGAAAGGAAAGGCCTTGGGAAGGACCAAAAGCTGTTTGGAAGCCACATCCATATGGATTTTAAATCCCATCCCATGGATTTGAAATGGGGACTCCACCACTTCCCTGGGCAGATGTGCCAGGGCTGGACAAACCTTTCCATGAGAAAATTTTCCCCAATATTCAATCTAAACCTCCCCGGTACAACTTTCCCTTTCTCCTCTGCAGGGAAAAGTTTTCAATTTCTGCTGACACCGAGAATATTCTGAACTTCCCAAAAATCCCAAGGGTGCCTGGTATGAGGATTTGGGGACTCAAACCAAGCAAATATTTGCAAATACTTTCATATTTGCATTTGGCAGCAGTTGCTAAGAACAAGCAGTAGAGACATTATGGAAAAGTACATCCTGATGGATTCAGACACTGCAGCCCGGAAATCAGGAATTCCAGACTGGTTTGGGTTGGCAGGCACTTTAAAACCCCTGCCATGGGCAAGGACACTTTCCACTCTCCCAGGTTTTATTTCTATATCCCTGAATTATTTTTTTTTTGTTTAAAAAGCTGATTATTTTATAATCCTATGAGACAGATTAACTGCCAAAACTTCTGGAAAGGCCACTACACCATCCCAAAATTTTCATGGAGTGCCACAAGCAGCAAGTGTGGTCTCACATCAGCTCCTTAAATATATTTTAGGGATATTCAATCCCCTTGGAATGTTTTGCCCCGGTGAATATCCCGTAAAATCCAATTTTTCCGTGTGAACAGAGGCGCTGTCCGCGTTCCCATCACAAAGGGGCAGCTTGGCTTCGTGCAACCCCGAATTCCATGAGCGATTCTCCTGCCTTGTCAGGGTTACAAATCAGGTTGTAGCTGCTTCTCCACGTGAACAATCAGTTCTTGCCTAATTAGCTGCATTTTGCACCACTGGCATTAAAGTTCAGCGGGGCTGAACTCCATCCCCGCCCTTCCCTGTTCATTGGAGCTTCATTCCCATTCCTCCCACCACGTCTTCGTTTGCTTTGTGCCTTTAATTAAAAAGGCAAACTTTGGCTCTGTGCATGCTCTGGAAATGCAAACAGTTCTTAATTAAAGCACGAGAAAGTGCCAAAATTAAGCATAATTAGTTGGGCAGGGCAGCAGTGAACAATGGGCTGCGTTCTGTGTATGCAAACCCCTCAGAAACTGCAAAAACAGGAGCAAAAAGCATAAAATAACCAGAATAAAACAGTGCTGCTCAGTTATTAAACCTTTATTTCCCTCATCACCATTATTCCCAAGGCAATCACATCCATTGCTATTAAAATCTGTGTGTTTTAATTAATAATCATGGAATTGTGGATTTATCTCTACTTATTCCCTGATTTCTGATATCCAGCCTGGATGCTGGTTGTACCAGAGCTCTGTATCACTGTCCTTCCAGAAATATCTGGAATTCCTGCTGGAAAAGATGGATCCAGGCTGCCATTCCAGGAATATCTGGAATTCCTGCTGGAAAAGATGGATCCAGACTGCCATTCCAGAAATATCTGTAATTCCTGCTGGAAAAGATGGATCCAGGCTGCCATTCAAGAAATACCTGGAATTCCTGCTGGAAAAGATGGATCCAGGCTGCCATTCCAGAAATATCTGAAATTCCTGCTGGAAAAGATGGATCCACCTTGCAAACTGAGATCTGGGACTTTCCAAACCCTTTTATAGACAGATTCAAACCTTGGATTTATCCAAGTAATTTAAATTTCTTTATATCTGGTTTTGCCTAAGCTGGAGTCAATTTTCCTCCTCGAATGTGATCCAGTTGGGACCTGACTGGGAATTTGTCACATTCCACAATGCCATGGAAAACAACTTCCATCTTTGCATGGAAATTCGTTCTTCCTGAAAGAAAAAGGGGTGTGCAAAATTCCTACTGGAATCAGCACCCGTTTTTCCCACCCTGTGCAATTTCCATCCCTCCCCATTCCCTGATTAAGGGATTTCTTCCTTTCCTAAACCCCCCTGCCTAAAACTAAACAGAATTTGGAAGCAGGAATTTGCTGCTGGATCCATTGTTCCAGAAGCAGCCACAACATGTTTGGAATTCCATGATTTATTTGCTCCTGTTTTAACTGGTTGGTTCCTCATTTGGAAGTTAAAAAGCTTGTCCAGCTCATCTTCTGATGACAAATATTTCTAATAATGAACTGATCAAAGCCTCTAATTTTGCCCTTGTGCTTTTTATGGGTCTGACTGATGAAAAGGAAGAAGCCTAAAGGCCAAATTAATTTTAAAATCTGTATTTTTAAGCCCAAATGTTTTCTGTTCTCAACTGCTGCTAAATTAAAGGCTCCTTGTGCATTCCAGGACGCACTTTAATTAATAAAGCCCTAATTTATACGTGTAAAATGTGGATGTACCCAGCAGGATCAGGTATTGATCCTCTGAGCAGGGAGCGAGGTCGGAGAGGCCAGGCCAGCACAAGTTAATTACTTAATTGAAAAAGACATAAAAAGTCACGCCCTGGCCACAATTTAAACAAATAATTTGCAAACTTTCACAGTGCAGAAGGGAGCATTTATTTCTATCCAAATTTTGGGGTTGAAATTCAGAGATGAGAATTGGGATTGTTCCAGCAGGAGAAGAAAAGCTCTCTCATTGTGACATTCCAGTGCCTGAAGGGGCTCCAGGAAAGATGGAGAGAGAGGATTTCCAAGGGATGGAGGGACAGGACACAGGGAATGGCTTCAAAATGAGGGAGGGAAGGGTTTGCTGGGATACTGGGGAGGAATTCCTGGCTGGGAATTGGGGAGGAGCTGGGATGGAATTCCCAGAGCAGCTGTGGCTGCCCCTGGATCCTTGGAAGTGTCCAAGGCCAGGTTGGACAACTGGGACAGTGGGAGGTGTCCTTGCCATGGAATGGGGTGGAATGGGATAAACTCTGGGCTCCCTCCCAACCCAAACCCATCTGGAATTCTCCAACTCTAAGCCAAGCTCATCTTTTTTCCCACTATTTCAAAGCAAATCTAAAAGAACTCCAAGTTTTCCTGCAGGAATATTGCCATAATCACCTGAGTGTCTGGAAAATGGAGCAGAAATGCCCAAGGACAAACTCAACCTCTCTGTCTGGCATTAAAAAAAAAAACAAAACAGAAAACCACATTAAAAATGTATTTTATAAATTCCTGTTTAGCTATGACTCTTACAAGAATTTCACCATTGGGAGAGGTCGGTTTGCAATTTATCCACACACTGGAATTGTCATTATCCCAGTAAAATCCAAGGGAAAACACCAACCTAAATAAATTTTACTACTTAGCATGGGACAGCCTAAAATATCAAAACCCCTCAGCAGCAGCTCTGCCTTCCCTGCTCCTAAAACAGCCTCTAAAAATGCAATAAAGGATTTCAGGATTCAAATCCCTGCAGCACACACATTCCAGCCATATCCCTCCACAGGGATATTCCCAGCTTTCCTAGGTGTCTTTCCCTGGATGACTGGCATTTTGTCAGATGATTCCAAAATTCTCATTATTTCCTCGCTGCCAGAATTCCTGGAAAATAAATGATAGGATAAAGAATCCTTGAAGTTAAAAGAGACCTCCAGGATCGTCAAATCCAACCTAGGACTGAAGGACTTGGACCAAACAACCTCAAGGGCTGAGCTGGATCCTGGTCATGCAAAATACTAATTTAGAGGAATGTCTGGAGATATTTCCATAAAATTTTTAATATTTGTGAACTTCATATCTCATCTGAGGCTTGGAGTGTGGAATATTTAGCAGGGAAGTCACTATTCCCTTGGGCTGGGAATAAATGATGGAGTAGCCCTGGGTTGGATCACACCTGCTTGATTTGGGAGCTGCTGGAAGGGGCTTTTGGATAAAAATCTGCCATTGGGAAGGAAGATGATAAAATATAAAACTGAGTTTGGAGCTTCCCAGAGCAGCTGTGGCTGCCCCTGGATCCCTGGCAGTGCCCAAGGCCAGGTTGGACATTGGGGTTGGAGCAGCCTGGGACAGTGGGAGGTGTCCCTGCCATGGCAGGGGGTGGGATGGGATCATCCTTGAGGTATTTTCCATCCCAATATTCCCATGAAAACCAAGCCCTGGATCACAGCCTGATGCTGATCTCTAGAATTTTAAAATGGCTTCTACCTGCAATTCTAACTTCAAAAAAAAAACCAAAAAAAACGGACAGATAAAAAGGAGGAAAAATATATCCTGCATATATCCTCAATATGTAATCCAGTGAATAATTTTGTGTATTATTTTGTGTAGAGTAAATGGCTGGTGCAGGAAATAAATTAAATGAAAGCCCTCTTCCATCTCCCAGATGAACCATCAGTGGTTGGGATGTGTCTCTGTTCCGAGTGAAAATGCCTGTTGGAATGAGTGTTTAGCTAAAAGCCTTGCAAGAGAAAAATTCCTTCTGGGAATGAGCTGCTGCTTCTCTGCAGGAAATTCCTTGGAGCAAAGTGGTTTTTAGGGCAATGCCTCTGCCGGTTCATGTGCACAAAGCTTTGTCATCCGTGATTCCTGTTGGGCTTCCTGGGGATTTTGAGGGGGAATTTTCAGAGTGATCCAAGAGAAAGCATTATGGAGACATCAGCACTGCATTTCCAGGCTGCTGGGAAAAAAAATAGGATAAATGTTAATAGAGGGATTGGACAGCTGTGCCAAGGGAAAAATTGTTGTGCTGGAATGTTGTAGGGGACACTGGAAGAAATTCCTGGGTAATTGGTTAAATCCAAACTCTCAGTGCCATGGAATGGTCACACAAAAGCTCTCCTGAGATCCCTCCTGGAATGTTGCTTACTGATGTGGTGCCCCCAACAAAAGAAGGACTTGGAATTGTTGGAGCAAGTCCAGAGGAGGCCACAGAGTTGACAAAGGGACTGGGGCACCTTCCCTATGGAGAAAGGCTGGGAGAGCTGGGAATGTTCAGCCTGGAGAGGAGCAGGCTCTGTGGAGAGCTCCCAGCACATTCCAGGCTCCAAAGGGAGCTGGAGAGCGACGGTTCCATCAGGAGCTGCAGTGCAGCACAAGGGGGAATGGGCTCAACCTGACAGAGGGGAAACTGAGGTGGGATATCGGGAATTGGGAATTCCTGGCTGGGAGGGTGGGGAGGCCCTGGAATAGAATTCCCAGATTTGCTGTGGCTGCCCCTGGATCCCTGGCAGTGCCCAAGGCCAGGCTGGACAGGGCTTGGAGCAGCCTGGGGCAGTGGGAGGTGTCCCTGCCATGGCAGGGGGTGGATGATCTTTAAGATCCCTTCCAACCCAAACCATTCCATGATTCAGGGATCTCTCTACTTCCCTCCCTCTCTTCCCAAACACTCAGGGCTTGTTTGGCTGCTGAGCCACAGCAGCAAAGCTCCTTCATCACCACCCACATGGAGTGGGTGTGAAACAACCCCTGTTCCCCACTGCTCCAACCCTCCCCAAGGACCTGTGGAAGTGTCCAAAGCTGCTCCTGGCTCTGGTACAGGGAGGCTGGATCTGAGAAACACTAATGGCAGCATTAACTGTGTCATTGATTGAAATATTTCATGATTTTTTTTTTCTCTATCAGATTTTAATTACAACTGCTGAGCACACACTTTGCAAATTAAATCCAGTAGCACAGGGTAAGGATAAACCCCCAGGTGTCAGAGGAGGTTGTTCTTCCCTGAGGAATTCCAGCTGTGACCATGGGCATTGACAGGGGATAATGCTTCCCAAAAACATCTCCTGGAAATCACTTCTGGAAATAAGGTGGCAAAATTGCTCCATCAAGTAGGAGCCAGGCTGGTGAGGTGCCAGGATCTGGGGATGTCTGACTGCAAGAGGAGAAGTTAAAGCTCAAATGATGCCTCAGAGTGAGATGTACTGAAAAAAAAACCTGTAAATCTCAATGTGCTGCTTACTTTCAAGGGTGATATCATTTATTTTTAAGTTATTATTTTTTCTCTCTCCCAGGAGCTGGTGGAAAATTTCTGATTTTTATCAGAACAGAGCAGAAACCATTGCTAATACATGGGAAGAGGAGAGCTTCAAGTCGAAATTGTGATGCTCCTTTGACCAGCCTGCCCACTTACTCATCCCCTCTGGGATTAATGCCCCACTTCTCCAGCTTGTGACTCATTTTGGAGAACAGCAACATGAAACTCATCCCACCAGAAAAATCTGTCCTTCCTCCCACAGCCAGCTTGTCTCCACCCTCCCTTCCCTGCTGCCCAAAGACTCAGCTGGAACATTTGGTGGTTCAGATGTGCTGAAGGTGGGACATTCCCTGTGTCTTCAGCATTGAAAGAGAAGCTTTGTCCAAAATGGATTGGCTTCACAAACAACTCAAGGCTTGTTTGACCTGCCCTGGAAGTGTCCAAGGTCAGGTTGGATGGGGTTTGGAGCAACCTGGGATAGTGGGAGGTGTCCCTGCCATGGCAAGGGGTGGAATGAGATGAGCTTGAAGGTCCTTCCAACCCAAAGCATTCTGAGATTCTCTGATATTCCCATTTTCAGAGAATTTCTGCTTCCTTTGAGCAGAAAGTTGCTCATTCAAAAGGATCTCCTAGCCTATGCAGTACAGACATCTCTTAAAATAAAATCCAAATTTTAAAGTTTTAAATTCTCAACTCTAAATAATATCTAAATCAATGATAAAACTGGATCTGCTGCTGAGTGCCTGCAGTCACCCAGGTATTAGAGAAGCCTTCAGGAGCAACTTTCCCATTAATTGATGGAGTGGGATAATTTCTTTCCAAGCCTCCCTCCACCCCTCACAGCTCCTGGCTGAGAACTTTGGGGGAAAGCAGCTGAAAACTTTTTTGGATGTATCAAGTGGGAGGCTCAAACCTAATGTATGGCTGAGGCTGGTGCACATTTCTTCTCGCTGCCATGGCAACCAAACTAACTAAAAATAAGAAGCATTCCCATAAATGTCAAAACACTCCATGCTTCCCTGACGTATGGGGGATCTGACCTGGAATCTGCAATCATTATGTAACAGCGTTTAACATTCCCCTAATTACAGGGGAGAATTGTCTCCAGGTTGGATGCTTTGCATGATTTTGGGAGTCAATCTGCCTCTCTGTGCTCTTTGGGATTTATGGGGGAATGAGGTGCTTGGAGCAGCTTTAACACCTGCTGTGGTTCCATGTGAAGAGAGACTCCTGAGCCTGGTGACAGTGTCCATCTGCTCGAAATAACCACGAAATAAAGCTCCAAATCCCAAAGCTGCACTTTGGGAAATCTGCCTGTGCAGGTGGGAGCTCTGTGTGAGCCAGCCTGCAGGGGGGACAGCCCAGGAGGGGCAGCCCTGACTGTGCCTCTGCCCAAGGGCTCCATCACCTCTTCCCAAATCAGAGAGCTGGAACCAGGCAGGGGCTTGGGGAGGGAGCCTGGGAAACCTGCCCAGGGGTGGGGGGACATCTCATGGAAGCTGGGATGAGAAGGATGGGATGACTCCCATGGGATGAGCTTTTCTGTTGCTCCAGGTGGCCTTCAGGTGATGCTCCAGGACCCTCCCCCTGCTGCAGAGCCTTCACCAGAGGCTGGGAATGTCCTGCTGAGGTCAGCAGAAGGTGCCACCATTCCCATGGAATGTTAGAATGGTTTGGGTTGGAAGGGACCTTCAAGGCTACCCAGCCCCAGCCCACTGCCCCTCCACTAGCCCAGGTTGCCCCAAGCCCCAGCCAGCCTGGCCTGGGTTTCCTGCTGCTCGTGCCACTGGGATTTCTCTTCCAGGATCCCCAGCATGGGAAGAGGATTCTCACCAGAAAGAATGATGCCTTGGGTTTTAGCTTTGATATTTTCCAGAATCTCTGCTGCTTAGTGTGTAACTCTGAAACTTCATGTTAGGTGTTGGTAAGATCTGTTCACAGGGTGGTTGGACAAAAGAATTCCTTTCTGGCTGGAGAATCAAGGACAACTGGTACCCAAAAATCATAAAAAATAGGAAGGGAAGGGAAGGGAAGGGAAGGGAAGGGAAGGGAAGGGAAGGGAAGGGAAGGGAAGGGAAGGGAAGGGAAGG
>JANRGV010000094.1:1263416-1278921 GCA_024734035.1 Alethe castanea
GGAAAAGGAAAAGGAAAAGGAAAAGGAAAAGGAAAAGGAAAAGGAAAAGGAAAAGGGAAAAGGGAAAAGGGAAAAGGGAAAAGGGAAAAAGGGAAAAGGAAAAGACATTTGAAAGGTTCCATGGATTTAACTGGGAGGAATTCCTGGGATGGGTTGAAATTTCCAGGCAATTTTCCAAGAAGTCTGAGTTTTTAGATTCACAGTGAGGAGAAACATCCGAGTTCTGTTCTGCTCCAGCCTCAAGCAAATTTGTTTGACAAGATTTGGATGAGGGCAACAAAAATTGTGGGAAGAGTTGGAGCACCTTCAGCATTTGCTTCCCTTTTATCCAATCCCATTTTTCCACAGCCTTTTCCTCAGGTTTTTCCAGCTCCGGCTTCCACAGGAATATCCTTCACCATGAATCCCTTGAAAGTCCAGGTTGGAGCAGAAGGAATTTTTTTGTCTCCTGCTGTGGCTGCAACTCAGACAGGGGAGCAGAGCGTGAGCCCATCTGGATCCTGCAGAAAAGCAGGAATAGCTGGAGATTTATGGGGAAACCAAGGAAAGGGCAAAATTGTAATAAATTTTAAGAGTTTAGCGAATTAAAATGAGTTGGGGCAAGAAGATGAACAAACCCAAAAATGCTCCTGGGCGCTGCTGTCACTGAGTCCAGTGACAAAACATTCCCAGATTGCAAGGGGAGCTTCCCTGCTCCATCTCAAGGAGGATGCAGATGCTCAGGAGAGGAATGAAATCACTTCTGGGCCTTGCAGGGAGCTCAAAGACAATCGCAGCAATATTAAAACCCACAAACGCTCTCCTGCTGCCTCAGCTCGCTGAGATCTCCAAAGTGGAATAATTTAAGGCCCGAGATGCTGCCCACACTCCTTAAAAACTGCTTTGGATGAACTCAGGACTTGGAGGGAATATTATTTATCACCTCCCTGGGAGATGGACCCAGGGAATCGCTGATGTCATCAACTCCTTTCTCTCAACTCCCGTCCGGGGGGTTCTCAACGCACAGCTCCAGTCAAATGGAATTTAATCCTGGCCACAATTTGGAGTTTATTTGATTCATTTCTTGCCAGATTCCATTTGCTGACTCCTGCTCTTTTCTTTTCTTTTCTTTCCTTTTATTTTTTTTTTTTTTTTTTCCCTGCAGATGAATCATATTAAAGAGGTAACTATGGAAGCAGAATTTGGAGAGAGTGATCCCTAAAGTAATTGATGTAGGGAAGGCAACCCTGAATATGGGAGTCGAGAGCCCGCTCAGTTTAACAATTCTGTGTTAAACCTGGCTTAAATCCAAACCCTTCCCAGGCCAGGGAACTTTGGAAGGTCCCAGAATGGGAATTTTGATAACAATGTGAGGGTGGAAACCTCCCTCAGGTGATTAAATCACAAACTCCTGGATTACAAATTTGGTGAGTTTTCCCAAAGATTAAATTAATCTGGTTTAAATCCAAACCATTCCTAGACCAAGGAAATGTGGAAGGTCCCAGAATGGGATTTTTGATAACAACCTGAGCATGGAAAGATCCCTCAGGTGATTAAGTCCCCCCAAACTCTAAAATCACACATTCCTGGATTATAACGTCATTGAGTTTTCCCAAAGATTAAATTAATTTGGTTTAAATTCAAACCATTCCTCAACCAAGGAAGTTTGGAAAGTCCCAGAATGGGAATTTTGATAACAACCTGAGCATGGAAAGGTCCTTCAGGTGATTTAGTCCCCTCAATCTTTAAAATCACAAACTCCTGGATTACAAATTTGGTGAGTTTTCCCAAGGATTAAATTAATCTGGTTTAAATCCAAACCATTCCTCAACCAAGGAACTTTGGAAGGTCCCAGAATGGAAATTTTGATACTAATGTGAGCATGGAAAGATCCTTCAGGTGATTAAATCACAAACTCCTGGATTATAACTTCATGGAGTTTTCCCAAAGATTAAATTAAATATAAAATTAAATTATATTAAATTATTGAAAAAATTATCTTTTTTTTTTGTACAGAAACAACAGGGGGAAGAAAAGGGAGATTAAAAATAAACTTCCATCGATGCAGAGTGACTTTACACCAAATTATTTAGGCAGAGAAATATTCTTAATTAGCTGTGCCAGAACTGGGGAGAAAACAATTCCATTGCTTCCTTCTTTTCTGGGAGGCTCTGACTGGGGGCGTATTTTAGGAATTTTCTCCTGGATGTGCATTTTTGGGCTGATTTTCCAGAGGCAGGAGTTGATGCAGTAATTAAAGAGAAATTAATGAGGGTAGCACCAGCTCAGGGGTTTTGCATCGCTTAGAAAACACAGAAAAACAATTTCTGTGGAAACAATTTCCAGGAAAACCAGTTTTTTTTTTAAAGAAGAATTTGCTTTTATTGGTGTTGGAGGAAAGAAGATTTAGGAGTGTTCTGGATAAAATCATTGGCATCAGGAATCTGCCCAATAATGCTGGGATGTCCAATAATCCCTCATTTCCCAGTTTATCCAGTGGGATAAACATGGATGTAATTCCTTACAATAATTTTAAAGCGTCAAGGAGAGAATTCCAAAATTATTTGGGTGGGAAGGGACCTTAAATCCCATCTCATTCCCACCCCCTTCCAAGGACAGGACAAATTCCACTGTCCCAGGCTGCTCCAACCCCATCCAACCTGGTCTTGGGCACTTCCAGGGATCCAGGAGCAGCCACAGCTGCTCTGCAGAAAGAGAAGAAAGCTTCAAGTGGCTCCAGGGAAGGTTTAAGTTGGATCTTGGAAAATTTTTTTCATGGAAAAGGTTGTCAAGCACTGGAAGAGGCTGTCCAGAGAAGTTCTGAAGTCCCAACCCATGGAAATGCTCAAAAAAAAGCAGATTTGGCAGCTGAGGCCCTGGCTTGGTGGGGCTGGTTGATGGATTGATGATCTTGGATGTCCTTTCCAAGCTTAACAATTCCATGATTCCGTGAATTTATAAAGGCATTTAACCACATCCTTTAATTTCTCCTCACCTTTTCAAAAGCTCCTCTTTTTCAAATTCCTTAGGGTTGGGAACTGAAAGCAGCTCATGGGAGAGATTTGTGTTAATTCCACAGGAGCTGTGGGTCCTGACTGAGGAATTGTTCAGCTGAGGGCAGCAGGAGGCAGGAATTCCCAACCCAGCTCTCACAGCCCCTGTTTTCCTTGTTTTCAGAGCCAGGATTTCATGTCCAGCCCAATCTGCCCCTCCTGAGCTGGTTTAACAAACCCCAGCTGCATTTCCTTCAGCATTTCCCATTTTTTCCCCTCTTCCAGCACTTGTCCATCCTCCCTCATCACCATTTCATTTTCCATCCCATCCTCCTCTGTCAGCCAAGGGAACTCCCTTCAGTCCAGACCATCTGGATGGGGTTTTTTTTGTATGGAAATGTTTGTTGTGGGCTCACTTTTCCTTTCTCCTCATTTTCCTTGGTTTATTTACGGTTGACAATGGACATGGTCAGATCCCACATTTTGGAATCCTGGTCACTGAGAATTTTAGATTTTCTGTGCTGCCATGCACTGACCCTCAAGAAAATCCTGCTTTTGACCTGAGGCTATGGAGGAGCTTCCAAAAATGAATGATGGCACTGGGATTAGAGGTGTGCAGTTTAAATAAAAGTGTGTAATATCACATAGTGTAAAACTTAAAATTTAAGGTTTTAGAATACATAAAAATCAAGATGGAGATTTTAAGGCCAAAGTTTTGTCCTTCTTCTTCACCTTCTTCTTCATGGGTCTAGCTGATTTTGTTTCATTAGACAGAAAATTCTGCACTGCAGGCCACAGGTGCTTGGTTATTAGGTTAAAAGTAAAAATAATTTAGGTGTCTGTTCTTAATTTAAAAATTTACCCTTAAAGGGCTTTGTAGAGAGAAAAATACATCTCCATTTTTAGTTTGTTAACTGGAAGTGCTGTAAAACTCATGGTTTGACAGAGTGCAATATAAATAAGAATTAATAAACATCTGAGTCCAAACACGAAATGCCATCTCTCAAGCATTTAATCCCGACCCTGACAAAAAGAAAATAAAACACAATACCCACACAAATCTTTTCCTTTCTATGGGAATTCTGCCCCAAAATAAGGAATTTTTCACCTTGGACTGAGAGAGGGTGTTGGGGCACATCCCAAGGCTTCCAGAGCTCCAGAAGCTTTTGGACAACACTCTCAGGCAGGGACGGATGGGATGCTGGGAAGAAATTCCTGGCTGGGAGGGTGGGGAGACCCTGGGATGAAATTCCCAGAGAAATTGTGGCTGCCCTGGATTTTTGGAAGTGTCCAAGGCCAGCTTGGAGCACCTTGGGATAATGGGAGGTCCCCCCTGCCCATAGGATGATCTTTAAGGTCCCTTCCAACCCAAATTATTCCTTATTTCCATTAATTATTTATTTCCCATCTGTGTGCAGGTTTGTAATTCCACCATGGACCAAATCTTCCATTTGGAGCCTGTCCTGTACAGAAATCCACACTTGTCTCTCTGCTCGCTTTGAACACAGCAGCAAAACCCAGCAGGAAACAGGGATTTAATGATGCTTAATTAAAAATTAATATTGAGACCAGGTTGGTCTGGGAAGGGAGCAGAGTGGGGGTCAGGCAGCAGCTCCATGGAACTGAGCACTTCCAGGTTTTCCTCTTGGAAACAGACTGTGGAACTGGAGCCTTTGAGGTGGCTGAACCTCCTCTGATTTTTGGGAAGCAGTTTGGATTTTTGGCTGCTTTGTTCCAGGTGTGTGGCCAGGCTGTGCTGCTGGAGCTGGAGAAAGGCTGGAAAATCTTTAATGGAGAGGAAGGAGAGGCCAGCGTGGAGCCAGAGGCTGTTTGAATAGAGAAATCATCCTAGAAGGAATCTGAAAACTTCACTCCATGTGGTTTGGAATTTTTGCTTCAGGGGAAAAATCAATTCCTCTGCTGTGATTTACACCAAACACGGAATATTCGGATTTTTGCCCCCCAAAACAGCAAAGGGGCTGCCTGTGAACCAAAGCTGAGCTGGAGACAAAGCTTCAAAGCCTCCAGGAACAAAAAGCTGCCCTGAGAAACGTCCCCAGCCTTGCCCAGCTCGTTGAGCACAGCTCCTGCTCTCACAGGGGAGGCACTGAGGGCTGCTGACATTGAGAGATCAGGACAGCAAAGCACAGAGCCCCGGAATCAGCAGAATTCCAAGGATGAGCTGGAAGGTGAACGATCCAAATTGCTCCAATGTGCTGAGGTAGGTGGCTCAGAGCAGCATAATGAAGGAGCAGCTCCACGGAAGGTCCTGCAGGGAGCACAAAAACCTCGGGAAGGTGCTCAGCTGGAGGCAGAGCTCAGAAAAGCACCCAAAAAATGTTCTGGGAATGTCTCCTTCCTGAGGATTCCCTGTGCTGAAGGAGTGAGATGTGCCACGAGTGGACAAAGAATTCATTCCTGGAATGAAGGGCATCACTGGAAAAAAAGGAATGTCTTAATCAGAAGAAAAGCACTCGGTGACAAGTCTTATTGGACTGCTTGGAATCCACCTGGAACCCACCCAGGACAAATCCATAGCCCTGAAAATTGTGTTAAGTACAAAAAAGAAAAGAATCTTTGGAAAATCCAGTTAGGCCAGGATAAACACCTCTTTATTCCAGGTTACTTCCTGGAAGTAAGGCAGCAGGAAAATCAGAAATGCAAAGCAGATATTTCTGGTTTTTACTGGATGACATTTGGGTGGCTTTAAAAAGGAATATTTCATCCTACACTGGGATGATTCCCTCCCTTTTAACCCACCAGGCTGACAAAAGGAAGAGCAGCCCAGAGCAAAGCTTTTTTTTTTTTTTTATTGCTTCTCTCTCTCTTCACAAAAGATCCTTTGATGGAGTGCAATCTGTCTTTGCACTAATTATCTGCTCAAGTGAAATGACATGGCAGAGCTGGTGGCACTGGGGTGTCCTAATGGGGACAGAGGTTCACTTCCACAAAGGAAGAAAAAAAAAAAAAAAAAAAGGAAGGGAAAAAAGAAAGCCTGGAGGCCTCAGGAATTCCCCCAGCATTTCCTTTAATATCATCTGAGTGAAAGTGTCCCTGCCCATGGCAAGGGATGAGACAGATGGACTTTAAGGGCCCTTCTAAAACATTCTGGGATTTTAGGATCCCTTAAATTCATTTGGGAATCTGAGCCAGAAATCCCATTATTTCATGGAATATTTTGACCAGCTAAGAGGAAAAGATGAACCTGACTGGGGGGACACAGCTGGGAATGTGACACCCGAGTTTTGTGGGGTCAGGGTGTCTGACACGGGACAGCAGCAGGATTTGGCAGGAAAGACAAATGAAATGTGAATAAAGGCTCTGCACTCGTGTGGCTGAGCTCTTGAGGCACAAACTGGGGAGGAATCAAAAGCTGAGACAGCTTAAAAATTTTCAATATTCCATTTGCCCCCCAAAAGTGTCCCCGTGTCAGCTGGGCTGCTGTGACACCAATTCATCACCTGCAGGGAATCCATTGGAAAATCTGGAATTTCCTAGTCTGGATTATTCCTGGGAAAGGCTGTGCAGATTAAGCAGGCTTGGGTTCCCACACAGACTGTGAGACAGGAATCTCTGTGTGTGCGGTGGATCAATTCTACCCCGCTTCTCCTTTATTTTGAGCACCTCAGAAATGGAGTAATTTGGCTGGAGCCAGGCCAAGCGCATTGTGAAGTTAATGAATTTCTGAGCAGCTTTTTTTAAGTTAGGCTTTGTGCTTCGAAAAAGCCACTGAGCACAAAATTAACTGGGCAGGGTTACAAAACAGCCAAGGCAGACTCTGCAGGAGTCAAGGAGAGGTTGTGTGGGGAAAAGCTCCTTGTTTTTATCTCCCTGCGTGTCATAATCACAGATGATGCTTTATCCTGGGAATTAAAGGAGTGATTCCAAACCAATCTAGGATGAGAAAGGAGAAACTGAGGGTGCAGGGCTACAGCTGGTGGGAAGTGGGAATTTTTGCTCCGGGCTTGCTGTGGGCAGGGGTTTGTTTGCTCCACGTGGAGGAGTGTGAGGGGAGCAAAGTGGTGTTAAAATCATGGAATTGTTAAGGCTGGAAAGGTCCTGCAAGATCATCAACCCAGCAGTGGATCCTGCCCCACCTCGCTCACCACTAAACCACGCCCCCATGCGCCACATCCGTGTGTTTTTGGGGATGGCTGCTCCATCCCTGTTCCAGTGCTATTTGGAGAAAGTTTCCACAATATCCATTCTAAACCTCCCCTGGCCCAGCCTGGAGCTGTTTCCTCTCATTCCTTCTTTTCACCTGGGAGAGGAGCCCGCCCTGCCCCTGTGCTCCCTCTCCATGTGGGAATGGCAGGTGTTTCATCCCAGGATTTGCTCTACAGCATCCCTGCCACCTCTGCCTGGCTCTGGAGCAGGCTTTGGGCATTCCCTCAATTTCTCTGTAAAGGTGATATTTGCAGCACTTAATTAGTGCCCTGTCTTCATTCTCTTCTGTCTTCACTCAGAGTCAGGATTAAAAACATGAAGGAGACGAATTTCTCGTTCGGGCTTGGTTGTTTATTTAAATCTTATTTAAAGTGCAGAGAGTTCTGTAACACTTCCAGCTACCAGCTCAAAGTGAGCAAAATGGAGATGAATCCAGCTAGTTACAAGGTCTGTTAAAGCTAAACAGTCCAATAAAGAACTAACACCTATATTATTGATACTTTTGACCCAATAACCAAACTCCTGTGAGCTGCAGTGCAGCACTAACTGTCCAACCAAAAATTACAACCTGAAATCATGAAGAAGAAGGAAGATGAACACCAAAAGAAACAACACCCAAAATCCTCCATCTTGTCCCATACCTATTACTGTATTATAAAAACCTCAAATTCCAAACCCTTCCCCATGTGAAATCACACACTTCTATTTAACTACACACCCATGATTTTAACTCCATCACCCAAATTTGGAAGCTTCTCCAGGGCCTCAGGTCAAAAGCAGTGTTCTGCAGGGGGTCAGTGCCTGACAGCACAGAAAGCTCAAAACTCCCAGATTTCTGGGATCCAACACTTCTCCTGCTGCTGAAATGGTTCATTCACTGCCTTTATGTGTTTGGAACAAAACTGCTGCAGGATGGGGAATTTCTGGGAGCAGAAACCACTCCTGTGGGAATATCCCAATTAATGATGGTTGGACAGAGCAGCTGTGGCTGCTCCTGGATCCCTGGAAGTGTCCAAGGCCAAGCTGGATGGGCCTTGGAGCAGCCTGGGATAGTGGGAGGTGCTCCCTGCCCATGGCAGGGGGTGAAATGAGATGGTTTTTAATGTCCCTTCCAACCCAAAGCATCCCAGAATTCCACAGAATTTTTCTGGGCCTTTACCAGAGGCCTGGAGCATGGCCCAGAGGTTGGTAGGGAGGAATAATTCCTTTACCACCTCTCCATCTTCCCCTGGAATATTTTCCAGCAGTTCAAAGGCTCTGTTGGGTTGTTTTAGGGAAGACTGACCATCATTCTGTAAGCAAACATCCTCTGGAGCAGCTCAATCCCATGGGATGTGGGAGAGCTGCTTTCTCCCACAAAAAAACATTCTTCTTTCCAAGCAGGTTCCACCTTTCAGAAGTCCCCTGAAAACAGCCCTAAATTGAAGTAAAATTTGGGCCAAAGTGTTGCCCCAGACTCAGTTTGTTTTTTTAAAAAAGATAATTTTTTACAGTGTCTAATACTGTACTTTTCCATAAAATTTGCCTAAGCATGGAATGTGCCCTCAGGCTCCTTCCCCAGGATTCTGAGCATCATCTTCCCACATTTATTAACAGTGTTTGAACTCTGGAGCAAATTCTAATTTTTTTTGTCAATACCAATGTTTCCATTGCTACCCAGGCTGGAATGAGTTCAGGGTTCTCATCACACTTTCCAATTAACTTTTCTTCCCCTCATCAAGGTTGTTGTTGGATTAATTCCTTCTCTCTGCCATTCTTCCAGGAAAAATACAAGAAGGAAAACAGATATTTTATCTGAGCGGAAATAGTTGAATTCCTTGGGAAAAAAAATGGTTGGGAAAGGGAGAGTTAAATCCAGGCAGTTAATTCCAGCCCTGCCAAAGGTTTGAACATTTTAATGGAAGTTGGATGATTTTATGGCATAGGAAATGCTCTAAATCTGAATTTTTGGGATTATTTAAGAGGGTGGGTGATCGAAAGGAAACAATTTGTGGATTAAGAGCTTCTTTCCTTCTCATGGAATTCTGGAATTTCAGAGGAAGGTCCAAGTCTCCTGCTGCTCCCAGGAATCCATAAGGATACAAGAACCATGTTATTAATGATGAAAGGAATTTTTTTTTACTGTGGATGATGTAGTCCAATCTCCCATTCCATCCAAACTCCTTGGAATTCCACTCCAGAGCCAGGGACGTCTTCAGTGATCCCGCTGAAACTGTGTCACAGGATTCTTAAAACAAATCTGTGTCCATCCTGCTATGAATGAAATGTGAATTTTTATGTTCTGGAGTGACACAAAAGCAGCAATAAATTGCTTTTCCTCCCTTTTTTCCCGTTGGGGGGTGGCTGAAGATTGGTGTTTCTCATTTAGGGAAATGCTTTCCTAATGGGGCTCTGCCTCTGGGAAAGGAATTATTTGATGGACACCAACAGTTTGTGTCGAATTTTTCAGGGAGTAAAAAAATAAATGCGTAGATGAAATAAGCAGCCAGTTAATTTCTCCTTCACAGTTGTTTCATGTAAATGGAGAACTGGAATTCTTTGTGAGCCATCAAAGCTGGGAAATAAATGCACAATTAGCTGCAGGAAAGTGCTGAAAGCCATTAGCCCTCATTTTAGAATAATAATGCACTTCAAGCCTATTTGTTGAAATATAAATACAATTATGGGGAAAGAAATTAATGCACAGTGGGAAGTTTCCTGAAGATGGCATCATATTTTCTGCGGCATGAGATGAAATGAATGAAACCGAGGGGTTTTGGTGAGCTAACAATGGGGATGTTGTAGGAAAGGAGACAAAACTGAAATAAAAAATGATGGAACTTCCCCAGCTATGGGGACTAAAGGAGATAAAGATTGGCTAAAGGGGTCTGAGGGATGAAAGGCTTCTCCTGGCCTCCAGGGATGTTCCCAGCAGGAAGGAGGGATAAGCTTCAGGACACAGCTGGAAGTGGAGATGTGGAGAGGCTCAGGCCACTGGAAGTTTGGCCAAGGAGATCCGACAGATTCCTGCTGCTCTCAGGCTGCAGGTAACTCAATCTGATCACCAGTGCGTGGGCAGAGGTTTCTCTTTGCTCAGAATCACCATTTCTGAGCTTTTCTCTGCCGTCTTCCCTGATTCCATCAGGAAACTTCCCTGGAGATGCTGGCACAGAGCTGGAGAGTGGAAAACCTCCCCAGGAAATGGAGCTGCAGGTGGTGAATCGGGGTGACCATGCTGGGAATGCTGGGATCCACCAGGAGGGGGGGCCTTGGAGGAGATGGTCAGGGATGAAAACACGGGGCAAGCGTTGGTTGGGCGTGCCAAGCTCAGCCTGGAACCACAGGATCAGAGAAACACGGGATTGGAGAATCACAGAAACATGGAATTGTGGAATCCCAGGATCACCAAAACAGAGAGTTGTAGGATGAAAGAATCACAGGATCATGGGATCATGGGATCATGGGATGAAAGAATCACAGGATCATGGGATCACAGGATCATAGGATCATGGGAACAGGGAATCCCAGGATCATGGGATCACAGGATGAAAGAAACACCTGATCATGGGATCACAGGATCATGGGATCAGAGAATTATGGGATCATGGGAAAAGAGAATCACGGGATCATGGGATCACAAGGTGAAAGAATCACAGGATCATGGCATCACAGGATCATAGGATCATGGGAACAGGGAATCACAGGATCATGGGATCACAGGATCATGGGATCAGAGAATCACTGAGACATGGAATGGTTTGGATGGGAAGGGACCTGAAAGCCTATCCAGATCCAGCCCTTTTCCGTGCAGGGACACCTCCCACTATCCCAGGTTGCTCCAAGTCCCATCCAACTGGCCTTGGACACTTCCTGTGAGGGTGGGGAGGCCCTGGCACAGGTTCCCAGAGAAGAATCCTTGGAAATGTACAAGGTCAGGCTGGATGAGGTTTGAAGCACCCTGGGACAGCGGGAGATGTCCCAGCAATGGAAAATGGGATGGGATTTTATGTCCCTTCCCATCCAAACCATTCTGTGCTTCTATTGGATTGTCAAATGACAGAAGTGGGAAAAGCCTGGAATCTGCTGACACAACTAGCTGAGCTTCAGTGTGGGAGCTCATAACCTTCAGGAGGAGCCAGAGTGTTCCTCATGTCCTAGCATGCAATTACTGGTGCTGGAATCACCTGGGATTCCTCTGTGCTTCCATTTATCCCTGTGCTGCTGCCCTCGTGAATGGCACAGCCCTGCCTGGTGCTTTGCCAGCTTCCCTGCATATCCCGAGGGAAAAGGGAAGGAAGGAAAAGTTAGGTAGGAAAATCACTGTGTCTCCTTCCTTCCTTCCTAACACCAGCAGAAATCCCACGTCAGCTTTTCCAAATGCTCCGTCGTTCAGGATTGACTTTCAAGAGGAGATCACAGAGCAGGGCTGGTCCAGTAATGTTGTAATAATTTAAATCTCAATTGCCTATATGGAATGGAGACAGCAGAAACTGCTGGTGACAATGGCATAAATGGGACATTTCTCTGCAATTTTTATAATGATATCCCCCAGTCACTTAAAATAGGAATGTAAAACAATTTAGAGGAAGGTAATAGAGGAATCTGTCCTTGGACACAGGTTGAATTCCATCAGGGATCTGTAAAACAAGGATTTATCCCACCTGACTGCAGCTGTGTGGAGGTGAGGGACTGAAGAGTGGCGGCGTGGCAGATGCTGGGACTCCCTCAACAGCACAGGGGGATGGACACTTCCAGGAATCCAAGAATCCCACGCTCCAGTCTGAAGATGTAAGGATCCAGACAGCTCAAGTTGGATAAGAGGAATCCCATTCCCAGGCTAGAGCTTCAGGGCCTGCCCACCACTAACATGATCTACCTGGAACCGAGATTTGCAATTTATTGCCTTCAGAAAATCACTTTTTCTGAGTTCTTCAGATTCTGTGGACACAAATAAATTCGTAGAATTATGGAATGATTTGGGTTGGGAGGCAGGGACACCTCCCACTGTTCCAGGCTGCTCCAAGCCCCAATGTCCAACCTGGCCTTGGACACTTCCAGGGATCCAGGGGCAGCCACAGCTCCTCTGGGCATGAAATAAAAATTTAGAAGGCACCTTGACCATCTTCTTGCTTCTGTACCGAGGCCATTTTTTGCCACCAAAGCTGTTGCTCCTCAGCTGACTTCCTCAGCAGACAACCTTTGCTTGACTTATCTCAATCCCCAGGCTCTGAGGATTCAAGGAAAACGGGAAGCAGCTCCCACGTGGCTCCCTCGGGACACAGCTGCTGGAAAAGCTGCTGGGAGCAGCGAGCTGGTCCTGCCCAGGGCAAAGCTTCTCCTGGAGAAGCAGCTGCAGAGAGAACTCGACAAGGTGCAGCTCATCTCTATTCTGGTGACATTTCCAGGACAGAGAAGTGACTTTTCCACCCCCGAGGCAAAGCGGCTTCTGACACGAGAGTTTGCTTCATCAGCCTGCCAAGCTGGGAGCCAAATTTATCTGGAATCCTTTTAATTCCACTTTGTTCCTCATTTTGAAGTCCTCACGTTCATGGAGAGGGTTTGGATGCCCCCGGGCAATTTGTTAACGCTCTGTTAATGCCAATTACATCAGATTGTAAGAGAGGAGGACAAGGGGAGTTGGCTGCTCCTGCGTGGAAAGGGGAATGTGGGAAAGCACATTCCCACCGCATCCCTGAAAAGCAACGAGCTCCTGGCTGCTGAAGGGCAATAAATAATGAAAGCAGGGAAAGCAGGTTGGGGTTAATTGCTCAGCCTGGCACCAGCAATGGGGGATGGGAAGGGCTGGCGTGCCCGAAGCGGGAAATGGGGTGGGATTGCTGGGATGACACCACAGCCTCATCTCTTCCCACCAGCCGGCCTGCAGAGCCCTGCTGCAGTGAGTGATGCTAATGAAGATGCGAGGGGAGTTCTGCAGCTCCCAGGAAATCCTCTGGAAAGGGAGAAAACTCCCACAAAGAGCCAAAGCCAGCCAAGCGAGGAGTTTTCTGTGACTGATTTTGATGCCTGGAGAGGCTCCCTGGAGCAGGGGCTGGGCAGAGCTAAAGGAATAAAGCAGGGATTTATTCAAAGCCCTGCACAGGATTCACCTTGGGCAGTGCAAGAGCCCGGCCCTGCTCACACCCAGGGTGGATCCCAGTCAGGAGTTTCACACTTTGATCAGTTTGGGGCCATTCCCACATTGGGGTTCATTGTCCCATCCCAGCTCCAGGTTCTGCAGTCCCACCCTCCCAGATTCTCTCCTCTATTTGCTGCTGGTTGCACTTTTTGGGGCTGGAGCTGCAGCGGTGTCCCTGGTTCTGGGGCTGGGAAAGGATTGTTTTGTGTGTCTGAGCTGGGAGAACAACTTGGGACACTTTGTGTGGAGTTCAGAGTTACATATTAAGGCAGTACAGAATGTAGAAAATATGACAGATAGATCTGAAGGCACCGCGTGCCCTGGGAATGGCATCCCCTGTGTCCTGTCACTGCTCTGAGTGGCACAGGTAACTCTGTGCTGATCTCCCCCTCCCTCCTGTCATCCCACAGAGTCCCTTATGGCTGTCACCTCCTCCCTTCCCACCTGTGCCAGGACCTGGAGGTGGCCAAGACGTGCCGCTGCGGGAGCGCCTGCCTGAGCAGCTTCATCCAGATCACGGTGACCATGAACCTGCACCACGTGGCGCACACCGTGGTGCTCGTGGACAACATGGGGGGCACCGAGGCTCCCGTGCTCTGCTACTTCTGCTCCCTGCACTGCTACTCCCAGTTCCTGGACAGGCACCTGCAGGGCAGTGGGTGAGGGAGCCAGAGGCAGCTCTGCCTGCTGGGATGGAGGAGCTGGGAGTGATTCCTGCCTGTCCCCCCCGCGGTGTCAGCTGTGAGACAAATCCCTCTGGGAGCCAGGGGGCACGGCCTGGCCTGGCCTGGCTCCTCTGGGATCAACTCTGCTTGGAGCACAGAGCAGAGTTTAGCTGGAGAGAACCTTCCTTAGAATGTATTTCCTGGGGCTTTGCTGGGAGTTTTCTGTGTTTTGTGGGGGCAGAGGTTCCTTCTTGGAAGGACAAAGTGAGTTTATCCCAAAGTTACCCACGTGAGGCTCTGAGCTCTGCCCACGGGCAAGGACTGCACTCCACTCTTCCCAAGGGAGGAGAATCCACATCCAGACCAATTCCAGAATTCCAGGTGCTTCTTTTTGTAAAGGTTCTGTTACAACATTCCCACTTGGAGCAGGGACCAGCACTGCTGGGTTTTTACCAGAGCAAATGGTTTTTTTGGGGGGTTTCTCTCTTTGTGATACCAGAAATGTCTTTTTTCTAAATATGTGCCTGAAACTTTGTTTCTTAATCCTCCTGTTTATGGTTCTTGAATTTGTTTCACTGTGTTGACTTATTAAATTTTGAAACCTTTCTGTGGATGTGTGGATTGTGTTTTCTCTGAGGAGTTTTCCACCCAGTGTATTCCAGGAATTAGCTGCTGGTATTTTTCTGGGGAAGACACCAAAACTGAGCGTATCCACAAACTCTTTTATTTCCTGTCTTGTCAGCTGCTCCATGACTGGGAGATGGGAACAGCAGGGAACAAAGGTCCCTTGAGAAGTTTTTAGGAATGCCATTCCCTGGAACATGTGATGGCTTGGGGGCAGCACACTGAAGTGGCATTGAGTTCCAGCTGGGGATGTTTCATTTGGATATTAGGAAATTTTCTTCCTGGAAAGGGGGTCTGGCACTGCTGGAGTCCCCATCCCTGGAAGGATTTAAAATCCCTGTGGATGTGGCACTTGGGGACACGGGGCAGGGGTGGCCCTGGCATGCTGGGGATGGTTGGACTCAGTTTTAGAGGTTTTTTCCCAATTTTAATGATTCCACGATGCTGTGAATTACACCCTTCCCATGAAACCAGAGCTGACCCTGGGCTGATCCTAAAGGGAGAGATTCCCACTGCAGAGATTCCTCATGGAAAAAAACCCCTTTTTGGGTGGAGCACATGATCAGGGAAGGGAATTGGGGCAGGCACAAAATCCTGTGGGACTCCAGGAATTTGGGATGCAGCTCTGGCAGTGTCAGTGCAGTGACCCAGGAGCTCCCAGGGCAGCCAGCTGTGCCTCCCTGTGGGAATGGCATTCCCAAAGTGACTTAGCTTCCCTCAATCCAGTGATGCCTGGAGAGGCTCCCTGGAGCAGAGGCTGGGCAGAGCTAAAGGAATAAAGCAGGGATTTATTCAAAGCCCTGCACAGGATTCACCTTGGGCAGTGCAAGAGCCCGGCCCTGCTCACACCCAGGGTGGATCCCAGTCAGGAGTTTCACACTTTGATCAGTTTGGGGCCATTCCCACATTGGGGTTCATTGTCCCATCCCAGCTCCAGGTTCTGCAGTCCCACCCTCCCAGAT
>JANRGV010000094.1:1293763-1305592 GCA_024734035.1 Alethe castanea
AGTGCCGGGAGGAGGCCGGGGAGTCCCGGGAGGGGTCAGGGGTGTCCCGGGAGGGGTCTGGGATGTCGCGGGAGGGGTCCGGGCTGTCCCGGGAGGAGTCAGGGATGTCCCGGGAGGGCTCCAGCATGTCCCGGGAGGGGTCCGGGGTGTTCGGGAGGGCTCCGGCATGTCCCGGGAGGGGTCCGGCGTGTCCCGGGAGGAGTCCAGCATGTCCCGGGAGGGGTCCGGGGTGTTCGGGAGGGCTCCGGCATGTCCCGCGCGGCTCTTGCCCCCAGCTCGCCGCATGGGGCAGAGGGGCTTCCCCCGCGCCCCCGATCGCAGCTGGTGTGATGAGTTGCGCGGACTCAGCCCGCGATGGTCTCGGGGCTTCTTCCTCCTCGCCCGCTAGCCATGGCGGGGAGCGGCGTGTGACACCACCCCCGTGCCCTGCCGGTGAACCGTGAGGGGAGCAGGGGGGTCTGGCTCGGCCGGGGCCTGCTCACACGTTGGGCGCCACAGGGTGCTCCATGCTTGGCATCTGGTCGGGAGCGGGTTCAAGAGTTCAGCCCTGTCCTCCCTGTTCCCCGAATGCCGCCACCGCCAGCCCGCCTGAATTCTTCCCTGCCCCAGGAGAGGCTGGGCAGGGGGGACCCTGCGCCTCGTTTGGGCAGCGTGTGCCCGCCCAGATGGGGCACAGAGAAGGCTGGTGGAACCGGCGGGTGTCCCGGCGTGATGGGGACTGGGGACAGCGGGTGGCACTTCGCTGCGTGTGCGTCACATGCCACAATCTCCCCAGGGACCGCGAGGTCTTGTGCGGGGACATCGAGGGGATATGGCTCCCTGTGCGTGGCCCCTATGCCTGCAGCGAGGTGGCTTCGTGGCGACATAGCCCATGCTGTCCTCGGGAGCCCGACATTGCCAGGTCGTGGTCCGGGATGTCACCCAGAGCCGAGGTGCCCCAGCACCCGCACCGGGAGGCCTGTCACAAGATGCCTGTGGTCCCCAGACACACACACAGGTGTGACCTCTCCATGGCATGTCCCCTCCGTGACATGGTGCCAGCGCATCCTCACGCATGCCTGAGGCGCAGGCAGCGGAACGGGGCAGTGTGGTGACACGCGGCGGGGACACTGGCGTCAAGGGGGGTGCTGGTGCCAGGGGTCTGTGCTCGTCGGGGGAGCGTGGGCGGTTCACGGCAGGGTCACCCTGCGGCGGTGGCACTCAGCGGGGACAGCCTTAATGCGCTGGGACGGAACCTCGGCTCCTTCTAATGATAGCCCGGGTGGGTGACGCCCCCAAAGCCCCGCAGCCCCCTCCCCACTCTGCCCACCCTGGCTCGGGAAGGGGCACGAGCCAGAATGCCCAGAATGTGGTGGCCGTAGACAGGCTCCCCTCTGGCCAAGGTGAGAGGTGTGGACCCTTCTCCAGAGTTACTGTGCCCTCCTGGCATCCTGCATCCCTCTTGTTTGGGGTGCAGGACTGGGCTGGTGCCCGGACACCCCTGCGTGAGGGGCTGTGGGGACACCCGGGGCTGTGCAGGTTGCCAGGGGGTGGCAGCAGCACACCGAACATGGCAGGACAGCCCCAGGGTGTGCCGGAACGGAGTCCTGCCACAGCCAGGCTCACCAGTGTGACCAGTTGCCCTTTCCAGACTCCTCAGGATGCTGTCCTGGAGGGATGTGACCTGCCTGGCGGACACCAGCCGGCCAGGGCAGGGTGGTGTGGGGGCCAGGGCTGCTTTCTGGGGAGGGTCCATGTGCCAGCCCCGCTCTGTACTCGGGGTACCCATTGGGATCCTGATGTGATTCAGGCTGTAGGGCCATGGCACAGCTGTGTCTCCTGCCTGGATGCTCTCAGGGCCTCTGGGGGTGACACAAAGGGCTAATCCCACCTGGCTGTGCCTGTCTGCTCCTGCTGAGACCTGGCACACTCAGTACAGGCCAGCAGGCAGCTGGGACTGTGCTCACCAGCCGGCGAGGCAGCCCCAGGGGTGCTGACCCTGCCAGCCAGCACTGCCGTCTGCCTCCCTGCCCTTGTGGGACAGGGCACACCTGAGCCCCCACCCTGGGCAGGGTCATGGGCACGCAGCCACCTGCAGGGCCAGATGGGGAAGGGGGAGGTGGATTTCCAGATGCCCCACAGATGCCACAGGATCAGGGTGGCAGCAGGAGACTGGCACAGCTCCTGGGCACTTGCTGTGTAACAGGACCACGATGCCAAAAACCATCCTTGTCGCTAAGCCCCCTTCTTGGCCCCGTGCCCATGCAACCCTTGGGGCAGGATTGGCCGGGGGGTTGCTGGCCCTGGTGTAAATCTGGCCTGGGTTGGCAGAGGATGGGAGACCCTGCTTTTCCCTGCCCTCCATATCCGTCTGCCCTGGCTGTGCCGTGTGCCGGCTGCTTCGCTGACCCCGTGCCATGTGCCATGCCATGCCATGCCATGCTGTGCCACCGCAGTGTGGGTGGCCAGGGGGATGCTGTACCCAGCTAACGCCAGCCTTGTGCAGCCAGGGCTGAACAGACGGTCCTGGCAGGTGCTGGTGGGGGCTGGGGGTCAG
This sequence comes from Alethe castanea, assembly GCA_024734035.1. NCBI lineage: Eukaryota > Metazoa > Chordata > Aves > Passeriformes > Muscicapidae > Alethe > Alethe castanea. The sequence goes on from JANRGV010000094.1 coordinate 1,296,300, forward strand.
CACTGCCTGCGCTGCTGTTGCCCAGGGAGCACCCGTTTGCCAGCCAGGTGCCTGGCGTCACCTCCTTATCTGGGATTAAACAAACTCTCCTCAGATCCAGCGCCAGGTGCTGCCCCTGTGCCCATGGGACCAGCCCTCCCCTACCCTGTGCCCCTCCATGCCTGCTGCCCTTCCCCCATGCTGGGAAGTCCATGTATCCCTGGGGTGAAGAACCCCCCAAATACTGGACCCTTGCTGTGGTTGTGCAATAGCCCCTGGGCTCTCTGTGCAAAGCAGCAGGTCCAAAGCAGGGCACAGAGTGGGAACACCTCTGCCTCTGCCTTGAAGCACCCCCAAACCAAAATGAGACCTACACCTCAGCCAGGGAGGTGTGTGTGCCCCCAGTATGAATCCTGGCAGCGCCAGTGCCTGTGGTGCCACACTCCTCAGAGCAGGGGTACAACCTCCTCCTTCGTTAGCCGCTTGTCTGTTATCTCCTGCTGATAAATTATACAACACAAGCGCCTTTGAAAGGCAGCCAGGCCTCCATCCGGTGGGGCGGCCTTCAGGGGCCCCACATCAGCCATCGTGGGCTGCCGCCAGCTGCTTTTCCTGGGAGGGGGACAGGGACAGGGTCCGGGGCACTCTCCTGGTGATGGGGTGCTGGGGATGGGCTCATGGGCTGCAATATGGCCCCAAAGGCAAAGCAGAACAGTGGGGGTGAGAAACCTGCCTGCACCCCATGCCCACACCTGCTGCTTGCAAGCCTGCCTGCACTCCTGCCCGTGCCTGGACTCCTTGCTCACATGCCCATATCCTGCTGCCCAGTTTGGGGTGTGGGGCTGGTACTTCAGAGGCAGCGGCGATTCCTGTAATTCGCCGCCGGCACAAAGGAGCCGAAATGCCGCCACCGTTAGGGAAGCAAACAAGGGCAGGGCAAGGCTGGGATGGTGGGCAACGGCTGGCACCTGCTGCACCTGCCCTGGTGGTGTCCCTGCCCATCCCAGTGGGGCAAGGAGCAGGGAGGCACCGTCCCCATGCTGGGGAATGGGTGTCCCCGCATGCACCCCGATGCTGGGGAGCCGTGAGGGCTGCCCAGGGCAGTGCTGCCAGCCCGTGTTGTGCACTGCTCTGCTCTCCCAGCAGCTCCACGGGTGCCCCCATGGGGTGCAGCAGTGTGGCCTCCGGGTGCCCATCCCTGCACCCTGCTGGCCCAGTCCCCACCTGGGCTGGGGGTCGGGCAGGAAGAGATGAAGCCGAAATTAAGCTGCTAATGAGCCTGTCTGTCACCAGACCACCAATTACCCGGGCTGGGAATGAGGAGATGATGGAGCGTGACTGGGGGAGGGGAGCAGGATGTCGGGGTCTCCAGCATGGAGGCAACTGGAGGTGTCACCACCTCTCCACGACTTCCTCATCGCCACATCCTGTGGGGTGGGGGACGAAGGGACCAAGGGGTGACCAGGCCATAACCATACCAGAAGCCCCAAGGCATCTGGGAAGGTGTTAGAACTTTCCTTCTGCTCACTGAGATCCTGAGGAATTCAGCCCCAGCCACTGTCCCTGACTGGCACAGGGGATGTCACCAGCGTCCTGAGCTGGCTGTTCTCTGCAGTCAGAGCTTGAAGGGGGCTGTGCTGACAGGAAGCAGAGTCAGTGGCTGTACCCCGGGGTACACAGACCCTCTGGGCTGCTCCTGGCCCCCGGGAAGGGGCACAGCAAAGAAGGGGGCTTATACCATCCCCCCTCCTACTTCACCTAGCTGTCTGCTGTGGTGCATGGCAGAGGCCCCTGTCCCCGTCCCTGTCCCCAGCTGGGATGGGCCAGGGAGACAGAATTCCTCCGGGCTGATGCTGATGTCAGTTTTTCCACGGCACGTCTCAGAGCGGGGCCGGGTGCCTGTCCGGGCTGGCAGAGGGACAGGCCATCTCCCCAGCTGTCATCACAGCCTCCTGTCCCCATGATGGCCCTCAGCAGCACCCGGCCCCAGGAGGGACCTAGGGGCTGCTGGAGATGAGTCTGGGAGCCTGCAGGAGCGAGTTCCTGCCCCTTCATGATGGAAGGGGCTCCGTGCTGGACACTGGCAGGGTCTGGCAGCTGCCTGCCATGCCCCTGCCAGACCCTTCGAGCTGGAGGGTGGGCTGGGATGAAAGCTGTGGGATTTTGCTGGGCTCGGAATTAACTTAACGGCTTTGGAAGACAAACAGATTAGGGAGCTGCAGGGATCGGGGTGAGGATCAGTGAAATTGGAAACAGAGGCAGGCGGCAGCATCCTGCACAAGCTCTACTGTCCCTGCCCAAACCCCATCCCTGCAGCCCAGGGTGCCTCTGTGGGGTCCTCACAGTCCCCTTCCATCACCAAGCTGATGGTGGGGCTGCTCGGGGCTGCTTTTTCTTCCAGTCTGGGTCTTGGTCACATATTAGCAGCCTCTGGGCATTGCTGCCTTCCCCTTCCCTGCCTGTCCCCTTCCTGCTCTCAGTGCCCCCTCTCCCTGCTCTCCCTTTCCCCAGTACCCTGCATCCTCACTGCATCCCAGACATGTCCCCTCACACCTCTAACATGCCATGAAGCCGCAGTTCCGAAATAAGTGGCCTCAAAATAAGCTTCCTCCTTGGACTCCATAAATCTCAGCAAAGCACTGAGTCATGTGGTCAGTCCTGCAGTCCCCTTTGCTGGCAGGGTGCCCTGCCCCATCCCCATGTGTCCTGCCTGGCACCCCAGCAGGGTTTGGGGTTGTGTTGCTACCCTGATAGTATCAGGTCCTGGGGGCAGCCCCACTCACTGGAGATCACAGAACAAAGATTCTTCCAGCTGCTCTTGCCACCACAGCTTTGCCATCCTCAACCTTTCCCATTTTCCTGCTCTTCCCACCCTTTTCTACCCAGGCAAGATCCTTTTAACAGCCACCCCCAGGGCTCCCAGTGAAGCTGCAGCTTTAATTTCAAATATTTGGAGAGTTTGGCCCTCAAGGTTTGTCTCTCAGCCTTTTCCTACCCTAACTCACTTCCTTTTATTTTTTAACCATCTCCATTATGTTTTGTCCTGATACTGAACTCGGAAAACCCTAAAATCCCACAGATTTTTCCAGTTTTGCTGAATTTCAAGCCTCACTTCCCACAAGTTGTCTCAGAGTGCCTCGATCCCTTTGCTGAACCACAAATCTTCTGTCAATGTGTCCTGAAAAAGAAGCAAACCAGCAAACCCCACTTTGCTCCTTGACTTCTCCCTTTTCCATTTATTATTATTAAATATCAACACTTTCCTTGGTTGTTTTGGGGAGGATTTCCAGGAAATGGATTCAAACACAAATCCCTTTGGATGGAACATTGCTCCTCTGCAATCCTTCAGCCTTGTTCTCCTCATCCCTTTTTTCTGTCCCTGGCTGGGATATTCCTGAGCAGAAGCAGAATCAGGCTGGAGCCAGAATCCCGTTGTTCCCTCACTCTGTTCCCATCCCCTTTCCTCTCTGAGAAAAGGTCTGGGAAAGCTCCTTGGTGCTGTGTGGCCTCTGCAACTTGAATAATTACCTTTATTTTTGGGAAAAGAACAGTTCTTGTCCCACTACTGCAGCAGGAATAGTGCTGGAAAAGCAGGAACTGGAAGTAGTGGAGAGTCACATTTATTTCCCTCAATTTTTCCAATGATTTATCAAGGAATCATGGAATGGCTGAGGCTGGAAAAGACCTCCAAGACCGAGTCCTCCCATTAACTCAGCACCACCACCAAAGTCCTCAAGTGCCACATCCACCTTCCCAGGAATGGGGACTCCCTCTGGCCCTGGAAGCTTTTTCCAGGGCTGGACGACCCTTTCCATGAAGGAAATTTTTCCTAATACCCAATCAAAACCTCCTCTGGCACAACCTGAGGCCGTTTCCTCTTGTCCTAAATAGAAAGAGGAAAATCCTTTCTTCCAGAGGCTTCTTTAGTTTGCAGAGTTCCCAAGGAGAATTCCAGCAAGGATTGCTGCAAATTCTGAAGCTGGAATTCTTTGAACCCAAAAGAGCTGGAGTGGGGGAGGAATTAATTTAGATATTCCAGTTTAATCCAAGCTTGGACAGGATTGGAGCAACCTGGGATAGTGGGAGGTGTCCCTGCCCATGGGATGGGGTGGAATGGGATGATCTTCAAGGTCCTTTCCAACCCAAACCATTCCATGATGATTCTATTCCATTATTACATGTTCAGACCACGTTTCCAAGATTAAAAGATTGGAATAATAAAAGATTTCTTAGCAAATCACCGGGAATTTTGGAGGAACAACAGCTTCCTTCTCCCCACAGCACTGTCTTGAGACTAATTATTTCTGCCTATTAACATCAAGAAATCTTTTATTCTAATTAACAAAGACCCATCACTCAGATCAGCCCCTTCTAAACATGAAAAATTTTCTAATATTTTTAAAGGAATTCTATCCCTCTGATTTAAAGCTGCCATTTCCTAATGCAAGACTCTCAAATATTCATTCCCTAATCACACATTCAGCTCTCTTCAAACCCAATATCATCTTCCCTTTTTTTTAAATTTTTTTTTTTTGCAGGCATCATGGAAAAGAATTCCAATGCTCCAATGCTCCATGATAAAAACTTCAGAAGGTTTGAAATACGAGCAGATGATAATTGCAGCTTAATATGCTAATGGGGACTGGGAAGAATAGAAGTAAATTGCCCAAATATTCCTAAATTCTCCACGGCAGGGTAATATGAGAGCATGGACATCACTTATTAATTGGAAAGGTTTCCCAGAATTTATTTGACATAGCCATTAAATGGAAACATTGCTTGAAGATGAGCACAATGGGGTTTATTTGCTCAAATTCTTCTTCAAAACGATCTCAAGCACTCAAAAATGCACCTGAAAATGGTGTCAGTTAAAAGTGCATCATTTCTTGGGCATCTTGAATCTTCCAAGGTGGGAGAGATGGAAATTAACTCCCAAAAATCCCTAAAAAACTGCTGAAGTTCCCTGAATGTCCTCAGACAAGAGGGAGACATCTTTCCCAAGGATTTCATCTCTCTCTGGAATGTTCTGTTCATCCATCACCCAGTGCCTGATCCCTCCCCACCTCACCATCCCGAGCTTCTCAATTTCTGAAGTGCTGCTGCGTTAATTCAAGGGGTAATTTTTAAACCAGTTTCCCTAAGCTGCTGCCAGACTCCCCAGGGATAATCCCCTATTAGCTCATCCCAAATGTTTTATTTAGCTCCTGCTGCTTGGGAAGAGCTTTAAATCCAGTGGAAGTGGCCACTTTTAGCTGGGATAAATCCTCCTGCTGAAAGGCAAGCAGGGGTTTGGCCGAACTGAAGGGATTTTCCATGGGAATGAGCAAATCTCATCTTGGGAGCTGCTGCTGCTGGCTCGGTTTGTCCTCAAAACTCATCCACTTGTTAATTGGGCATCAGGAGCCGGGAGCAGGATGCTTTCCCTGGAATGTGCTCCAGGAGCTTGGACAATGCCCTGCTTGGAAAGTCAGTGCTGTGATGAGAGGGGCATCATGAGCTGGGTTTGGTGAGGAATTCGGGTAAAACCAGTCTGGCTCAGCAACCCCAAAGTTTAAAACTCTGATCAGTGGAGGTTCTCCTGTCATATTCCTTCCTGGAGTGTGTGGGGATTCCTCCTTTGGGAAGGGGATGCTCTCCGAGGATTGTCCTCAGGGTTAAGGGGAAGAGCCCTGCCCAGGAGTGCTGGTGTGGGTGACTTTGGTCAATCTCGACTTAATATTTGTTTCTTTTTGCTGCCATCAATAAAATTGCTTCAATAGAATTGCTTTATTATATTGCACTGTATCAGACTGTGCACTCAATAATTCTAACTAGGATCTTTTGTCTAATCAGTTGTCATGATAAATAATTCATGTTTATATAAATGGATCTGGTTTTCCGCCGTTAAAACCTGGGATGAAGGTGCAGAATTTCAGCCACTGACTGGGATTGGATCCAGCCAACTCCAGATGACCCCAAGGAGTTTAGGAAGCAAAGGGATCCTCCTTGCACCTCCTGACTCAATGGGAGCTTCCCTAAAAACCTTTGGAGTTCCCACTCTATCCATGACAGGACCACAGGGAGATTTCCCCCAGGCACCCTCTCCTAGTCTTACCCAACTCTAAATCCATCATTCCTTAATCCCCATGGGAGTTGTCCCCCAATCCAGAGAATCACAAAATCCAATCACAGAATTATTTAGGTTGGAAAAGCCCTCTAAGATCGAGTCCAAGCATTCCCAGCACTGCCAAGGCCACCACTGATCCCTGTCCCCAGGTGCCACATCCAGATCTGAAATCCCTCCAGGGATGGGGGCATTTCCAGGGATGAGGATATTCCCCAAGCTGACACCTGTGCTGTGGAGCAGGGAATGGTGCCAGGTGCCCCCTGTGCTCCATTCCAGCCTGACCCATCCTGGGATTCCGTTTGGGATAACAATCCCAGGAATCCCCAGACAGGCAGCAAATCCCATTCTTCCCTCTGCTCTCTTACTTTGAGATTTCCTCTTAAGCAAATCCTCCTCAACTCTGGATCAAGAGCTGGAAAAATCCACACCCTTAACACCCTTTATACGACACCAGCAGAACCCTAAATAAATCCCCAGTATTGTGAAAGAACTGAAAGAATGGGATGTGGAACTGCCAATTCCACCAGCAAATCGAAGATTGTTGGAATTTTATGAAAGCAAATCCTCAGGATTTTTCCTTTGAGCAACATCCAATAGGAGCTTGCTTTGAAAATTCTGCCTTGGATGGTTTTTTTTTCCAAGCCATCATTCCCTTTAAACACAGGAATTGCAGGGAATCACTGGCTGGATGTGGGATCGATCAGCTCAGTGCTGATCCTGCCCAAATATTTGGGAAAGAAGCCCAAAATGGGAGCTTGGGAATGCAGCCTGCAGGGAAAGGTGGAGGGAAGGAAGGAAGGAGCTGAAGGAACAGGAGAATTGTTGCTCTTCTCCGTTTTTCCCAGCTTTTTTTTCCCTACTTTTTTATTTTCCCTAAATTCTGCTCCTTCCATGTGCATCACTATTGAGGCATTTCCTACAGTTTTGCTCCTCATGGAATGGGAGAACAATTCAATCTCCAACAGGACAAGTTGATCATTCCCAATATTTTTTTCCACCCCACAAAAAAAGACAGAAAAATCCAATAATCCAAAGCTGTTTCTGACATCTACCTACCAGGACAAAGTTGAGATTCATGTATGGAATTACAGAAATATTCCCTTGTGTGATAATTTAATTTAAAATATTATGAGTGGCTTTGAAGTTTTCTTGCTCCCCCAAAACCAAAGGAATTAAAGTCAAAGGTGCATTTCTTAATCTTTATTCCATTTTGCATCTCTTTGATGAATAAATTTAGGATTTTAATTCCTATTCAAGGGATTCTTTCAGAGTGTTTTAGGGAATCTTAGCTCCTCCAGGAATTAATAATATATCTCTGAGAGTGCAGATTTCCAGGAGAAAGTGTGGATGTCCCATCCCTGGATAATTCAATAACAGGTTGGAGAGAGCTCAGAGAACCCTGGAAAGTGGAAAGTGTCCCTGCCCTTCTCCAGTAAAGAATTCCTGTAGGAAACAACCCATGTCTGAAATTCCAGGGTTTCCCAGTGGTCCCCAAAGTATGGAACAAAATTAATCCCTGTGAGAATAATTCCTCCTGTCCTCATTCCAAAAATGGACCAGGAAGGAGAGGATGGAGGAGTCCTGGGAATTGTGAGTGGGTAAGGAGAGAAAAAAAAACAAGATATAAAGGGAAAAATTCCTTCTGTAGCCATGAGAAGGTTTGGATTTGGGATTTTTTTATCCAGTTTTTTAAATTCAGGCTGGATTTTTCTCCCCTCTGCAAGTGAGAATTATTTCCAGGTAATCACACCCAGGTTTGTCCTGCTGTACAGGAACCACAACAAACACAACCTGCATTCCTGCTGCTGCCCAAGGATGCTGGATAATTCCCTAAATTACAGCTCTGGAAATTTGCATGGTTTTCCTGCATGGTTTTCAGGGAGATTTTCTTTACAATTTATGCACAAAACGAGAATGATATTTCCAAAATTACAGCCACTCAGCAGGGAGGAATAGAAGCCATGAGAAAGGATGAAATCCAGGACTGGCTCAGGAACAAACTGGAATTTGGAGCCAGGCTGGGAGAGCTGGGAATGGAAAAGGGAAGGATCCAGGGAGAGCTCAGAGCCCTCAAGGAGTTCCAGGAGAGCTGGAGAGGGACTGGGGATAAGGGATGGAGGGACAGGACACAGGGAATTGCTTTAGGCTGGAAAAGGATGGATTTGGGTGGGATATTGGGAACTGGGAATTCCTGGCTGGGCTGGAATTCCCAGATTTGCTGTGGCTGCCCCTGGATCCCAAGGCCAGGCTGGACATTGGGGCTGGAGCAGCCTGGGACAGAGGGAGGGGTCCCTGCCATGGTGGGATGGGATCAGTTTAAGGTCCCTTTTAACCCAAATTATCCTGGAATTCTTTAATGGGAACAGAGCCCTCAGAAGGGTCATTAACTCATACTTTAACCCAACCCCACATTTCCCAGCCCCTCCTCACCCTCAGCCAAGACAATCCTCCCTGAGGGCACTTCCTTTGTAAAAACGATGAGCTTTTTGTCTCCAAAACAACAATTCCTCTTTCATCATCCCGGGAAAGGCAGAACGAGCCGATCAAGCCGCTTCTTTTCAAAGGAATTTTTTTTTCCCCTTTGCTTTTGTGGATGTGCTACCCAGAAAATCTCCAAGTTCTCTCAACAAGAGGCAAGAAAAGCTAAAGCAGCTGAATTTGCTGTGGAGTCAGCAAGTTCTCAGCAGCAAAGATCGCTTGACCTCCGTGTATTTGAAGACAGGTGCAAAAAAATAAAAAAAGAATATTTTGAGTTGTTCTGAAATGCACATGGAAAAAAAAAAAAGCAGCTCTCTCTCACAGGAGAAAAGAATTAAAAGGTGGAAAGGGACAAAAAGTGGGAAATGTTTTGTGTTATAAGCTGTGAATTGCCCTGGGACAATGATGGAACTGTGGAAAGCGAGAGGTGAGCAGGAAATTAAAAGGAGTTTAATCCACGGGCAGCACTTGGAGGAAGGTGGGAGCTGGGATTTGCTGCCAGGGAACAGGGACAGGAGGAGAGGGAACGGCCTCAGGCTGGGCCAGGGCAGGCTCAGGGTGGAAATTGGGAATATTTCTGTTGGAACCCTGGAGTCTGGGAGTTTTGAGCTTTCTGTGCTGTCAGGCACTGACCCCCTGGAGAACACTGCTTGTGACCTGAGCCCTTGGAGAAGCTTCCAAATTTGGGTGATGGAGTTAAAATCATGGGTGTGTAGTTAAATAGAAGTGT
>JANRGV010000094.1:1339247-1354085 GCA_024734035.1 Alethe castanea
GATAATTATAATAATTATCAATGTATAAAATTTATCATAAAATCTGTTTTGAAATCTAAATATTTATCAACAATTAAAATAATAAAAATGTTAAAATTAAAATATAAATACTTATTCCTAAATATTAATTCCTAAATATTTCTAAAACCTGTTCGGTCTCACTGGATAAACACAGATTTAAATGGTGCAGGATAAATTCAAATAAAATCGCTGCTGGCTGAATTTCAGTGACAAAAACAACACAGAGCACCAGGAGTTGGGAGAAAATTCCAGAAATAGAGGGAATCATGTGGGAATCTGCGAATAATACCTCTCAAAGTATCAAAAATTCCTCCTAAATCAGCAGGATACTGAGCCTCAAAAATTGTCTGTTCCCAAACAGAGCAGCCCTGACTCCTGATCCCACGTTCCAGTAATACCCCATTCCTATGGATTTCAACTTTTCCTGCAGATCCCACTGCAGAAGTCGTTGCTGGAATATCCTGGATATTCCTAAAAAAGGTTACCAACCTTGGCAAATGCATTCAGTTTTAAACAAAAAATGGGAGATTTGTGAGCATCAATCAACATCACAACTTCTTAAAAATTTTAAAATCATCTGTAAAGTCGATATTTAGCTAAATTTAGGATTTTTCCAAGGGATACTTTGATTTCATGCCCCAGAAATAGAAAATTGATGGTACTAAATTCTCTTTTTGGGATTTCTTCTGCCTGGAAAATATTTAACTGGAAAAGCTGCAGAATTCCCAAATCAATCAATCCCATCCCTGTGCAATCCCCCAATGTAGAATTTCCTAAGGGTGAAGAAGAGGCACCAAAGGTAAACTTGATTATTTGGATGGGAAAAAAAAACATATTCCAGAAGGAAAAACTTCAGGCATTTGGATTTGTTGGAATTAACATCCAAATTAACAGCAAGCGGTTCGTGGGATGAAAATCCCCGAATTTCTTTGATGTGAACTGGAGAGGGCCTAAAAATTTCACATGCACAGCTCTGAGGCTGAAAAGGGATTTTCAGGAGACGTTTATGTCAACCAGGAAAGAAAAAACCTGGGGAAAAAACCTGCCTTTCACTCAGTCTTAGGCTGCTAATCCCAGCCTACATTTAGACATCTCTTCCAAATAAAGCTCCAGCCCAAAAATCCGCTGAATTCCGGTGTCGAAACCATCATTTATTTGGAGCTCTGTTTTCTTTTCAGCAACTGAGCAGAAGCAGATTAAAAAAGAGAAAAAAAAGAATTTTCTGTTTAGCTTTGAGGTTGAATATTTAAGGCTCAGACTCTGTCTGTCAAAGTTTGGATATTCAGGGCTTTTTTTTTTTTTTTTTTTTGGATGAAGTTGGAATCAATGGACTTGGATTTGTATCAACTGGAAAGCCCCGATTTACAAAATTTGTAGGAAGTGTCCTTAACGAGCAAAGTGTCAATTTGGAAAATCCAGAAAAATCGGAGCAGATTTCTGTGCTGGGAGTTTGGGGGTGCACAAGGAGCAGAAATCCTGTGGAAAGCCAAGTGCCAAATTTCGGGGAGCGAGCTGGAGAAATCTGGGATAACTGGAGATGTCCTTGCTCACGGCAGGGCTGGAATGGGATGAGGTTTAAGATCCTCCCCACCCAATCCATTCTGGAATTCTGATTTATTCCCCAGAATGCTGAGCTGCATTCCTGCACACAAAAAAATAGCCTGGAGTTACCTACAGGTTCCAGATTGCAGCATCAAAATCAAAACCATAAAACTAAAACCACCAAAAAGTATAAATTTTAAATAAAAATATCTCCAAATAACAACTCCAGACCTTGCTGAAATGCAAGATTTTTTTCCCAAATAAGCTTTGATTATTCCTGCAAAATGTAGAATTCCAGCAGATTTGAGAGCTCCTTTCCTTTATTTTTTAGGAATGTAAACACAGCAAATTTTGTATTTCCCTGCTCTAACACCCCTCTTCAGCTGTGCAGACCCCCCGAGGTGTTCACATCAATATTTGCAGCTTAAGTAAACTCAGAGCTCAGCCTAAAGTCTATTCTCAGTATTAATTTAAAGATCTACCTCACACGAGTCAAGAATTCCAACATTTTTATCTTTGCAAGGAATTCTGAGATGTTTTTTATTAAACATCCAATTCCAGCTCAGCCTAAATCCTCCTTTTACCAAGCTCTGGGAATTTCTGCAGCTCCTACTGATGGTTATTGGTGTTTAATTAATTAATAAAACACGGGATTGTTACAAAATGCCCGGGATTAATTGGAGCAGCTCGTTAGCTCAGAGCATAATGGGGTTTTGATTAGGCAGATGATTAAAATGCCATTTGTTCCCTGATTGCAGCAGCACCTCCTCAGGTGTTGGATTGTTGGGCCATCCTCATTCCAGGAAAAACGTGGAAAAGTAATCCTGGAGCACCACATTGGTTATTGGGGAACAACTCCGCCATTTTTTATTTATTTTTATTTTGTGGCTGGTTAAAATCCCAGCCAGGCCCATTTTCCACTTCAATCCTAATTTTCTCATTGTTTCCTTGTGCTTTTCCAAGCTGGATCCTGGAATTAAGGTTGGAAAAGCTCCAAGATTGGAGTCCAACCATTTCCCAGCACTGTCAAGGCCCCACGTCCCCAAATGCCACAACCTAAACGAAGAATAATCCATTGAATGAGGAAATATTTGAGGGTTTGAGTGGATGGCAGCTCCCTCAGCCTGGTAGTTTATCATTTCCCTCTAAATATTTTAATTAGCATCAAATATTAGAACAATTTTCCATCCTAAATGAAATTTTTAAGCTCCATTATTTGAGGGTGATACAGAAAATTGAGGTGGATTTTCTGCGGCAGCACAATTTCATTTTTGATTATAAAATTGGCTTGGCTTTAACCTGATTTAAATTCTGGAAGCATTTTGGGATTTTTGGGAAGTTTTCATGGAATTTAACAAAGCCTTCCTGTCTGAAGATGGACAAGTTCAGGGTTTTGTCTCTTTCCTTTTTCTCACTAGAAAAAAATCCCCAAAATCAACTTTTAGCCTCCAAAACCCTTTCTAATCCATTGGATGCATTTCCTGTGTGTCTCTACCATGGAATCTTTCAAAAATCTGTTCAATCTCCAAGTGTTTTGCTCTTTTTGTTGCTTTTTTTCCCCAAAAAAAAACGATTTTTACATGCAACAACCTCCAGGACTGATTTGAAAGCACCCAAAGGGTGAGTTTGATTTCTCTTGGATCAGGCACAACCCTGGATAAAATGGGAACATTCTAAAGGTGAAAATCCAGAGCTCCACAGTCCAATTTAACAGCTTGGACTTTATATCCTATAAAATTCCCAATTCCCTCAATTGCCAAACTCCTCAATGTTTTTGGGCTCCACCTTGACCAAATATTTATCATTTTTATCACCGTGAACCACAACTCCCTCATCTTTCCAAAATCTTCTCCAATTAAAAAAAAAAAAAAAAAGCCACTTTTAAGAATCCAGATCTCCAATATTTGGGAATGATCTCCCAGCACTGCATTCCTGCCTTTTATCCACTTGGGATCCCAAATCTGAGAGGCAAAGGATCCATCCCCATCACCCATTCCCTGTCCCAAGAATTCCTCATTTTCAGCAGCTGTGGGAGATGGAATTTCCCCCCATTTCCCACCACAGGTTCATCTCCTTGAGCTCCTTAATTATGGATTTTCCCCAAATCCTCCAAATTCTTTAGGATAAATCCAACCCTTTAAGTTTTTTAGGGTCAGGAAGTCATGAGTTTATTCCTGGCCAGGATTTGTGTGACTAACACAAAACTTTTTCACTTATTTATATAATTTTAGCAAAAAAAAAAGTTTATTTATTCTAAATTACATCATTCTCTTTAATTAATATCCCACCCTCTGCTGGTTATTGATTTCTTGTTTTTCCTGCTAATTAATCCATAATCAATATTCCAGGATTACATATCCCTCTTTTATGGTGGCAGCAATCACTCTCAGTTGGAAAAATAATGAGAATAAGCAGCAGAATTTTCCATTTCTTGATATTTAAATAAAATGGGCCCGTGTGTTAAAAAACTCTTTGATTTTAGGAAAAGCAAAAGAAAGATCCAAACATTCCAAGCTTTGTTTCCTTAGAAAAAAGGGAACACAAAATTTCCTTTTTTCCCCAAATTCCTCATCGGCTTCTTATTACTCTGAAGAAACCTCCTGAATTAAGATAACAATTAAACTGTGAATTAATATAATAATTAAAGAAATTAAAATGGCCTCCAAATTCCATCGTGTTGATGCAGCCTTGGGAAAACTGAAAATCCATGAAGGATTTCAAATCTCTTTGCAATTATCCCAAGAATTAAGAGGGTCAGGCTGGATTTATTTATTCCGAAAGATCTAAAAGTTCTTTTATCCCTTCCTAGAAAACAAGGAGCAAATTTTTTATTTTAAAAAACAATCCAAAATTGCCAGTAAGGTTCTCCCATATTATCCCACAAAACAGTCGTGGATATTTGAAGATTGTAGGACATTTTTTCCCACTTAAATTAAGATTTCAGTGCTTAAAAAATGAAATTTAAGACACTTCCAGGCGTTTGCTGGTTTAAATCAGGCCCGAATTTGACCTCCAAGGCTGAAAATAAAGGATTTTCTCCTCCCACCAGGCCTCCACAAAAAAAGGCAAAATTCCCATATTTCCCATTCAAGTCCTAAATGAGCACTGGCAGCAACGGATTTGAAGTTGTGAAGAGCTCAATTTTTTTATTCCTGAGTTAATTCCCAAGAGGAGACTCCAGAGCTGTGACCACCCAAAAATTCCAACTGAGAATTCCCACGTTGCAGGGGATAATTCCTTTTTTCTATTGGAATATTGTCCTTCTGTGCCACAGAAGTTTTATAAATAGGGTAAAATATGAGATTTGGGAGTATCCAGATGGATTTCTTCCATTTCCTTTTCCAGCAGCATAGAAATCATAAAAAAAGTGGCCCCATCAGGGTTTAGATGTCACTGATTTTCCCTGGAAATCCCTGGATTAGGGCAGGTTCTCCAAATTTTTATGGACACCAACATAAAACCAACCAATCCTGGATTATGGGAATTTTTAAGGACAGGGAATTTGGGGTGTGGAGTTTGGGAGACAGCTCCAATCCAACCAGCAGGGCAGGAAATGCATGGGAAGAGTTAAAAAAAAAAAAATTAAGGAGTTTAAACTCTCCACGTTTTCTGTTCTCACCTTTGGTTCCTGGAAGAAGCAACAACTCCAGATCAGCCAGAAATTCCCAGAATGCCAGATGGGACAAGCTGGAAGGGACCATTAAATTCCAAATTCTCAAAATCCTTTGTTCAGCACTCAAAATCCTCCATTCCCTAAGTGGAAACAGTGATTTGCCTGGGAAAAATAAATCCAGCTTCCCAAAATCTGGCACGTTGTGCTGGGAGAGGAGGGGCTGTCCCTGCATCCCCTGCAGTGGGAGCTCTGAATAATTAAATAATAATTAATAATTTAATAATTTAATAATTCCATTAATTAACCTCCTTATTAATCACAGCTCCTCAATCTGATGGGTCACAGCTCCAGCCCTCACAATTTCAGGATGAGCCAGAATTTCCTTCCTGGACACAGCATCCTGAATAAATCACTGAATTTGAAATCAGGTGCTTTGAATGTTCCATAAGCAAATTACCTGGAATTCTTGGATTTAGGAAAATCTTCTGGAAGGGATTTAGCTGGAAAATAAAAAGCTTTGAATGCCTCCCACAGGAGCAGCCAATTAACAACCCCTGCATCCAGCCAGGATCTTCCCTCTCCTGTGAAAATTCAGATTTTGCCACTAAAATCCTGCCAGAGACCTCTCTGGTGATGATCCCAACAGTTAAATACAGAAATTCTTCATAGGAGAAATAAAAATTACACAAATCTCAATTCCCAGCAATATTTGAACCTCTGGGCTGAGGCAGCTGCAGCAACCCCAGCAATGCCTGAGCACTGCCCCCAGCCCTGGTGCTCGGACATAAAAATTTAAAAAATTAAAATTATTCTTTTCAAAAGAAACAATTTTGATTTTTCTCCTGTAACCCCAGGAAATCCCTGACAGAAATCCCTAATTCCTGTCCTGCTCCTCACAAAGCCAAACACAAAATATGGAGTTGGTTTGGAATTGTTCCTTGCTCTTGTTAGCTGGGAATACCAGCCAGGAATAATTTTATTTTCTAGGAGCAATTACAGACAGTTCCATAAGAAATAAATTCAATTCCAGCCCTGCTGCTCTGGCTGGAGCAGCTCAATCCTCCAGAACTTCAGGATGACACCAAGGGAGATAAAAAAAAAAAAGGAAAAGAAGGAAAAACAAACACAGAATACAGAGACAGGCTGTGCTCGTTCACAACTCCAGGAAAGGGCTGGCAAAAAGAAACTTTTTCATTGGATTGAGGCTGAAAATCTGGGAAAAATGAGCTCCCAGGGATCTGAGCTGAGTCTTGATCACTCTCATCAAGTCCCTTTGTCTCTGTTTTTAGGCTTTTATTGTTCCTTGATTTCCTGATTGAATTCAGAGATCTCCCGGAGCAGCTCATTCCTGTATCTTGAATAAAGATGCAAGTTCCGGTCTGGGATCCAATTTCTCCCGGAATTTTAATTCCAAAGCTGTTCTTTTCCACATTGGCTGGGAGCAATCAGAATTTTAACAATTTCCTGGACCTCTGAGCGTGTTGTGAGATGGGACAGTGAAACTACAGAAAAAAGGAGAGAAGCTGGAATTGGAGGTTTCTTCCCAAGCCCTCACTGGAAGAATTTTCCAAACAATTCCTGGCTGGGCTGGAATTCCCAGATTTGCTGTGGCTGCCCCTGGATCCCTGGCAGTGCCCAAGGCCAGGTTGGACATTGGGGTTGGATCACCCTGGGATAGAGGGAGGTGTCCCTGCCATGGGATGGGATTTCAGGTCCTTTCCCACCCAAACCACTCCAGAAATTCTCCAATTCTACTCAAACTGATTCTTGCTATCAAATGAATCCAAATCAAATCCCAATCGATTCCTGAGTGTAATTCCATCCATCCAGCCCTGTAAACACCAAAAACATCATAAAGAAACCAGGAGGCAGAAATTCCCATTCCATTTTCTTTTTGCTTTCCTTGGAGCTGAGAAGTCCAGTGGTAAATTCCTTCCTGACTTTTCCATCAAATCTAAGGAGTGAAATTTCACCAGAAAAGCAAAGAGGGAAGTGTGGGAAGAGTTTCTGTTTCCAGGGCCAGTTGGATTCATTGGAAGCTCTAAATCCCAAGGAAAACTTTGCCTCTTGACCATTATTTATAACACCAGCTCTATATCCTAAAGTTTCCCATCCTGGCCAAAATATTGCATTAGTCCCTGGCACAGAACTCAAAATTAGTTGGGAATTTGGATCATTGTGGTTTTTGTCCAGATTTCTGAAAATAATCATCATCTTAACCCAAAGAACACCCTTTAGATTAATTCTATAAATGTTATAATTCATTATGTAAATTAATATAGTTTAAATTAATAAATTATTTATAATTCACTATATCATTTTATAATTCATTAATTACATGCTTAAAGCAAAAATCCAGGTATGTTATTCCTGGGTCATTCCAGCAATCCCTAATTAGCAGGAAAGATGGGCAGTTTTTCCTTCTGGAAATTTTTCAGCACCATCCCACCCTCAGCAGCACAATTCTTTCAGGAGAGCAGGGCAGAGCCCATCCCTGCTGGAATTTGCATCCCTAAAATCCCCCTGACTGACTCCAGCAGCTGGAAAAATCCAGGGAATTGGGATCAGGGTTTGGAGCTCAGCGTTTTTTGGGGCTCAGCAGCTGCTTGACTGCTTGGGTGGGCTCCAAAAATCAACAGTTGAACCAAAACTGCCAAAATTCCGAGAAAAAGCTGCCCCAGAATCCAGGGAATGCTGCCCCATAGTCCAGGAATTGGAGACTTAAAAAAGAACACAGCATTTCTAGAGATCCTTTGGCTGGGATATCCAGGGAATTGAGATTTTAGGGATAAAATTCCTTGGAGTGGATTCTTGCTACAACAAAATTAAACCCCAACCCTGCTTCACCTTAAACCCAGCCTGGTGCTGCCAAATTTCTCCCTGCTCCCCATGGCCTGAGGCTCCTGACTTCCCAAAGGATTGCTCGGATCAAGGAATAATCCTGTGGCCAAGATTTTGGGAGTTAAAACACACCAGGGTGACTTTGATCAGAACTTGCTGGGAATCAGGAGCACAGCTTCCCTTTGGGATGTGGGAATCACATCCCAATTTCCTGCCTGTTGAGTGAAGAGCTGCTCCTGATTGGATGCAGAGCTGCCTGGAAGGTTTGATTTCATCTCCCCTCATTCCCTCCCTCGTTTTTCCAGCAGTTATTTCCTCATTCCTGCATGAACATCACCTTTGCTGGGTGGGATTGAAGGAATAATTCCATTCAAGTTGGGATCCAGGAAGGCCCCGTGATCAGAGAGGTTTGGAAAATTGATTTCAGGCAGTAATTGGTGGATCTTGTTTCCCACCTGGAAAAGTTCTCCCCATATTCCAGGAGATTCATTGATTTTCCAAGCTCAGATTTGGAGGAAAAGGCAGAACGGGAACAGCTTTTTCTGATGGCCAAGGGGTGGAGGAAGGAGAAGTGAGGACAGAAGGAAAATAAATCAACTCTTCCCACAGAATATTTAGGAAAAATTCATCTTGGAAGATAAGCCTTGGATATGTAGGACACCTTACCTGGGAATACTCCAGGAGAAATTCCAGGGGAAAACTTCCCAGGAGGAGCTGGGCTGAGTTTTGGGATGCAGGGAAAGAACTGAGGCACTTTGTTCTTTAAACTCAGCTTTACCTCCACAAAGAGCACAAAATTCTCATATTTCCCAGATACATGAGCATTTTTTTCCCCCAAAAGTTTTCCAGGTTTTTTGGAGGCTCAGCTGAAATTGTCTTTATTCATGATGGGGCTCAGCAGAGCCGGGCGTGGGCAGCTGAACGGGACTTTCCCTTTGAATTTCCTGGATCCAAATATGTAAATTTAATAAATTTCACGGATTAATTTC
The DNA here is from genome assembly GCA_024734035.1 of Alethe castanea. Taxonomy (NCBI): domain Eukaryota; kingdom Metazoa; phylum Chordata; class Aves; order Passeriformes; family Muscicapidae; genus Alethe; species Alethe castanea. The sequence goes on from JANRGV010000094.1 coordinate 1,348,254, forward strand.
CCAAACTCTTGGATAAACTGGCAGATATTGTTCGCCAGCTAAGCTTGAGTGACATGGTTTCCATTCACATCTTCAAAAATAGCTTTTATTGGAGGCGAGACAGATTTTGCCACCTCAGCTGAAATTTTTTAGTGTTCAGAGTAAAAGCTCTGGGTTTTTAACAGCTTTAATTCTGCTGCAAAATCTATTTGGGATGAGGGAAGGGAAATAGAGCTGGTTTTGAGAAGTAAAATCATGGAATCATGGAAAGGTTTGGGCTGGGAGGGAGCTTAAAACTCATCCTATTCCACCCCTGCCATGGCAGGGACACCTTCCACTGTCCCAGGCTGCTCCAAGCCTCATCCAACCTGGCCTTGGACATTTCCAGGGATCCAGGAGCAGCCACAGCTGCAACTTTATGTTCATAAGAAATGGAAAAAAAAAATCCGAGAAAAAAAATTACTTCAGGAATGTCTGTGTTTGGTTTTGCTTCTTGCATAACTTGTCCGGCTCCCCTGGCTTCAACTTTTCCCAGATATTTCCATTCCAAGAATGGATCAATATCTCCATTATCATTTTAGATTTTCATTCCATCTTCAATCAAATTGGTCTTTCCCATTTTGATATCGTATTTTATTTGGATTTATCTGCTCCCAGCTGAGGATGTCAAGACCTCCTCTCCTGCAGAGATCCAGAATTCCTCTGGTTCAGTTCAAAATAGTTTAAACAATTTCAGGTCACTTCCTCGTCACAGCAAAAAAAAAAAAAATAGCAAAAATGAACTTTATTTTCCAGACCTCCCTCCTTTTGGAATCACCCATGGCAGATCCAGGAGGTGCAAAATTATTTGGGGAAAAATTCAGCCAAAATTAAGCAAACAAGAGGAAATGCCAGTGGTTACTTTGGTGTCCGAATAATTTTTATTTTCAGTGTTGATCAAGCCTTAAATTAATTTTCCTTTTAAAAACTCATGGAAAAACGCACCCCAGGTTCCATGCACCTGTCAGTGTGGTCCTGTGATAGATCCCAGTTTTATTTCCAATTAATTTTCCCTGCAGTAACATCGTTAATTTGTTTATAAACCATTCTCTGTGCTTGTTTCCTATCAGCGCTCCCATAAATGTCAAGCCTTTTGTTAAAATGTCGTGAGTTATAGATAAACACAGCTTCACATCCTGAGATGGGGGAAATAATGAAAAATGAGTGGTTTATGGGATGGAAACCTTGTCTACATCAGCGTGGGTTTATTGCTGGGATGTTTGGGGGAAGGGTGAACCGAGTCAGTGCAGTCTTTAATTTAAGGAGTATTTTTATGGCATTTTTCTGGTAATTCCTAAAGCTGTTTGCAGAATATAAAAACACAGATCTTACAGGGAAATCTTTATGGCATCAGTGATAAAATATCCTCATGTGGGCTTTGAATCTCATGGATTTAGAAAAGCTTGGTCCTTACGAGCAGAGTAATTACGATTATTATGGAATTAAAATGTGAAATTCTCCCGTTTAATGAACAGCAAGGAATTCCAAGGCATTCCACCCTCGGGAAAACACCAGAGCTCAAACAGCACCGCCAGCCTCAGCAGTTTGGGATGTCCTGATGTCCAAAGGAGTTTCCTAAACTCTGACTCAGAGCTGCAGTTTCCCTCCAGGAGCAGGAACGGGCTCCTCAGCCCTTGGAGAACCCGGAATATCCGTGGTGAGGTTGTAGCACAGCTCCTTCTGTCTGGAAATTGTTGGCTCTGGATGCTTTTCCTTGGTTTCTTTGAGAGCCAAGACTTGGAATCGTGGAATATCCTGAGCTGGAGGGGATCCACAGGGATCATCCTGCCCTGACACTCCAACAATCCCATCCCCGGTGTCCAAACCCTCCTGGAGCTCTGGCAGCCTTGGGAATGTCACCATTCCCTGGGGAGCCTGGGCAGCACCTGTGGGAGTCCAGGGTGCTCCCCTGGCTTCCCTGGATGGCTCCAGACCCTCCAGGCAGGGGTCTCAGGGGCCCTGGCACAGTGCCCAGAACCCCTGTGGAATGGATCTCAGCCCCTGGGATAAATTACCAACATTGCAGGAAGAATTACAAGTCACAAAAAATAAGTAGAGCATAAATTAGATTGTCAGAAGGTAGAAAAGTGGATTTTTAGAATTGTTTATGATAAGAAGTTTAAAGCTAAGACGGAGGATTTTGGGCGTGGTATGTCTTTTCTTTCCTCTTCTTCATGCCATCCATCTTTGGGCCAGGATGGCACCACTGGATTGGTCTGGGACAGAGTTGGACAGTGTAATAAAATTGTCATGTATTGGAAAGTAATTGTAAATATTAGGTAGGTAATTTATAGTATAAAAGATAAGTCCTGCCCCAAGAGCAGGCAGTGTGCCTTGGATCAATGTGCTGGACAGACTGCTGTTAGTTAGAGAAAGAATTTCTTAGATAAGAAACAATAAACAACCTTGGAAACCTCAGAGAGCAGCCTCCTGAATCTGCTTCAGTGATCAGCTGGGAAAACCTGAACTCTAAACAACCTAGCAATACCCTCTCATTCCTAAGAAAGGGAAAGAAATGCTGAATTTAATGTAATTATATCTTTTTGCATAGATTTATTTGGTTTTTCCCCAGCTGCCACAGCCATCATGGCATTCCCTGGAATCCTTTCAGTCCCAGGATGATGTAGGGAGGTGAGTCCAGGTTACAACCATGATGGGGAGGTGGCAGGAAGTGAAGAATCACAGAATCATAAAATGGCCTGAGCAGAAAGGGACCTTAAAGCCTATTTGTCCCATCCCTAAGGACACCTCCCATTATCCCAGGTTGCTCCAAATCCTGCCATTTCCAAGGATGCCACATTTCCTCTGGACAACTTCTCAATCGTTTTGCTTTGTGGGAAAATTCTCCATCTCCTCCTCATCTTCCCCTGCGTTTCCGGCCATTAAATCCCAACCAAATTCCCTTTCAGCAGCTTTCCCCTGTGTCCCTGTCCCTTCCCACTGTTCCTCTGCACCCAGGATCGGGTTTTTCCCGTTCCACCAGGCACTTTTGCACCCCTCAGAGCCCAGCAGCAGCAGAGTTAATGTGATCAGCAGCAGAGGAGCAGCTCCAGGATGGTTTGCAGCCATCCATCAGCACCATTTACATGAGAACTGTCAGGCTGCAAATGGAAAGCGAGGCGATGTGAAACAATCCTGTCTGAAGGTTTTTAGCACTCCTTACAAATTGCCGCGGTGAATAACTTGTTGCCTGTATTTATCCCTTCTCAAATTGTCTCTTAGCTACACTCATCCATCTTCATTCCTCCCCGCCTGCTCCAGACACTCTCGGCTGCTGCCTCATTATTTTACATTTGTGCGCTGCCACTTGGCTCAGGCACTCAGAGCAGCCCCAGGAGGACAAGTCCAGCCCTGGGGCGATGTCACCAGGGTTTTTGTGGCCTTTCACACCTTCCCCTTCATCCCTGAGCTGTGAGGGATCAAAGCCTTGGCACCAGGACACCTCCAGCCCAGCCAGGACATCATCCCTAAAAAGCAGAGCTCCTGCTCCCTAATCCTGAGGTTAGGGATTAGCAGGTTCTAATATAGAGATTTTTTAAAATTGATGTGAGGGGCTTCACTCAGAGCTTTCTGGAGCTGTTTGAGATCCCAGCAAGGCTCAGTTTGTCCTTGCAGAGAGGAGCCAGCTCACTGTGACAACTCCTCTGTCAAAGCCCAAACTCCCTCATTTTCCTGTGCCATGGCCCCAGCACAGGACAGAGACTCCTCAGCCCTGCTCGGAGCATCCACAGCTCCTTTGAGCAGGAAATTGCAAATCAGAGCAGGCACAGGGGAGCAGACACCACACTTGGAGCAGCTTCAGCTCCAGCTCCGCTCCATCACCAGACAAGCAGCTGGTGAAAGTGTGCCTGCACCAGATTTTCATTCCTGTTTTCTATTCCTGTTTTCTATTCCTGTTTTTTATTCCTGTTTTCTATTCCTGTTTTCTATTCCAGTTTTCTATTCCTGTTTTCTATTCCAGTTCTCTATTCCAGTTCTCTCACTGCTCCCTCTCTCAGGGATGCTGCCACCCACCCTCAAACCCTTCCACCAAGCACACACCTTCACCTCCAGTTTCTCTCACAGCTGTCCTGCTCATTTTAAACCCCTCCAAATTAAATATATCGCTTCTCCCGTGCTCCAGCTTTTCCCCCTCTCCTTCATTTGCCAGCCTCGAATGCATTCCCCAGCCCACACCTCCAGAGCACTCCTCTCCCTAATTTGTACTCTGCTCTGCCTCGCTTTTATTTGCCTCTGAAAAGCCTTCAAGTGGCAGTGTTTGTGTGAAAGATGCTATCCAAAATAAATGTATATTGTGCCATAAATCCCAGCTAAGATAGGTGTAAAATTACAGCTACAAGGAGCTGCTTTGAGAGCTTCTGCTTTTATGGAGGAGGGAGAGAGCCATTCCCTCCACAACACCCCTTGCTGGGGAAAAGCGTGGTGTGGATTATTTGAGTGGTCAGGGCTTGGCTCTTCAAATCCATAACTCCAAAGGTCAGGTTTTGTTAAAAACACTCACAAATCAAACCCTCAAAACCCCAGAGAGTCTGTGGAAGCGTTTCAGGAGAGGTCCCAGACAAAACAGCAGAGAAATGCTTTGGTCAAATGCAGGGTGTGAGGCAGTGGGACAGACCCAGGGGCTCCAAAAATTCTGCTGGAGGAAAAAAAAAACAAAAAAACCCCAAAAAACAACAAAAAAACCTCACACACCAAAAAAAACACCAAAACCCGATAAAACCAAACAAAACAAAAAAAAGAACCAAAAATAACCCAACAGAATTTGAAGCAGGTCCTGTTCCTGTTTAGGTGTAAATGAGAAGGTGGAAACCACAAGTAGAGAAACATTTTCCAGCAGGCACAGCTTTGGGGGGGAGAAGTCAAAGGCAGGAGGGGAAAGGAACAAAGGGGGAAAAAAAAAAAAAGGGAATTTCCCAGGAACAGGCAGAGCTCATCACCCTGATCCTGTCACTGGTCACACCAAATTTAAAGCCTGAATTCCTCCTAAAAGAGCTTTAATCTGGAAAAAAAGAGCTCTGGAGTTTGAGCTCCATGCAAAGTCATTTTTTTAAGCACCCCAGCCAAAACTGAAGCACCTAAAATTTTGTTTTCCTATTTTTTTTCCCTGCTGAAAATCATTAATTCAACTTGCCAAAACTCAGGAATTGTTTTAGTCAACCCAAGTTCTATTCCAAATTCAATTTTGAATTCTATTCCAAATTCTATTTCAAGTTCTATTCCAAATTCTATTCCAGGTTCTATTCCAAATTATATTAGGGTCTAGAATTCTCCCCACCCTCCTTATATCAGGTGTAATTATGAGAGTACAAGAATTAAATCAGGTATTTCCAACTCTTCACTAAAAGAGGGATAAAGGACCCAAAATTCTTCAGTGTGGAGATTCTGGGAGGAAATTCAGAATCCTGAACATCTCTGCATCCATAGTTGGGAAAAGAAGCATCCAGAGTAACAAAAAAATAATAAAAAACACCAAACCAACTCCCAAAAAGGGAACTAAAACTCTAAAAGGAATCAATTCTTCCTAATTTAGGGATAAAACATTTCCTAAACCTATCAGGGCTCACACTTTTATTCAAAAAATAATAATGAAAAAAAAAAAAAGAAAAAAAAAAAAGAAAAAGCTCTTTATTTGTGATTATTCAGCAAAAATCCCCCAGAAATTACATAACCATGAGGAGGAAAAACATTTGACCAAGCTGAGTTTGTTTTTTAATCTTATCTAAAAAATTCTGCCCTGGGCCATCATTGAGTGATGCTGAGATTTTTGTGTTTTTTGTTTTTTAGCTTCTTCCTCTCTTCCCATAATTATATTAA
>JANRGV010000094.1:1371624-1384411 GCA_024734035.1 Alethe castanea
GATGATTGCCCCAGCTGGTTTAAAGCTGGCCCATGAGCAGATAATGTGTGCCAGGAGATCAGGGGCACTGCCACACCCTGCTCCAACAGATGGGGACAGAATCCACATTTCTGGCCACATCCTGTATTGCAACCTGAGACAGTAGGTTGAGAGATCTTCCCTGTGCTCCCAGGGGAGCAGATCCCTGAGGTTGTGACCATTGTGAGGCTGATGCTGGGATTTATTGATATCCCATATTCCGTTCATTTCCTGGAGTGGGCAGAAGCTCCAGAGCTGAGCAGCAGCAGCAGCATCCCTGCAGACAGCTCAGGTCAAGCACAAGATGCTCCTTTGGAGAGGTACTTGAGCTTTAGAAAGCTCTGAAAGATTTTGGCAATGTCCTTAAGGAGCAGGACATCACCTCAGCTTGCGCTTGGTGTGCAGGAAGGAGAGACCATTAACAGGGATCTCAACAACTCGAGAGAGTCTCAGCTCAAAATAATTCCATTTTAATTGAACACCTGATTCTGTGAGTCACAAGGATTCCACCAAGCTTCATCTTCACCTCATTTTAACTCGAAACCACCAACAACCTTTCTGTTGTTTTTCATTATAAAACACAGCCCAAATAACCTCAAACCACCACTAACAAGGAAAAAATTGTATATTTAAAGTGTAGAGTGATTCTGGCATCAAAACAAATGGACAAAATTGCCTGTGACTATAACGAGGCTGGAAATTAAATGAACATTCCCAATTAAAGCAGTGAAAAGCTGGAACAGCTTTAGTGGGAAGAGAATTGGAATCTTAAACTACAGAGCTTGAGATGTTTCTGGAAAGGATTATGTGACACAGTTGCCTTGGAGCCAGTGATCCAGAAGGGAAGACATTCCCAAAACTTCCCTCAGGATCACAAAATCCATGGGAGCAGAGCTGTGCCAAGGCCGCCCTTCAGCCCCATGTGTAAGTAAAGATCCAGTGTAAATATAATTTATTGTTTATATTTAACCAAACCCAGCCTCTGATACTCCTCTCTGCATTCCCACTGCCTCCAGGGGGTTATAAATCCATGGCACCTCCTTTTCCTTCCCCATATCCATGGATTCCTGGTGTAAAAGAGTTCTTTAAATCACAACCCTCCCCAGCCAAGAGAATCAGACATTTCCATGCTTCCTGGGGGATTTGTGAGGCACAATTTTCATGGGAAGTGCAGGAATCCTGGAGCAGGCAGCATAACTTTGGATCCACAGGTAATTTAAGAGGAAAATATGGTTATGTAAATAGTCTACAAAAGGGAATTATCTTTTCTGAAGTTTCTTACCTGGAGTTTTTCACTTTCAAATGTCTTTAGGAAGAGATAAAAAAGTTATTTGAACACTCCCAGAAATCACAGAAGGGCCCAGCGGGCACCTACTCAAATTAATTGTGCTTCTGCAACATCCTGATTTCTCACCAAGGGAGGAAAAGCACAAACTGCAGGACTCAAAGGGCTGGAAAAAACACCCCCCACAGTTTTGTTGTCAGGAGGGTTTGGGATGTAAATCCCAGGAAATGCCCCCCAGCCTCCTGAGATCCTTGAAGGAAAGGGCACCAAAACCAAGATCAGGCTCATCAGGATCTTTCATTGTCCTGGAATCACAAACTGGTGGGGAAACCCTGCCCTGTTTCCTTCAGGATAATTATTGGCAGAGTCTTTACTCAGCATGATCATGGAATCATGGAATGGTTTGGGTGGGGAAGGACCTTAAATCAGCCAGTCCCACTCAGGGACACCTCCCCTGTCCCAGTGTCCAGCCTGGCCTTGGGCACTCCCAGGGATCCAGGGGCAGCCACAGCTGCTCTGGGAATTCCATTCCAGCCAGGAATTCCCAATTCCCAATATCCCACCTAAATCCATCCTTTTCCAGCCTAAAGCCATTCCCTGTGTCCTGTCCCCCCATCCTTTTCCCCAATCCCTCTCCACCTTTTTTCCTAATCCCTCTCCACCTTTTTTCCTTCCTGGTTTTATGGCTTTGCAGGCCCCTCCATTCCAGTCCCTGATCCCACAGGTCCTGACAAACAGAGGGATTGAAAGGACATTTCTAGCTCTTTTGATCTCTTCCATAAATAACTCTCCACCAAAGAATATGGAAATAAAAGAAGCCTTTAAAGAAAAGGACTCCCAAATTGGCGCCTTCAACCCCAGAACAAAACAACACAAACGTGACCCCACTGTGCTTCCAAAATGAAGATGGACAATTTCCCACACTTGCCCTTCCAAGCTTTTCCCTAAATCCCCCAGTTTCTCTTTCTCCACCGTCTCAAGTGGCACAGATCAACATTTTCCACAAGAGACGAGACCTGGTGAGAAGCCAGACCTGTAATTCCTGCCCTCTTTTGTTTTAAATCCTCTGATTTACCCGGGGAGGAGTCTCAGTCCGTAACCGTGTCATTGTTTTGTTGCACTCGCTCCTATTTCCCAATTTCAAGCACTTTAACTCTGCCTCACCAAGGATTTGCATTCAGTTTGGGGAAAAGACTTCTCACAGCACTGAATAGCTTCAATTAATCAGATCGTGATTTCTCTCTGCTGGCTGCTTCTCCAAAATTAAATTATTGCTCATTTGCTGACTCCAAGTAGGAAAATCATTTCTGGAGAACAGAAAATTTGACAGAGGATGCATTGGAAGCTATTAAAGAACTGAGCAGGAATTTGCTAAAACACTCCAGTGAAAGTTTCCTCAACACTTTCAGGCAAACAGGGAAAGGGGGAGGATTTAACTCCTCTCAATGTGACAGAGGTGACAAAAGTCACCACAAATTCCAGTTTGAGAATCCCAGAATGGTATGGAAGGGATCAAAGCTCATCCCGTTCCACCTCTGCCATGGGCACCTCCCCCTATCCCAAGGTTGTCTTGGACACATCCAGGGATAATTTAGTTCTTAAACTGCAAATCAAGGAAATAAAGATCAATTCCAGCCTTTTTGGGGCTCTTTCCCCCCTCATTTTCTCCTGTCCAAGGTGTTTTCCTCCTCCTGTGGCTCTCAGGGTGGAGCTGCTGTCACTTCCACCTCACCTGAGCATCTTCTCCTGCTCACACACCATGGGTAAGAATTTGTTCTTTGACCACTTGTAAGTTTTAATATTAAAATTTATTAATCTGCCTAAAACAAAGCCCTGTCTCTGCTGCAGGGAAGGGTTATGTGAAATCAATGCCATTTTTTCCAACTCATTTAAAGAATTTGCATTAACTCTGTCCTTAAACTGATCTCAACATATTCCATCTTTTTTTTTTTACATAAAATTAAAGTAGCCAGCTCTGATCCCTCTGCTCACTGGAATGTGTTAGAAGGCACTTCTCTTTATCCCAAACCTTTTTTCCAACCACTTAATTCCACCCCATCCCTCTTTCCTGATGAATTCTGTGCTGGAGGTCCTGATCTGGCAAAGAAACACGCTGAGAGTATTGAAAATATTATTGAAATAACCTTTAAAATCCAGGATTTTCTGTGTCTGCTCTGAGCCAAAGCCTAAACACGGGAAAATCCAGAAAATCCAGAGGGAACAACGCAGCAGAGATGGAGGAAAATTAGGTGGGAATAACTGGGAAGATGGTCCAGAGAAACTGGAGGAATTTCAGGCAGCTTTTACAAGAGCAGAAATTTGTATCCCACTAATTTGAAAGGTTCAGACCTTTGGGAAAGCTCTGTCTCAACATTCCCTCACTCCAAAATGTGTTTATAATCCAATTAATCCATGATTTGGAGGTGGAATTAAACATATTAAATCAAGAGGGGGAATTGTGGAGGAGCTGGTTAAAAACAGCCTCTGGTTCCTCCACCTCGGGCTGTTTGTAACCATGGGTGGGTTTTTCAGGAATATCCCTGGTTCAAGATACTTTTCTTCAGAATTGTTTTCATTTTGCCAGGTCAGAAGTGCTCAAATTGTAAAAATCTAACAAACATCATGGAACTACTTAAATCAATAATTAGTGAAATACTCAAATACACCCTGTGCTTCTGCTTGGCACATTCCCTAAAAGTTTTCCAGCTGTTTTCTCCTGAACTCGAATTTCTCCCCAATTCTCATGCTGAATTTTCACAATCACTGGGCCAGACTCTGTGAAAATTGAATCTGCACCCACGAATCTCTGCTGGTTTTTCCTCTGTCACCCAGAAGTTCACTCATTCATCAGTTTCAGGATTTTTTTCCTACAATTTCAGAGAAAACATATTAAATTATTCACCAGAATAACAATTCCACCTGATGAAATCCATGTATTTATGCCTGGAAGGGTGACAGCAAAAAAAAAAAACCCTTCATGTTTGTGGGGTTTATCCTCATTAGGAATAAAGAGTGGGATGGAAAATTTAACCCAAGGAATTTTGGGGTCCATTAAGGAAGATAAATTTGGTATCACCACAGATGATTTTATCACTCCATCCTGCTGGAGTGAGCATTAAATGCTTCCAGTCAGGTTGGTGGGCTCAAACCTCTTCAAACTTACTTTTAAAGTTGCTTTTTCAATTTTTATTCCCATTAATTCTCAATCTTTACCCAAGCCTGACCTGGAAATGTCCTGATAAAATTGTCCCTTGCACTGCAGCATTTAAAACCTTTCCCAGCTGATCCTGGCATTTGATATCCAATTGTTATTTATTATTCCTCTCAAATCTCTTCCAGGAAGAGATAAAACATCCTCCATTCCATTCTCCCAAATGCAGCTCCCTCTGTGTGAGATCCCATAAATATTTTGGAGCTGGAAGCTGAATGCTTAAAATGGTGATTCCAGCAGGGAGCACCTGAGAAAAACTCCATTCCCAGATGATTTCGAAGGTTCCACACACAGAAATCCTTAAGCTGCCTCCTTAGGAATTTCCAGCTGATTATATTCCCAAATTCCAGCGGCCCCAAATCCACAGGGAATGCTGAATCTCTCCGAGGTGACGCTTGGGTCATGAAAGTGATCAAGGAAAATGAGGAGCAGAGCAGGAAAATTGCATCTCAAAATTCTGCTTTCTTCCCAGGCAATATCCCTTCTCTAGAAATGTCGGATGGAAAAGCATTTCCAATCCCATCCTTATCTCCAAGGATTGAAATCCTGGGGGATTTGCCGTGGATAAGCAGCAGGAAAATTCCCAAGGTGGCTCTGGAGCTCTCCTTCCTCCCTTGGAATTCACAGGGAAAATTCCAGCCTTCCCGGTTCCTTCTTGGAATATTTAATCCAAATGAACCATTCCCAGCTCAAACATCATTTCCTCACCCATCAGCTCCCTGATTTTGGAAGACTGGAAGTGACAGCTCCTGCTTTAACCCACATTTATTTCAAGAATGGCACAAATAAACGCAGCCTGGGGGGGAAAAAACAAAACCAAACCAAACCAAACAAAAAAAAAAAAAAAATTTTTTTTTCTCCATTAATCCGGATATTTTAGGATCTGCCTGTCAAATATTTTAAGGATTTTTTTTTCCCCAGTCAAAAATCTTCTTGATCCTGTAAAATAACAGCTGATCTATAAGGAATATTCACATTTTCGTGTTGTTTTTACCAGGAAAATGGGATGAAAGGGCTTGGACAACCTGGCACAGGGGAAGGTGTCCCTGCCCATGGCAGGGGATGGAATAAAATTATTTTAATCTCCCTTCCAACCCCCAACCATTCCAGCATTTTAGGAAAACTTGAATTTAGCATTTAAAAAATGGAATCACACTTATGTGAGCAAACAGGGTAAATTTAATAAACACATTTCTTCCATGAGTGCTGTTGGGAGGCTTTAATTAAAGCACAATTTAAGTTTTTACCGCACAGCAAAGGCATCTAAACATAAAAGAGAAATTATTCCTGAGCCTGTATTCCCTCACAAAATATATTTTTATAAATATTTCCATGTATTCCATATATATTCCCAAGAATTCTGTGCCTTCCAAGATTCCCTACAGAGCCCAAAAATTCCCAGGACAGTCAGGATTGAGAATGGGACTCAAATTCTGCCTTAATTTACAGCAGAAAGTGCCCAGGGGGTGGAGGAAAGGTGAGAAAGGGGAAAAAAAGGTGGGAAAGGAGAAAAAAGGTGGGAAAAGAAAAAAGGTGGGAAAGGAAAAATGGTGGGAAGGGGGAAAAAAGGCAGGAAGGGGAAAAAGGCAAGAAAGGAAAAAAGATGGAAAAGGAATAAAGGTGGGAAAAGGAAAAAAGTGGGAAGGGGATAAAAGGCAGGAAGGGGAAAAAAGGTGGGAAAGTGGGGGGAAAGGCGGGAAACAATAAAAGGCAGGAAAGAATAAAAAGATGGGAAAGGAAAAAAAGCAGGAAAGGAAAAAAATGCAGGGAAGGAAAAATGGCAGGAAGGAGAAAAAAGGCAGGAAAGGAAAAACAGCAGGAAGAGGAAAAAAGGTGGGAAGGGGGAAAATGTGGGAAGGGGTAAAATGTGGGAAGGGGAAAAAGGCAAGAAAGGAGAAAAGACAGAAAAGGAATAAAGGTGGAAAAAGGAAAAAAGGCAGGAAGGGGGAAAATGTGGGGGTGTGAAGGGGGAAAAGGCAGGAAGGGAGGAAAAGGATCAGGAGAACAGGGAAAATAAGGAGCAGGAAACAGGGAGAAATGAGCAGGGAAAATGGGGGGAAAGGCAGGGGAGAGAGGCAGGGAAAGGAGTAAAAGGAGGAAAAAAGAGTCAGGAAAAGGGGGAGAAATTGGGGGAAGAAAAGGGCAGGAAAACGGGGGCAGTGAGTAAAGGCAGGGGAAACTGAAAAACCTCAAACCCAAATTTACACCTTCCACCATCCCAGGCTGCTCCAAGTCCCAATGCCCAACCTGGCCTTGGACACTTCCCAGGATCCAGGGGCAGCCACAGCTGCTCTGGGAATTCTATTGCAGAGCTTCTCCACCCTCACAGGGAAGAATTTTTTCCTAAAAGCCCAAATTAAAATGGCTTTTTGGGAGCCATTGGCCTGCTGAAGGAGGTGAGTGCATTTTTACCCATCTCCCAGATTTTTGTCTCCTTGATTTAAAATTACCCCTCTCAAACTTCACCACCCGCATTCCATGGGGTCCCTGATGCTGGATGGAAAAATGTGGGAACATTATTCCAACCCCCTGCTCAATCAAGGGAAAGCAAAGCAAGTTCCCAAAAGAAAGGCTTGAAATCACATTTAAAAAAAAAAAAATTTGGGTTGTTCACGTGTCATTTACCTCATTTTTCCCCACTCAGATTATTCCAGAGTCACACATGGATTCTCACCCAGGGGGATGGAATGGACGAGGAATAAGAGGCATCATCACTCCCAGACAAGGTTATTTACAGCCCAAACAGCAGCTGGGGGCATGAACTCGCCAGAAAAGCTGAAATATAAATCTGGCTCAGGGCTCGTGGTGTTCCACTGGCAGAGCATTCCATCAAAATCAAATAACCTGGATTTCACACCGGTTTTCCGGGAGCAGCAAGGAAAAAATGGCTCTGCTGTCAACCCTCAGGTAGCAAAATGTTCAAGGGAATGAGCTCCAAAAGCTTTCCTGAAATGGAAAATGGGAAATCAGCAGGGCTTGCAAGGGGGAAATAAATAAAAATAAAAGAGGTGGATCCAACACAAATTCTCACTCAGCTCTTCCCAAAGGAATTTCCTGTGGCTGCTGTGGAAATCACTGGCCAGATGTGACACTGTGCTGGTCACTCCCTCAGAAATGCCCTTTTCCAGCTGTTCCAGTGACCACTGGATGATGAGTTATCCCCAGGAATGTCCCACACCAGGAACAGCAGCTGGAACCTCGGGAAGGGGAGAGCTTTGCCTGGGAAGAGAAGAATCTTCCCAAGCCCAGTCCTGGTGGAGCTCTGATTTTATGGATTTTGTCAATTCTACCATCCCTGTGCCAGGTGGTGTTTGGGATTCACATGACTCTTTCTAAGAGAGGACACACAAACCCTCACATCCAACCCTCTGGATTTTAGAGGGAAATTGCATTTTAAATACATTAATTAATTAATTAATAATTAGTTTTTTCTTATAGGACTACCCAAAAACAAATTCCTCTTCTGACAAACCACCCATTTCACCCAAGATACTCCAGCATGGTAAAACACATCAGGATGAAGGTGCTGATGCTTCAATATTCCATGGAATGTGCAGAAACAGGGAATGACCTTCCCTGAAAGCTTTCCCAGCTGGAAGGAGGCTCGGGCAGGATGAGCAGGATGAGCTGGCTTTGAGCTCACTGTCCCATGTGGGATCAGCACCCCATTTTCCCAGTCTGGAATGGATTTCTTTGGATCCATGGGGCTGCTCCAGGCAGGGAAATGGGCACAGGGCCTGCAGCTGGCACTGAGATCCTCCAAGGAAAAGGAGACCCTGGCCATGGTTGGAGCTTCTGGATGATCAAAAATCCAGAGATTCCTGTCCTCCTGTCCTCCCTTCCCACTGGAATAACAGAACCATCCTTGTGGGATTCCAGACTGGTTTGGGTTGGAAGGGTCCTTAAATCCCATCCTATTCCACCCCTGCCATGGGCAGGGACATTTTCCACTGTCCCAGGCAGCTCCAAATCCCGTCCAGCCTGGCCTGGGACACTGCCAGGGATGAGGTGTCACTTTTAACATGGAATTCAAAGTTTCCCAGAACCAGACACCTCCCACCCCATCTGGCTAAATGATGACAAATCCACAAATCTTCCGTTGTTTTTTTCCAGGCCAGGAGAAAAACCAACCTTTATTATCCCATATCTTACTCCCAGCTCAAGGAATCCCAAACAACATTTCCTGCCCTTCAGTTCAGCCAGGAGAACTCCTCAAAAATCCCCTTTTTTATCAACAAGTGAACGGCTCTGCTCTCACATCTATCCTCATTTCACCACCACGCACTCAGGAGCCAAAATCCATCTGCTGTCTGCAGCTCCCAGCAGGAATTCCGAGTTCTGGGCTCCATGCCTGCCCCCCAGGAATGTTAATCCACCACCAGAAGTGGGGCCTTTTGCTCAGAGCTCCCCCAAATCCAGCAGGGAAGTTCTGGGGATCCACAGGCAGCATTCCTGCTGCTGTACCCACACCATGCATCATCAAGATGAAAGGAATTTGGGGAGGATGCTGATGAATCCCAGGCCTGGCTTAGCTTTTTTTTTTTTTTTTAAATTATTCCTCATTTTTATTCTCTGATTAATCCCTGTGGCAGCAGCCCTGGGCTGTTTTCCTTGGAAACAGCAGCACTGGGAAGGAGGGAGCACCATCCCACAGCTTCTCCCCCTGGGCTGGGAATGGGAAATGTGGGACAACAGCGGGGTCCTGGATGATAAAACAGATTTTTGGTGCTCAGACCTAAGGGCGAGTAGCAGGAAAATGAATATTCCAGATTTATGAGCACCCCAAAAATCCCACAAGCTCTGGGGGGGAATCCAACGGGCCCCACTGGAGCAGCAGGAAGAGCTGAGGAAAAGATGGAGCAGGACTGAGGGATTTTTATCATCACCATTGTTATTCCAACCAGTCCCTCCAAATTTCCATGGCCAAGCTGAAAATCTCCAGGTTAAGCCAGGATCAGGCAGCACTTCCCAGGAAGCTGATTCCCATAGAATTCCAAGGCCTCAGGAGCACCTCATAATCCCAGGATTTGCACAGGAAGGGGAAATCAAAAACCCATCTTGGAGCCCCTCAGAGATACCAACAGAGCTGAAGGGCACAGTCAGTCCCAAATGCCACCAAATTCCAGGGAAAAATCAGCAAAAAAGCAAAAATACAGGATGTGCTGAAAATAATTGATGTCCAAAAAGTTACTTTAATTAAGGTTTAAAAGGTGTAATTAAGGTTTAAAACGACAGGTATCAAAATTGCACCACAGAGAACCCTGAGCTTCCTTCCAGCCCCAATCCCAAAATCTTTTTCCAGCTCTCCCAGCACTAAAACTGTTGTCATTTCCATCCCCCAGAGGAATCAAATAGAAAATTTAAAAAAATAAAACAAATAAACAAAATAAAATAAATAAATCCCTGACTAAACCTCTGAGGATCAATTTTCTCCTTGGAGCTGCCCACCAGAAATCAAGGGAGCTGCAGGAATTTTCCTCATTTCCAGTTGGATTCCAGTGTTCTGTCCTGCCTCGGGATGCAACTGGAGCTGTGGAATTCTCCCAGCATTCCAGCTTTACACACAACACTTCCTTTGACTCCTATTGAAGCAAAATTAGAGGAAACAATTAATTTTAAATACTCAGATTGCTTCAATAATATTTATGGTTAAGCTCATGCCAAGATCAGCCTCGTTAATTACTTCTTTGGTCATTATTATTAGCGCTGCTAACCATAATCACAGATTAATGAGCGTGGATCCCATTGAGAGCCTGCCAAGCCCAAGCCTGGCTTTGGAATTTTGAGCCATCCTTGCACGTGGAGCTGGAGTCAGGCTCAAGTTTTGATTTTCATGATAGGCTGAGTTTTATTTGCTCGGTGACTTCACACACAGGGAGAGGAGAGGGAATTTTGCCTGTCCCACAAACCAGATTTCCTAATAAATTTCCTAATGAATCCCTCATTATCACATAGGAGCTGCTGGCATTTCCAACCCCAACATCCATGGCTTTGCAATTAACCTCCTTCTCTGATGGAAAAAAGGAAAATACCCATTTTTGCAGCTGACTGTGGCAACAATCAGAGCTCATCCCTATGAAATGAGTGAGGAATCCTCTCAGATTCCTGTGGCACAAAAAGGGATGCTCTGCCTCACTTACAGTGGCTCTGGATCCTTTAGGAATTAGGAATCCATAAGGAACCTGGGAAAGGCAGGGAAGGAAAGGAAGCAGCAGAGCAGCTCTGGAGGGGGAGCCTAAGGAGCCAATTAACTGAGCAGGACAATTTATTCCTGCAGCTCCAGTCGATATATCCTGATTTCTGCTAATGGGAAGCCCTTGAGTTGGAAATGCAGGATCTCAGCAGTGCTGTTCTCAGAGCAGACCCAAATTAGCAGTTTAATAGTGCACAGCAGGCAGTGGCAGCACAGAGCCACAATTTATTGCCCACTCTGCTTCTCCCACAGCTCAGCCCTGCCTGGCCAGCAGCAGCTCATCCCAGGACTGACAAATCCCAAATTTTCAATGCCATTGACAGGGCATTGATGGATTTCCACACCTGATGGATTTCCAGCCCGTGAGCTGCGTTTTGTTACCCTTCGAGGCTTGAAACCAAAGTTTTCACAGAATTCCAGGCTGATTTCCAAATTAAACCCACAGGCAGGAACTCCTCCCACCATCCCAAGCTGGTTACAGAGAAAAATCCCAAATTAGCACCTTAAAAATGAGGAATCAGGAGATGGGCCCCTGATCCTTTTGAAGTGACAGATTTCAAACCACCAGACATGTGACAAATGGATCAGTGACAGCAGACAGAGCATAAATTCAATATTTTTCACTGATAAATTGTTGCTCTTCCATTTCTGTCAAGTCTTAGTTTTCCATTTTAATTCCCTGTGACAAAGCAGTCAGATTTCAACATTCTCTTCCTCCTCCAAAACCCTGCCCAAAAAGATGAAATTCTGCTCTCTGCATAGCTCTGACAAAAATCAAAAATTATTATTAATCCTCAGGAAGCAACTGCATAAAACCAATGGAAAACTTTATGACCACAACCAGGCCTTGGTTTGGAATGAAACCCCCACGCCAAAGATGGAAAATCCTGACTTTATTTTAGTGAGAGCCATGATGGGTTAAACCAGGATATAAAGGTGACACAGGGTGAGAAAGCAGCGATTATCCACCTTTAAACCCAAAACCCCAAATTATCCCATCCTCACCCTCAAAGCCACAGCGCTGAGGATGTTTTGCTGAGCCTGAGAGCCCCTCAGCTCACTAAATATTCACTTTACACTAAAGAAACACGGCCCCCATCCAGCAAAGCCCAGCCAGAGCCAGCCCAGAATGCTCTCAAACACATCTCTGCTACGAGAAAGGATGAGTGCCCTGTTTTGCCAGGATTGAAGAGTGCTTGAGGGGAGCCTGCTGGGAGCAGAGGAGGATGTCAGGGATAACAGAGCAGCCCTGCTGCTGGGGAGCTGCTCAATTACCACGGCTTTGATGTGGGAAGAAAGCAAAGAAATGGGGAGGAAAAGCAGGGGAAAAAAAAAAAAAAGGAAAACATTTCATATCTCTGATGAAATAGCGAAGCTTTCACGAAACAAGCAGTGTTTGAGAGGATAAAACGCTGGAAGGTTGTGATCATGCAGGAAATAAAGGCTCACACAAAAATCCAGTGTGGAGTGGCAGGAGAGGAGGGGAAGCAGCTCCAGCTGAGCTCCAAAGAGGATTTGGGGAGCTGTGACTCCTGGCCAGGAGAGATCTCCAAAGCCAAGGGATTTTCTAATCTCAGTCTTTGGGATTCAAATCTTCCCCAGCCCAGCAAAGAGGGAAATCACGAGAGCAGGGAGGGCATTTCTGCATCAAGACAGGATGGGGGCTCCAAATCCCACCTGGGGAAAAGCCACTCCCCCCTTTCCCAGGTGAACCCACCAGACTGTGCAGAACACTCCTGGAGAAGGGTTGGAATTCAGGCTGGAAATCCCCCAGGCTGGTTTAGGGTGGTGCTGCCCAAGCTCTGCCCTGGCACACAGAAGCTTTGCCAGCTCTTTTCCAGACAAATCCCTTTTCTGTGCAGAAAAACTCATTTTGTGGGAGTTCCTATAATTTTTCCTCCACATCCCCTCATTATCCAGCGAAGAGAATCATGGAATGGTTTGGGATAGAAGGGACATTAAATCCCATCCCATTCCCAGCCCTGCCATGGCAGGGACACCTCCCACTGTCCCAGGCTGCTCCAAGCCCAATGTCCAACCTGGCCTTGGGCACTGCCAGGGATCCAGGGGCAGCCACAGC